>ML675615.1:23132022-23541148 GCA_007922155.1 Mesoclemmys tuberculata | reverse complement strand
TAGCCTGGCCAAAAGAAGGCTCCGGGGGGATATGCTTGCTCTATATAAATATATCAGGGGGATTAACGTTAGGGAGGGAGAGGAATTATTTAAGTTTAGTACTATTATAGGCACGAGGACGAATGGGTACAAATTGGATATTAGGAAATTTAGACTAGAAATTAGACGAAGGTTTCTAACCATTAGGGGAGTGAAGTTCTGGAATAGCCTTCCGAGGGAAGTAGTGGGGGCAAATGACTTATCTGGCTTTAAGACTAAGCTTGATAAGTATATGGAGGGGATGTTATGATGGGATAGTTTAATTTGAGCAATTGATTTTGGATTATCGGCAGATAAGTCTGCTCAATGGTCTGTGGGAATGCTGGATGGGATGGGAACTGAGTTACTGCAGAGAAATCTTTTTTGGGTGCTGGCTGGTGAGTCTTGCCCACATGCTCAGGGTTTAGCTGATCGCCATATTTGGGGTCGGGAAGGAATTTTCCTCCGGGGCGGATTGGCAGGGGCCACGGAGGTTTTTCGCCTTCCTCTGCAGCATGGGGCATGAGTCGCTTGCTGGTGGATTCCCTGCAGCTTGAGGTCTTCAAATCTCACTTTTGAGGATTTCAATAACACAATCATGGGTTCGGGGTTGTTATAAATGTGTATGGGTAGGGTTTTGTGGCCTGCCTTGTGCGGGAGGTCAGACTAGATGATCATATTGGTCCCTTCTGACCTACGAGTCTATGAGTCTATGAGTCTATGATCCTTTAATAACAGAGAAACTCAGTGACATCGTTTAATGAAACTAATCTAATCATGGTGAAATGTGTTTTGTCTTCAGATTTTTGTTTGCTTGCTTTTTTCAAAGACTAAGATTTCATGCCATTTTAAAGATGGAAGTCAAGGATATTGAACCATACAATTTCTCAGAATCTTTGCCAGCAGTTTTGCTCATGTTGAGCAAATATGTGACTTTCCACTGTTACCATACCAACCTGACAGATGTTTTGTGTCATTTTTCTACAAAGCTTCTTTAGATGGGGAAAAAATAAAATATCTCCTTACCCACTGACTAAAAATGCCTAAATAAGACCTGTGTGAATGGGGCGAAGTTTGGTTCATGGACAAATCCTTTGCAGGATAATTTCATCTCTCCTGTTCCACCATTTCACACCTTTGAAATTTTGCTTCTTCAGGAAAGTTTTTGCTTATATTAATGTTCTAACATTTGAAGTAGATTTGCACACTGTATATCCAGTATTTTCTCTGTTGCTGTAGCCATGAACCCACCGGGAGAGGAAAAAAATATTCACTCTCTTCTCTACTACATCCCCTATCTTGGACAGCAGACCCCATGCAGTATGTAGTTTCTAGATTCTCCACATGTATAGTGTGTCATCTTGTTGGATGTATTTGTATCTGACTCTAAAAAGCAGCACAAAGGATAGGAATAGAGCCGTGTGACTAAATGATTTTTTGATTTGGTAACTAAACTGATAAATGTGGGGGGGAGGGGGAATGAATTAGACCAAGCCAAAACAAATTATTTTCAGGTGTTTTCCAGAAAAACAAAATTGTTAAAAAATAAATAAATGGGCCTAACAAAATGTTTTGTGTCCATTAGTTTTCAAGGTCTTTAAACCTTTTTCAATTTTTAAAAACTCTTTTAAAATAACTCTCAAACTCAAAAACAAAGTCTTTCTGAAAAAAAGTCAAAATTTTGTCAAATGTCAAACAAACTGTTGATATTATTTCTGAATTTTTTTTTATTTGACCAAAAATAACTTGCCAAAATCAACCTGAATTTGCAAATTGTCTTGGATGACCCAAATTTTCAATTTTTCAGGAAAAAAATGATTTGCATGAAAACTTTTATCCAGTTCTAGCCAGAAAAAAATAACTTTAAAGATATGATTCAGAACTTGGAACTAATCCATGGAGAATATTTAAGACTAGACATGAGATTTAATGGATTTTAAACTGAAAAAGTGAATTCAACTGTATTGCATGCCCATTCAAGTATTTGACTAAAGAAATGCTACTGGTGAGGAGGTGATTCTAAAAGCAAAGGGATGCTGTTCCATCAGTGAAGATTTAGTCAAAGGATTTTAGATTCCTAAAACTGTGCCTGCTGTATAAAGGCACATGCACGGCATATGACTGCAGCCTTTTTCATTAGAATCAAAAGGAAATGCTCCCTAAATACCAATAACCTTTTGCACACATTTTTGGACTATATTCCCTTTTTTCATACAGGCTGGAAGAGTCTAAAAAAGTTGGGTTTTTTTCAAAATATTTTAGCTTTTCTTACCCTTGCCTGAAACATAGAATCTGAATGTGAGTTACTTAAAATGTTCAAAATCTTGAAAAAAGTTTGGTCTAAAACTGTAAAAGCTTAGGGAGACAAGTTTCTTATTTTATTCTAGACCTCACATACTTTAATATGTAATATACTTTTCCCAGCTTTTGAAATACATTGTGTATTGAGTATATCAAAATAACCTGTACAGTATTTGGAGCCAATTCATCACTGCCGCTGCGCATTTTATTAATTATTCATGTGCTTTAGAAGGCTAGTCTACTGTGTCCAAATGGTAAAGTAATAAGCACTTAGGAAAAAAACCAACAGTTGTGACATTTGGGTAAACAAGCACAGATTGATTGTCAAAATGTAAAGCGCTGAGCCCTCCTTCAGGGTTTTAGCCTAACCTTACAAGTGTTTTAGATCGTTCGATTATTTGCCTTCTCCAACTTCAGCCATGATGAACGTTGCCCAAGTGAAAGAAACAAAATCTGACTTTCGATAGCGCTGCATTCTAATGCTGAGAAATGCGGTATCCGATATTCCTTATGTCTGGTATTCTCACAATCCCCACTGATAGGCCAGTAAATGAGACAATCCCATCATGCGCTACAGGCCTGATCCAAAGACCAATGGAATTAACTTAAATGGGGGTTCTGGACTGGGCCACTGGAAGGGAACATTGTATAAGTTGCAGAGAACCCTATGTAAGGAGGCATGGTATCTCCCAGAATTCCATGAAGGAAGAGGGGAAGTGAGGAGAAGCTATGGCCTCACTTCCGGCAGCGTATTCCTCTGAATACAGCTATATTATCACCCTGCCCTTTGTTCAAGGGGCATGTGGTGGGAAGAGGTTCCCTGCCCCCACGCATGCTTGCTCATTGCCTAAGGACAATCTAGGCCTTATCTGTTAAATTGCACAGAAATATATTATCTCACAGTATCACTGCCTTTACAGACGTTCATTTCTGTGGTTTAGTGGAATATTTTTCAGTTTGATGCTGAGAAAATCAAGTTAATGAATAGAGCTAGTCCTTTAAATAGGCTAATTTCCTCTTGAATTTTATCTTGTACTGGAAGAATTTTTCCTCACCTTTGATAGGGATTGGCATAAAATATATTTCTGCGTAGGTTCTGCCTAGAAAATGTTCTCTCAGCAGGTTTATTCTTTGAAGTTTTGACTATTTTATTTTGAATAGCCTTTTCATTCCACTTCCAGCTAGGCATCAGAATTATTGGCTGGCATGACAAATTTGGTACTAGCGCACATTCTGACTGGTCATGTTCCAAATTTCAGAGTGATGGACACAACTCATTAAACAGGCCAATGAAGGTCAGTCTTAGTGCAGCGAAGTATCTCTGAAACTGCCCAGGTGATGTAGTAAAATAACTGTTGGGAAGCTGAGGAGAAGAGAATCTCAATTCCCAAAGGACACCCACTTCTGACTATTGTGCAGTCAACTACCTGAATGTATTGCTTCACCTGAACTGAAATCTAGTAGCATTTTTACTCTTGCAGGTAGTTATTTTGGCGAATACATGCAGAGAATTACTCATGCAATGATCAAAATATTTTGCCATGAGGGAAGCTGCCATTATTAAAGGATTTGCACAAATGAAATAAAATACAAAATAAAAACATTTTATGCAGCCTTTCACTAACTCAGTTTCTTTTTCTGCACCCAACTCTCTCTCACCCTTCAGGCCCTGAATAATTGTGTTATGTATACGTCTTTGCGCTCATCTTATCTTACCCCATTACCTCATTCTGCCCTGGCCTGCTTCCTATCTGATCACTTTACATCCTCTTTCCATCTTGGTTTATTTTTTTGCCATCTTTGAGATCATACACCTATGTCTGGAACTGCTTTCTTCCTTTTACAGACCAAGTGACTTTTCATTATTTCATGACATCTGTAGGAGTAGCGCATAATATGACACATCTTGTCTGATTGAGAATGGTATTATTAGGTTCACTGGAGTCACTCTTTATTTACACTGTTGTAATTGAGAGCAGATTCTGGCCCTCACCCTTTGACAGGTTTGTAAAGCAGTGTCAGGCATGTACTACTCACGATAAGTAATAGCAGATGTTTTGTGTGAAAAATTGTGAACAGTCCAAAGTTCAACAGGCATAAAATCTTGCCTCTAATATGGAAATAAATCTTCTTAAAATGTACTTATGGGGCTGACTGTGTGTTAAATTAAGTACAGATCTTCCCAGAAGTTTTTCATTAGATGATCCATTTTAGCTGGATGCTCATTTAGCTATTGATGAGATATCTCTGAACATCAGTATGGGCACAATGTGTTCCCCTGTCATGTCCTTTGCTGTGTTAGATTGCCACATTATTTAATTAGTAAAGCTGCTTTTGGAAGAGGCCAGGCATGTGGCTGAACGTGCAAGCACTGGAGGGTACCACTTGAAATCTCACTTTCTGTTATTTACGTACTAGCATTTATAATGTCATTGAGTGGCATACGTTCTTATGCTGTGAAACAAGCTGACGTGCCCAATGATTAAACGTTTTTCCTTTGTGTACTCCGCTGGGGCGGAGGGTTCGTGATTTATTTGTTTGTGATCTCGGTGGTGGAAGGAAGCAGACCGACAGCGAAGACTAGCTAAGTAAAAGTGTTTTATTGCATTAACAGAAGCTGGGCACAATTCCAAAAGCAGTAGTGCTAGCAGCCACCCCCTCCAGCTATCCCGAGCGGGAGCTGGGCAGTTCCAAAGGAGTAGCCCTAGCAGCCACCCTCTCCTGCTTTCCTGAAGCATAGGAAGGAAGCACCTACCAAAAGCAATAGAGTGGGGAGACCCATCAACCACTCCCTAGGTGAGTCACCAACAGGGAACCGACCTGCCCGGGGCATCCGGTAAGGCCTTGACGGATCCACGGAGAGTCTCTCTGAGCGGTTCCCGGGGCTGCTTGTTATACCCCTGTCTCCCTCTGCCTTAGCAGAATTTTCCTTCTAGCAACACAATACGTCGCTCTCAATCCCGACTAGGGATTGGGTCTTAAACTTGTTTAAACTTGTTTATTGGTTAGTAATTACAGGCAACTAGGCTGGCAGCAGGAAAGGGGAAGCTGCCCGTTACTGATATTTATTTTAGTTCTGCGATTAGACATCTTGCTGGCCTGTGGTTAGTCACCCACTGCTTATCTCAGACAATTTCCACACAGCCAGCTATTTTATACTGGAATAGCAGACAAAGGTTAGTTCCGCTTTTTAGTGCAGGGGCTATCCAAGCAGTTACAGGCCTAGTCTTGCTCACAGCCTAAGCTAGATTTTTAGGGTCTAGCCTTGCCAACTACACTGGTTCCGCGTGACAAATTCTTCCGAGCCCTACACTTTGCAATACAGATATTCATCTGAAAGGCATTTCCTGAAAAGAGTCTGAAGTTCTTAGTGTGCTGATAGGCATGGCTTCACTATCCTTTTTTTTTTTTCATAGAATTTTTTGACTTTTTGCAGAAAAACAAATTTTTTTTGACTGGAAACCAAAACTTTTCAGCCAAAAGTCTGATTAAAAAATTGAAATTTTCCACAGAAAATTTTGGTTTTTCAAAAACCTAATTTTCTGTCAAAAAACAGACACGGGGGCTAATGAGGAATAAAATGGGATAACTTAGAGCCCAAAAAGTAATGTCTGAATTTTTAATATCCAGATGCGTATAGAAAAGACCTCTTGCCTGGTCCAAGTAAGAGGATTCTGAAGCATGTTTTTGGGATTTAGGAGTTTGTACCTTGGAGAAGAAGAGGAAATACCCAAGTTTTACCCCACGACTGGTCTTGGGTTATGTCTACATTACAATTAGAAACCTGTGGCTGGCCTGTACCAGCTGACTTCAGACTATGGCTAAGGGGCTGTTTAATTGCAGTGTAGATGTTTGGATCCAAGCTGAACCCTGGGCTCTAGGACCCTGCGAAGGGGGAGAGTCCCAGACCCTGGGCTCTAGCCCAAGTCTGACTGTCTACATCTCAATTGAACAGCCTCTGAGCTTGAGCCCCACAAGCCCAAGTCGACTGGGTGTCTAGCTGCAGTGTAAACATGCCCTTGATGTCAAAGAAGAGAAGTAGTCTGATATGCAAGAGAAAACTAATTAGAAAAGTCAAAATATTTTCCAGGAAACAGTTATATAAAGATGGAACTTTTGGGCTCAACAAGAGCTTGGCTGCATTGACATTCAACCTTTGAAGGTTGTTTTCTGGAAGGATATGACAATGTTTGGGACCTCCTGTGAAAGTAAATCTATGCTTTCTATAACAGTAATCATGCTCTGTGCAAAGGTTATGAAATGATGTTTCCAGAACTCAGGTCAGTACATTTTTAATATTTTCTAATTATTTGTAAATATGAATTGACAGTCCAAAGTATTCATAATGAATTAATACTAGAGCTGGCAAAAATGTTTTGTTTGGAAAATGTTATCAATGAAAAATGGCCTTTATTACTAAATGAAAATTTTCTGGACTGGAAAATTTTAATTTCTTTTGAAGATTTCTAGTTTTTTTGATCAAAAGAGAAAAATTTGTTTTCCCCTTCTTCTCCATTTTTTTGCACTCTTTCAATGGGCAGGAAGAAAAAGGGGTACAAAATAAAGCAAGGAGAGAAAGTGAGGAAACAACTTTTTCCCAGTTCATGGTTTTTCATGGAAAAATTTACATAGAACATTTTGAACCCACTCCAATGAATATCTATTTCCTGACATCTTCACTGAAGCTGGAATTTGTATATAGTTTAACGTCAACTTAAAAGTGGAATTTTTCCAAGATTTGGACAATGTAATTCTTTAAAGAGCAAGTTTGAGAAGTTTAAATAAGGATCTGGAGATACTTTTGCTGTGGCCTAAACCATGCTCAATCCAATTGATTTTGTTGGCGTTTACATGGGGTGTGATCTCAGACAAACTTGGCCCCTTGAACTTTTTGTTGCTTATTTGAGTTGAATTTCTCAGTCATTTCACCTATAATTTGATTTTCATTCTTTCGCCTTCCCTTTCCATTTGTTTTCTTTCATATTTGAAATGCCTTAATTTTTTTAAACAACTTTAATAATTTAACTATAGATTTTCTCATTTTATATACCATATTTTAGCAACTATCTGATTATTATATATAGATACTTTTTTTCCATTGCCTGTTAACAGTAAAAATTCCAGGATTAGTTACAATGTAGTATTTTGACGCTTGTGTCCAAATTCATGGAAATCATTCATAGAGAAAAAGATTAAGGCCAGAAGTCGCCATTCTGACCATATCGTTATTTTTCCATTACTTACCGCTACATTTTTATTCTCATAACTCATCAGAGATCCTCTTTGAATATTCACTTCTGACTTCTTTGCTGTCTTGAATTTGCACATAGAAAACTCCATGACCAGAATGCCTGGGGCAGACAAAGTTGATTACATTATAAAAATGATTACTTAGAAATTAATTGCTTGAAAGAATTCCCTTTCACATTTTGTTTGCATGTCTATTGGATTAAATTGTAAAATCAATAACAAAGCAACTCGGTCCTGTCTCTTTAAATAAGGAAAACTAAACTGAATCCAGCCATAATTTGATCTAAGCAATCACGGTGATGATATGATCTACATTTTATATTGTTATAACTCATCCCATTTCTATGTAATCTGTTTAATCGAATGTTCCCTAGGTATATTAACTTTACAACTGCCAATCATAAATGTAGCAGGTACTCTGCAAACAATTTACATGTAGATTGCAGATCTACATATTTTCCAGCTCACTGAATATAAACTTTTCTTGATCACTGAAACCTGAAGAGAGATGGCTGGCTGAAATGAAGCAGAGGAGAAGGGATGGTAAAGTGTGGGCCAAATTCTGCATTCAGGTGCATACTTGTGTGTTACATGGAAATCAATAATAGGAAGTACATGGAGGTCTCTGGGGCAGAATTTGGCAATATGTGATTTTTGTAGTTCTGTGAGATGAAGATGCATAAGGAAAACAAAATATATGCATCCTTGAGGGGACTTGCTCTGGTAAGGGGAATAAGTGATAAAAGCTTCCTCTTAGTAGAGTAGGTAGTGAGAAAAAGAGTTTTAGCTTCAGTGACAGGAAAGGGAAAATATGTCCCCTTTCCTCTCAGCAGATCAAGGCAGGAGGAGACGGAGGCAGTTTTGGCTGCACTGTTTATATTGACATTTTGTCTTTCCACTGATGAGTGGAGCTGGTCAAAAATAGAATTTCTGTCCCATGGGACATTCTGACTTTTGGAAATGTTAGTTTTGTCTCAAACTGGGGCAAAAAAGGTGAACTCTTGGAATATTTTGTGAAATGAAATATTAAAAAAATATTTTGTTTTGACCTAACTGAAACATTTTGTTTCAACTTTAACATTAATATACAATGTAATATATATCATATAGTAATAGTCTTGATGTTTCAATAGTTTTCAATAAAAAATGGAGAGAGGGGAGAAAATGACTACAAAAGACGCTCAACTGCTTTCCCCATATGGCTATCACTGCAAGTGAACTGCTCGAACTATAGAGAAGCCACAATAGAGAACATGTTGTATGTTAAAACAAAAGGAACAGCATATTCCTGCTTAAATCACTTATTAGAGTCTTGCTATTTCTAAGGGCAATACCACCATCTCTACCTGTAAGAGTCTGATCCTGCAAAAAGATAGATATGAGTTGTTCTTACTAATGGACCTGATCCAAACCCGTCAAAGGAAAAAGTCCCACTGGTTTCAGTTGGCTTTGCACTGTGAGGTACCCATGTTAACAGCACCTATGGGACAATTCACAAGAGTTTGGGTTTGCAGGATGGGGTCCCAAACATCCCAGTTAGTGAAAGCCTGATGGCTAGTCCTTAACAGGACACAATACAATTAAAGCAGGGAAGATATGCTGTATGATTACAGCAAAATTTGAATATAAGTAAAAATACTCAGTTTTGTTTTCAAGTTGCAAAGTGGTAGCATTCTAAAGATGGAGCTGTTTTATAAACTGAACTGGTCTAACATTTACAGATGTAATACACTAGATGGCTCAAGGAAATAAATTACGCAACAACAATGCCTGTTTCCAGGTTGGGGAGGGTAAGACTTTTTGTTATGCACAGCAAATTAAAGAAATTAAAGCGTTTTAAAACATTGTCCTGCTTTATTCGAGCCTTAATAGACTTCATCATTTTCAGTGCTCTGTCAAAAAAGAATACAGGTACATTGTTCATGGATGGCAATCTTTTTTTGTTTCTTTACATTTTTATTCAATTTTTAAAACTCTTTGGTCATAAGTCTCATGGGTATGGAGAATTCCAGCAAGAGAAGCCAGTTCTTTTCCTCCATATTCTTTTTTCGTGGTAAGAGTTACCCTATCCAAGCAATAAACAAGGAAATAATCCTGCACTGGTTTTATTCTTGTAGTTTGATATGATACAGGTTTTTACCAACCAGCAAAGTTGAAGTGAAATCTTATACACTTTAGGCGTTGGAATTTTCTGAGAACAGAGACACCTCAAGGAAAAGAATCATGCACCCTGTAAGTAGGCAGTAGAAAGCAATTTACGTGAAGATTCATGAGAAATTCTCTCTCCATTCTAGCAGCTTCCATCAATTTTAGAATGCATGGTTTTAGTTTCTGGTAGGCCAAACCGAAAGCAAAACAAATTATATGACAAGAAAGTAATGAAGTAGTCCAGGCTAATGCCTGAGGCACTACTCAAAGTAACAAATTGTTGTTTTTTTAAGAGGGGGGGAAAAATGTACAATTGCCACCAGATGCTACCATGTGTGTTCGCAGAATGAGTGGACGTTGCTCTTTAATGAAGCTGAGCATTCATAGTGGATTGCACAATTCAGGGTTTGAGGCATATTGTGAAAACCAAAGATGGGGAAAATTAATGTGAAGGACATGTGGAAAAAGGCTTGAGTTTCTTAGAATGTTGATAGTGAAATCCTTTCATCATGCTACAAGAGGGATTTACATTTAAAATACAAATCTTACACAGAAAATTACAGGATTACACTTAAAATGTAGCCTATACATTTAGGTGGCTTCCTGGAGATCAGGTATAATAGGTGGTATTGTTGATGTATATTCCTTTATTGTAATTTAGGATCTCTTAGTTATTCAATAAATGAAAACTAAAGTAATCCCAAGGAGGGTAAGGGATCAACTAGAGTGTCTTGAAGGTTGTATCAGGGTTAAAACTAAGGAAATGTACTAATGAACTGGGGGTAAATCATCCTGATAGCGAGACCTTTTAGCATGTGAATAGTCTTATAAGGAAATAGAAGGAAACTCTCTCCTTTAAAACTATAAAGCACTGAAGGGTGTGTAGCAAACAATCTGCACTGGTAGGTGGTTGGGGAAATCAATCTAATAGGTGTTTTCTGTGTTTAATTCCCATGGTTCTTCACATTTCAGTAGGACCACAAGATTAAGGCTACCACAAAAGATTTTTCAAAACACTTCTGGAAAAATTAGATCATTTGTTATATGGCAAAACTCTGATTGACTTGAACAAAGCCAGGATTTCTCTCACATACACCATGTCTTCTGGCAATGTGGGAGATTCTAGGTTATTACAAATACCAGCTATTAATATAAATGTTTTATTGATTAGTCACTTTATTGGAGTGGCTTCAGGAGCTCACCTAATTAATTTCAGCTTTAAAGTCACTCTCCCTTAAATGCTAGTCCTTCCCCAGACATTTCTGTGAACAGCACCTCCAATTAATCTGTGAAAGGAAGCAAGACTCTTTGACTTTGTGGAAAGATGACATTGGTAGGGCGTTCTGAAGTATGATAGAGGTGTATAAAATAACGGATGCTACAGAGGAGGTAAATCGATGCTCCCTGTTTCAGAATACAGGAACAAGGGCACATTCAGTGAAACTGAAAGGCAGCACGTTTAAAAGAAATGCTTTCTTACACAATGCTTGATTAACCTGTGGAATTTATTGCACTGAGATCAAGATTTGAGTACAAGTAGAAATGATTAGGGATTTTTATGGGCAATGAGAACATCTGCAGTTATATTAAACAGTAAAATTTTTGTAATTAAGGAATATAAACCCTAGAGCTTGAGGTATAAGCCAACCACCACCACACACAAGTTAAGAACAAACATGGACACAATTTCCATAGTACTTTACCATAAGGCTTCTTTCACCGTCCTTTTGAAGCATGGGAGCCTGGCATAGATACACTGGTCTCATCTTACATGACCATTCTTATCTACCTGTGTTTTAAAATTTGTTCAGCAAATATTGGGTTCAATGTTGCAGTAGTCACCCATTTCCAATGTATTAGGATGTCCAAGCTACATCTGTACCTCACTTATACTTCAATAGAATTTAGTTTCTGGGATTAGAAATAGGCTTCTCATCACATGTTTTCAAAAGTATTTCACTCTCTCCCATCTAAAGTGCACATTAATGTGCAACTTTCATCCCTCAATCATAGTCAGGATTTAATAATTGTGCACTCTGCTGATTGACTTACCTTGACTGTTTTTTAGCACTCCGAGAGTGATCAGTTTGATTTTTTTAACCATATTTTACATCTCTCTCTTTTTAAAGTGGTTTGGTTCCAGCTTCTGAAGCAAGGGACAGGGAAGAGCTGGCTTTGATTTGCTATTGATGAGTTACTTGTGCATATAACTTTACCTGTACATGGGAAAAGGGAACATTTCAGTATTTTGTGTATACCAGAAGTAAATCTATCTGTCCCTTAAAATGTAGAAAACATAAATTTGCTAAGATTGTATCCCAAAAAAGAATTATTTATATTGAGTAGAACATTGATAGCTATGCCTTAAAACAGTATTATCAAAATAAGGACTTTTTCAGACACATGGCAGATTATTATTTGTATTACAGTAGCCCTTAAAACCTCCATCAAAAAACCTGTCTATGCAAGGCCCTATACAGATGCATAGTAAGAGACAGTCCCTGGCCTGAAGATCTTAACATCTAACTAAACTAGTTAAGACAGACCAAAGATGAGGTAAAGGAAGTAATATGAAGAAAGGTAGATAACTGAGGAATAGAGAGATTGGTGGACTTGCCCAGTGGCATACTGAGAATCTGTGGAAGAATGAGGAATTAAACCAAAACCTCATGAAGACCAGTCTGTCTAAATTGCAGAACTCTCCTTCCTCCAAGATTTCTGGCACCACAAGACATTGATATTCCAGCTATTTAGAAAGTGAAGTATTTATCCTTAGAGCATGGGGAATCAAAAATAAAATTCTAGAGATGTGTGAACCAAATGAATAATCCAAACTCCTCAGAACTTTGTGTGTATTTACTGTATTCTGCGGCTAGAGCCCAACTCTACGAAAACCAAAAGACAAATCATTTTAGGGTTATAACTCTCTGAATTTTCCTGCTTGTTGATTCAATGTGAGATGTCCTTTTTTGTAAATTGTAGTCAGTGATACTTGAGATTGAATAATTTATTTAAACACCAGAGCTTCACCTTTGAGATGTTGGGAATGAGTCAGCAGTGTGCCCTTGTTTTCAAGAAGACGAATGGAATACTGGGCATTGCCAGCAGATGGAGGGAAGTGATTATTCCCCTCTATTCGGCACTGCTGAGACCACATTTGGAGTATTGTGTCCTGTTTTGGGCCCCCTGCTACAGGAACGATGTGGACAAATTGGAGAGAGTCCAGTGGAGGGCAACAATGATTAGGGGGCTGGAGCACATGACTTATGAGGAGAGGAACTGGGCTTGTTTAGTCTGCAGAAGAGAAGGATTTGAGAGCAGCCTTCAACTATCTGAAGGGGAGTTCCAGGGAGGATGGAGCTAGGCTGTTCTCAGACAAGAGAACAAGGAGCAAAGATCTCAAGTTGCAATGGGGATGGTCCAGGTTGGATATCAGGAAGAACTTTTACACTAGGAGGGTGGTAAAGCACTGGAATGGGTTACCTAGGAAGGTGGTGGAATCTCCATCCTTCGAGGTTTTTAAGGCCTGGCTTGACAAAACCCTGGCTGGGATGATTTAGTTGGGCTTGGTCCTGCTTTGAGTTAAATGACCTCCTGAGGTCCCTTCCAGCCCTAATCTTCTATGATTCTATGTTTCATCATGTGACAGACACACAGGGGAGGCCAATTTATTTGATAAATGCTTTCAGCAAGAAATGGAACTCTCTCTGCATGCCTACAATTAGTCAGCTTGTATTTATACAGTGCTTTGAAGATGTAAAGCACTATGCGGGCCCAATGTGCACTCACTCACTGAATACATGCACATAGATAGTAGATTACCTGCCCTGGTCCTCTGCCTGCATACTTTAGGTGTGTAGTTTAGCACCCATAACAGGGTGACTGACTGAAAATCAAGCTTTGAGTGCTGTGCCTGTTGCTTTGAGGGTGTGATTTATGGCATTCAGCCACAAGCTCTGCACAGGGAGATGTGTAGAGTCACCTTGTCCTGGAGCCACCCTGGGAAGAGTCTGCCTGTTTGTGACACAGTCTCCCCCACAGCTGCTCCCAGGATATATGGATGTGTGCATTTTGTACCAGCTTGGTGGAGAATATTACCCTGATGCACTCGCTTTGCTCTGTCAGCCAGGGTAGAGAGAGGATAGGGGCCATGGGTAATTCTTGTCCCCATCCCCCTATTGGCTATGTTACTTCTGTGAGGAAAAGGACTGAGCAAATCCTGTGCTCCCCAGGACAGCGAAAGTGAAGTGGTGGAGCCCTGTGGAGTTGGGAAGAGGGAGGCAAAGGACTGAATTAATTGTATCGCGAAGGGGCTGGCCAGGCCTGAATTAGTTTTACTGGGGTAGAGGCAGCCTGCATTCATTGTACTGGGGTTAGCTGTGGGGCCTACCCTCCCCTGCCATCTGTAAGACATAACAGAACTTGTTTGCTTAATTTACGTGGTGAATAAACATTCTTGGAAAAACCCACAAAACTAAAACCAAAAACCCCAACATTACAATTGGCCACTTATGGCACATGATAAAACCCGGGTGTTCCAACTTTTTCTCCCACGTTTCAATAACTTCAAGGAACTCAAGCTCCTAAGTGCCAGTCAGTGGCCGACTAGCTGAGGCAGGAGCAGGCTGGAGTAGAGGCTGGCTAGCACCAAGGACAGTCTGTTGAAACTGCAGGCAATGGGGGTGTTACTAGCCAGGTAGTGACACCGAGCAGAGTAGAGAATCTGCTTCCCTTAAGAGCCTGTATACCTGCTTTAGGATCACCAGGGTGACTCCTCACCTATAGATTGGCTGAACCTTGGTTGAAGGGCGAGGGGCCTATCCCAAGTTCTGCATGGAATTGCCTCTGGTGACTCATCACACTCTCTGGCTCATGGGTGAGTCTTTAGGCTTGAACAGGCTCCAACTCAGAGGTTTCCCCAGGCTCCGTCTCCAAAGTATCACACAATGTCATTCTTGGAAGCAGGACTCAGGCCGCCAAGTCATTAAAGATGCTTTTAAATTTTTTTACCCTCCACTAAAAAACCGAAGACGTATACATAATAAAAAAAACCCAGACCAAAACCAAATAAACCCCTCAAACAAATCAGCGCCCCCCAAGCTAGGCTCCTTTCACCAATCAACGTGCACCATAATCATAAAACTGAGATGAGTAGATGATTTGTACTTTCGCTGCAACAGGGGTTCTAGTTATGGGGAGCATAACCAATTTAATCACACACACATATGGGGCATCACAGGACGCTATAGTGACACTTCAAATTATGCTGACAACTGCCAGGGAAGGAGAGAACAACTAATTACAATGAATAAGTGAAAAGCAGCAAAAGAATAAGTAAGATAATTTTCCTTTCATGCCCATTGCCCAGGGCAGAGTATGACTGATGCATAATAAGACAGCTGAATCCCTTCCTCATGTCATCTTTGTCTATTCTATCAATTATAAAGCACCCCAGAGTGTTCAGCCAGCAATCAGAGTGCTCAATGGACTGACTATTCTGACACCTTTAGTTAGGAAAAGCTTGTCATCTACTCTCATGAAATGTCTAATGGATTTTTTTCACTGTAACTGTGTGGGGAAGGGGTCAGATTTGTATTTGCTCTCGGTTTGAGAGTGCAAAATAGTTCTGTTTTGGCCTCCACAGCTGCTGCTCATACAGCAACACCACCATACGAGAACTGTCCACACAATTCTGCGTGTGTTCAGAGCTAGCTTCACTCAGAATAGACCTATATTCACATGGAAATGAATCTACCTGAACTTGGAGAGGGCCCTTATCATTCAAAGAAAATTCATAAACTTAACAATTTTTTCTCAAAAATCGTTCAGCTTCTGAGTTCACAATGAAAAATAAGGACTGTCAAGCAGTTTAATTTAGTTAGACACTTTTGTCAATAAGCCAATAAATCCAATATGTACTGATAGTCACTGTTCCTCAAGGTCAAACATCAAGTCTTTGCACTTTCTTTTTTGATTTGGTGGCCTTTTTGGCCACTTAAAACGCAATCCAGCTCCCATTAAATTAAATGGAAAGTTTTTTCTTAACTTCAGTGAAAGTTAGTTTGAGTCTATATTCTCTGATTTCTGTTGGAGTCCCTATGAACCTGTTGGAAGACTTACTTCAGAGGTTTTACGACAAAGAGTTAGACACCAGTATGTTATATGTTAAAAAACATAAATCAGGCTCTAAAAAATCATGAGATTATTAAAAATACAGTAAATGTTTGGTTCTTTTTATTTGTCTTTTGGTTTTTGAGTCTTTAGGATGCATTTGGGTCATGTTTTCATTAGAAACATACTTTTTAAAAACAATGCAAGATTAATTTGTCACCTAATTGTATGCCTCCAGGAGCTGTGGCTTTAACAAAACACCAACATATTGAAAGACTCATGATAAAATCATAAGAGTTGTCAGCGCTGATGACACATGTTGAATACTGTTTTATAAATATGTGTCTTTCCACACAAATGTTGAAAGACAGAATAAAGGACAAAGAAAGAAAACATTAGCTTCTGATGAATTTGAGTTGATTTTAGGCAGAAGATGTTTTTCTGTATTTGTGTAGGATTTTAATAGAAAGTTAGATTTTCCAGATTTGCAAGGTCACAATATGGGTTAAGAAATTTATCAAGCATAAAAATCATATTTGCATAAATTTTATCTTCCTTCTGTCAGAACTCTAGGGCCTAAATTATGGCAGGATACGAAGGTGGCCTTGTAAAACATTTGATAGATGAAAATATATAAAACATAGGACAGCTGGCTAACAATCCTTTTGTAGTGCCATAGCCCTGTATCATTTACCAGCTGCTTTGTCAAGTAGATTTAGGAAATGACTACGCACTGCAAATGCATAGACAGGCCTCAGGCAGTTAACCTTTTGATGTACCTATTGGGCTGAAGCTTCATTAATGAATGCTCATGCATATTCTTTCAAGAATTCAAAGAATTAATCTTCTGGGAATCAAAATCTATAATATAGCTTCTCCAGAGATTGCTGGAAGTAAATCAGATGAGTCAAAAACATGCAGCCTATTGCAGAGGCCTTTAAAACCACAGTTGAGCACTTGATTTAGTTTCATTTTAACACTATTGCAGCTATATTGCATTGCTTTATCATCATTCATCTTCCCTGATCCTAGGACTGACTGGGGGACAAAAATATTCCTGGCATGAATGATCCAGTGGGATAGCTGCAGTGGCTTGGGTTTTCTGGAGTACATTACACACCATCTCCGTACCCTGTATTCAAGCTTTAGTCACCTTTATGACAAGGTTTTCCCTGCACCAGGACAATCCCCAGCTGCCCTCAACAGGAATGAAGTCAGGAGATGGGGTCTGCTGCCGGTTCTTCACTTTGAACAGTAGTGTGTATGAGGCCTGACTCATGGACTGAGATGTTGTGCCTTAAGTAGCCTTGCTGTGTTTGTGCATTCTCCCTTTGATGCTTAACAGATGTCTGACATGAAATGTCGTAGCTACTGGAGGCATTGCTGGTTAACTCCCTTCAAAAGTTTCCTGCACGCACTAGTCCTCCAGAGTTATCTCTGTTATGTTTCACAGGCACATAAAACAACACCTCTACTTTCAGTCTGCATGATTTTTATTTGAGATAGAGAGAAACAGCCAATAAACTCCAGCTATATGTGTCCATGAATCCACAAGCACAGTGTGTTACTCACTATGTAACAGCCATCTGGGACTGACTGACTGGCACCCAGATGAGCCTGGCTGCCTCTTGTAACTTAATGATGCAGTGCTCAGCAAAGAAAATCTGACCATTAACTCTTCAGTCTCATAGCTGCATATACGAGTCTGATAAGATCTGTAAGTGTGACTTTTGCTGAATAACTGTTGTTATTTTGCAAAGATTCAATATATTTGTTCTACTCTCATCATATCTGATCACTTGGGGTCACTTACATACACATGGTGAAAAAAACCAAAGGAAATGTGGCAAGTCTGAAACTCTTAAAAATAATAGTTTGTGGGGGAAGGAAGAATTTTCTGGTTTTAGTCTCAATTCATTATTCACATGTGGGGTCATGGTCAGGTAAAGCATTTTTCTACAAGGCAAACTGATTTCACACCAATGTCACTCTTTGAAAAATGTCTGCTGGAAATTGATATACAATACTGATGAAAATGCTCACGTGTGTTGGTTTCATATTTACTCTCCATGTAAGCAAAAAGTAGAATACAATGGAAAAAATTAAATTCAAAATCCTTCTAATGCCTTCTTTATGCTTAACAGGAATATTAATTAAGCTGATTGCAGTTTAGTTAGTGTGTGTCAAATAATCTTTCTGTCCAGGTAGTGTAATTTGCCTTTCCTATACACCCTGCAGATTTTTTCTCTTTTATTCCAGAGAACACAGCTGTTTGTATGGAAATTGCACTGCACACCAAGTACCATGTACATGATAACATGCCTTTTTTTTTCTTCAGTTTTCAGAGATGTCTATTCTGGTAATTAAGAAATTAATATCCCTAAGCTTTATTATGAGATGCCTAGCTTTCTACATCATCTTTAAAACAAAGAAAAACCGCACATTGACTTTCCTTTTGTGTGAATTTTCAGCACAGGTACAGATAATTGGCTGTTTTATCTGATCCAGTATGCTGTACTCATAGACTAAAACCAATTTCACCTCAGATTCACTGTGTCGAACAATGCTGCCCAACTTTCCAAAGTTGGGCCTGATTCTTATTTATTTCCAATGGAATAGGGTTTTAGTGTAAATGAGGAAGAGACCCTTTGTTTTCTTTGCGATATTTGGAGACATACAAACTATAGCTTCCATATGAAAATAGATTAGCCCATTTCCTAAAGGCTTGACTAAGGTCCATGTTTGTACCACCAAATGCAGCTGATGCCAACTGACTCTGTGTCTTTAGTCTGAGCCTCTGCGGTGGTTCTGAGTCAGCTGCAATTTGAAGCAATTTCTAATGATCAGTCTTCTGTGTTAGTAAATTGTATTTTTCAAAAGCACACACTGAGAAATGGACTGTACAACATTATCCAGATGACAGAGTCCACGCCTTCCTTTATGTTTGGAAAGGACCTAGCACATGGTGGATACTGACAGTAACAAGCAAATAAGAATTATAATTACTGTATTTAAGCTCCCAAGCTCATCTTTTGAAAGTGTTGTGCAGGTTTCCTTTGAGGAGGTCAGATATAGAGTGATCGCTTTGTGAAAAGTGTTCACCCACAGGTGATAGCGTGTTTTTGTCTCTTTCCAATTTTTTGTGAGAGTCCATTCGAAAGCATAGCGATTGTCTGGTTTCACCCACGTAGATATGTTCTGCAGATTTTGCATCTATTGTTCTGGCACGGTCTGGTGCTGCTTTGTGAAGACATCTCCACTGTTACAATGATCAACACTGCTTTTAAGATCCCTGGGTCCTACATGTGCCTATCACAACACACAGTGTTCCTCATCTAGTGCACTAAATGCCCCAATAACACAATGTGGGTGAAACCAACCAATCGCTATGCTCTTGAATGAACTTGCACAAAACGAGAAAACACAGACACCCTGTGTAGAAAGACAAACACCTTGTGAACACTTTTCACAAAAGCAGTCACGCTATATCTGACCTATCAGTCTCCATCCTCAAAGGAAACCTGCACAACACTTTCAAAAGATGAACCTGGGAGTTTTAATTCATTCCTCTGCTAGAAACGAAAAATCATGGACTGAACAAAGACACTGGACTTATGGCTTACTACAACAATCTGTAACCCATGACCTAAGACTGCAGATGTGTTAACTGGCCATTCTAACTCGAATGGGCCCTTAAAATATGTGCTAACTGCTTATGCTAAACAATCTGTTCCACTTGCATTTCGTTGTGAGACTGAGAGTACCTTTCCTAGAACAGAAGAAGAGCTCTGTGTGCTTGAAAGCTTGTTTCTCTCACAAACAGAAGATGGTCCTCACCCACCTTGACTCTCTAATATCCTGGGAGCAATATGGCTACAACTACACTACATTCTGTAGTTAGAGTGTATATATATGTATGTCAGGGGTTTCCTACTGTGATATAATGCCTGACCTCAGGCTTCTTGGTCTCATCAAACAGAAATGCAATGCTGTACAGTTATGTACACTAAGGGAATTGCCTTTGCAAGAACAAAAACCAGTAATATTGGAAGATGAGGTAATAAAATATTTAAAGAACACAAGCCCATCACTGGTGCAACATTTTAAGCATATCTCAGAAATTCATTTAATTCATAATCTAAATCTATGGAGTTACTACTGGTACTTCAAAGACAACTTTATGATGAAAATTACATTATATAAATTTTATAATGAAAATCGCATGATGTAACATTAATAAACAGTGTACTAAATTATTACGACACAGTTCTTTCAAAAACTTTATCACAGGGAAAGCTGACTGGAGGCTGATAAGTGGAATTATTTTTTCAAGCGTCTAGTGATGAAAGGTAGAGGTCAAGCCTTGATATGCTTTGGGTACCCAGTAGAAGTGTGATTGGAGATTGCTCAAGTAGCTGTAGAAAAAAACGGGTTGAAGTTGGACTACTGCTTGATCTATGCTGCTATAGGCCCTGATTGAGCACAGCACTTACAGAAGTCTTTAAGCCCAGTGAATCATAGGGATTTAAGCACATGCTTAACTTTTAAGTATTTGTTTATGTACGTTGCAGAATCAAGGTCTATGATGGAGTGTTCACCCTACACCAGACTAGAAGGGATTAATGAGGCTGAAGAGAGGCCAATTAACTGGATATGCCACAGCTGAGGGGAATTAGCTGGCTTAAGTAGCCTCTGAATTATTATAGAACCCATCTAACGGAACAGGCGGGGCTAGGATAAATCTAGGAAGGTGGCCGTAGAATGGGGCTGCTGTAGTAAGGGGGGCCTGTAGTCACTCTCTGGACAGCAGAGCAGGAGTGAAGGGAAACTAGATGGAGATGGTTTCGGAAAAGTCTCATGGCAAAGACTACAAGGTTTAAGATAGTGTAGACCTTGGCTGCTGCTTAGAGCACCTCTGAGCTGGAACCTGGAGTAGAGGATGGACCCGGTTTCCCCTCCCAGCCATTAGGTAAGTGGCACTGGTTTGAGCAGTGAAGGGAAGGCTGCCATCTTGGAGGAAGAGATTCGATAATCTGAAAGTGGGAAAACACACAGTGACCAGGCCGGAGGGCCAAGCCATGAAGATGTAGAACCCTAAGTCGAGAGAGCAGTGGCAAGGCATGCATCAAGCAGCAGCTAACCCCCAGATGTGGCCCCAAGGAAGTGCCCCAGTGTGAGTAGAGCCCCCCATGACAGGGTCAAAGAGCCAAAAACACACTACACTCCTGCTTCTATTAAAGTCAATGGTTAATTTTGCCGTTGACTTAAATAGTGAAGAAGATTGTGCTGTGGCTTGGGAACATGAGATTTAATCATGGACACTTCCACAGGTTCTTTGCTTTTGGGGGACTGTAATAAAACCATAAAAGAAAAAAATGATAGAATCCCTTAATCAAGCGTTCAGTACAGCAGGTGACATTCATGAGCCAGTTTTTGCCCTACTGAGCTTACTGCACGTTTGAATGCTGTAATACTGCTTTCTATTTCATTACCTGCTGACGCAGACCAAGATTTCAGGTTGCAGGCTGTTTTTACACGGAGTATTTGCAGTATTATGATCCAGTTAAATCACTCAGGCTCTCAGTGGCAAGTAAAGTACTAAAAGACTCATAAGTCATGGCTGGAGCACATGACTTATGAGGAGAGGCTGAGGGAACTGGGCTTATTTAGTCTGCAGAAGAGAAGAGCGAGGGGGGATTTGATAGCGGCCTTCAACTGCCTGAAGGGGGGTCCAAAGAGGTTGGAGCTAGGCTGTTCTCAGTGGTGACGGGTGACCGAACAAGGGGCAATGGTCTCAAGGTGCAGTGGGGGAGGGCTAGGTGGGATATTAGGAAAAACGTTTTCATTAGGGGGTGGTGAAGCACTGGGGGGTGGTGGAATCTCCATCCTTAGAGGTTTTTAAGGCCTGGCTTGACAAAGCCCTGGCTGGGGTGACTTACTTGGGGTTGGTCCTGCTTTAAACAGGGGGTTGGACTAGATGACTTTCTGAGGTCTCTTCCAACCTTAAATTTCCATGATTCTATGAAAAGCTCCAGCCCTACTCTGCCAGCTGGCAGGCTCAGTGTAGATGTAGGACTGGTCAGCAACCTTTTGGAAAGGGGGTGCCACCTCTTCCCCACACCCCTCTCCCACATGCCGTGGGCCCAGCACCCTGGCCAGGGTGTTAGGCGGTGGCAGCCGGAGGGGGTGGGAGGGAAGGGCTAGGGGCCAGTTTCCTTTCCTGCTCTCCCCCACACCGCGACAGTGGCGTACCGGGAGGAGGGGGACACCAGCTGGGCCCTCTGAGGAATCGGCCCCTGCTGACATCTCTGGTGCCTGCCCCTCTCCACGGGGGCCCAGCAGTGCCCTGGGTGGGGGTGAGGGAGAAGCAGCCACCACGTGGCTCCGGGCGAGGGCCATTGGTGCGCTGCTCCCACCCCTCAGTCTCCCATCCTCCTGGCCCCCACCTGCCATGTGGGAGAGGGGTGGGGCTGGAAGGGGGAAGCGGTTGCCGCGTGGCCCTGCTTTGAGACCGGAAGCAGCGCAGTGTGCTGCTCAAAATGCTCACTATTGCCACCTTTGCCACAGGTGCTGACCCCTGCTGTAGGATTTGTGCTTTCTTGATGGACAATTAGAGCCAGCAGCTGTAAATGCACGGCTGTGACAAGTTTGTTTAAGAATTAGAATAGGAAAGATGCAAACCAAGATCCTGCCAAGATCCAGGTTGTTTCTGCCTGCTAATTTACAGGGGGAAGAGACAGAATTTGGCCAAAAACAGTATGTATCAGACTTCTTCCGAACTTCTTGCTTATAGCATCATCTAAGTCCCTTTATCATCAGTGCACCCACTGCAGTGTCACAGTCTAATGATGAAAAGCAATGATTCCTTGCAAAAGACATGTTGCACGTAACACAGAAAGAAGTCCAAGTGCCACAAAAAGTGTGTGTTTCAGGGATTCTCACTAATTAGTGGGTAGCTATATGTCTCTGCTAGAGAACTTGGAACACTGTTCCAAGTTAGCAGCTTTAAAATGCGTTACCTGCAACAGGTACATGAGTTTATCAACATCTATTTCTATGTGTTTATTACTAGAGATGACAAACTATTATTCAGAAAGGCAGAAGATGAAGAAGGGTGATGAAGAAGGGTCAAACACTAATAATTTTCGTCCTTTGATCCAAATCACCCCCAGGTTATAGGACTTATTTGGCTTGTAATGGGCTGTAAAGTAAAATTACAATGAATAAGATAAATTTCCATTACCAAACGGTTACTGGTTATAACCTAGCTAGGTTATTGTGTGCAATATCATAGTTTGAAGGGAAGTCATCTATCACAAATAGGATTACTTACATTTTGAAATGTGTTCAACTTGGTCAACTTCTGATTGCTGCTCCTATAATTATCTTAATTGGGCTTCTTTTCTCTGGTGTATATTGGTTTTTTTCCTAGCTGTCAGAGAAAATGCTGCCTGTCATCTTTGCTTGTATAAAAGTTTTATCTTGGAGTGCCAAAAGCATCACATTTTTGTCTAGTTTCCACCTCCACCCCCTTCCTGGCTTTTCCCCCCCTGAACGATTAGCCTTAGGTTTGTGGATTCATCAGTGTTTTCCATTGCCGTCTAGGGTACAGTGCTCAGTGACGTGCCAATACTCAGGATCTTGGCCATGCATGTATTATGAAAGCAAACCCACATTTGTGTGAAAGAAAAGATTCAAAATAGCATTAAAAAAAATGGAACCCATGTTTATAAAGAGACCTTGAATTATTCCCTTCAGAGAGTCCAAATCTGAGATTATTTCACATTCTTATCAAGGGTAGTGAGACCCTTCCTTTAAAAAAATCTGATATGCATTATTACAGGAAATGTTAAAATCGTGTTTAGTTAACAGAGGGTGGTCACCTTACTCTTCAAAATAAATGCTTTAAGATGGTGGAAAAATTGGGGCACCAAAAAATAAAAACCAAAAACAAACAACAAAAAAGACATGCTTGTGTTCACACTTTGGCCTCAGTTGAGCAAAGCACTTAAATACATGCTTTTAAGTCCCCTTGACTTTAAAGGTAAGCACTTGCTTATTGAACTGGGACCTTTAAGAGGTCTGACACTTATGCTCACACTTGTACTAAAATTGCTCTAATACATAAGCACATGCTTGTACCTGAAAATAAGTGCGCATATTAAGACTGAGGTCTGAAAAGTATGTGTATCTCAAAGGGTGTATATAGGAGTCCAGTGATATAGTTTACCTGGCTGTCATTCACCTTCCTAAAAGAATTTTTGTTTTTAATTTAAAAGCTAAAATTATTTTAATCTTAAATCTAAAATTTAATCCCTAAATCCGGTATCATGATTAAATATTAATTTAATGGCAACCAACTAATGGATTTGTAATGAGAGGAATGTAAGTGACCTTTTTACCTTGGCCTATTATATCTTGCTGAAGTTGGCCATAAACGTTAGATCCCTGAAACTGTTTTGAGATCTCTGCAAATCTGGAGTTGTTTTAGAGAAGCAAATTCAAAATAAGAGCTTTATTCTTAAAACAAATGTAACAATATTTTTATGTCCTTCAGAAATACATTTTATAGACTCTATATTTAATTATACTTGGAGTTGTTTTGGTCCAACTCCAACTTAATATAGCAAAAGCTAAATTAAAAATAATTCTCTGTTTTGAATGTATTACTGTAAATAGAATACATTTCTTACATTCTTCTGCAAGTATCCTGCAGTAATTACTGGTCCTCTATAAAAGATGTAGCCAAAATACCATAATTTAAAAATCATTATTATTGGAATTGTAACCTACAGACTAATTTTTAATCCTGTGGAGATAAGATTACCTTTTACCCTTTGCAGAGGTTTAGCCATATTGGTAATTAGGCATGAGGATTGAAAAATAAAGTTCTTCAAACACTGAGACTTATTGTTGAAGGTCTAAAGCATGAGGGAAATTTCCATGGGCATGGATGGAATTCTGGCCCTAACCCAGAGAGCACCTGGGAAGCGAAGAGGCAGCAGATGTTAAGCACCCTGGCAGTGCTGCTCTTCAATGATTTTTGGTCCATGGATCTATGTGGTTCTAGATCATCCTCCAACACCCTCAGCTTACTCCCAACATTCTCCCTTTGCACACAGGGCGTACAGCACCTCCTGCTGCCTTCTCTCTGATTTGTATCACTCTTGAGTGGATCCCCAGGGGCTGTACTTCAAAAAAGGGAGAGAGAAATTGCCAATTTTGACTTTCTGTAACATTAGCTCTAGCTCTTCTTACTCCTTTATTTTGTGTGTTGTGTCCCCTTTATTAATCATTGCCCCTAACATCTGTTAATAGAATGGATCCCTCAGTTTCTCAGGGGGCAACAGGCAAGGCTAGGAAACAGTCTAACATGAATCCATTTGTCATGCCATTTTCATACAGTCAGCTCGTTGTGCCAATAACAGAAGTACAGAGAAATACTAAACATCTACCAGCAGCTCAGAACATGTGATGATATAGAACCAGTTTTCTAGTGAGTTTATGATCCCTTATGTAGCATAAAGAAACTATAAACTGGCTCCAAATATCCAGCAAAGAATTCTGATTGGTCAAGGGTACTTTCTGCTGGGTTTATATGTGCCACATTCTTGTCTGTTCCACTGCCTCCCCAACTTCTACTGAAGGGGGTGGGGAGGGATAATGGTCAGTGGCTGTGATGTTCCCCCCCTTGCAATCTGGATTGGTGTGTAGCTGTTACCCCTGTTTCTCACCCCTGGGCCCCAAGTTACTCTACTTTGCTGTGTGAACCACTGACATTTGGGTCAGCCCACGCCCAGCCTCCTGTGAGTAATTAATCCCTGGCCCAGTAAAGGAGCACTTTTGGCCAGCCGCTCATGAGATTGACCCTCAGCAAAAAAACCAAGTTCCAGATGCAACCCCAGGAACTGCTGTCTTGCAGAGTTCAGTGCTGTACACTGCACCCTGCAAGCTCATTTACATTTGTCTGTCAATTTATTAAAGAATTTGATATCCACCTGCTTTGTTACTCCAAAAGAAGTTTTCATACGCACTTAATCTACAGGCACTATTTTAGATAAAACAAATAAGTGTATTGACTACAGCAAGATTTTGTGATTATAAATCAGATCAATATAAATCAAGAGATGAATATGAATCAAGGAGTTGGTCACAATTAACTAAAAGGTAACTCGCATCCTAAATTAAGCTTCATATTTTAATAGCTTTTCAATCTGTGATGTTAGTTTACCCACAGCTGGCTGAGATTAATCTTGCAACTAGGCCCTCCCCCTCTGCCCCGTGGGCAGTTGTTAGTCCTTGATGTCCTTTGAAGGTGAATTTCAGGGGAGACCCTCTTTCTTTCTACCAGTTTCCTTGACCCCCTTGGGTCAGGTAATCGACTATATTCGACAATGAGCATGATTTCTTCCATGGGAGCCAAAGTGCTCAAAGGTGCTTAGGCCAGTCCATTGTTTCTGTATGCAGGCCTCTGTGGGGTGTGGGACCTCAGCTTTGTGTTTGTTTGCATCTCTTTAAGCCATGTGAGAGACACATTTGGGGATATGACCCAGCAGAGTTTCATATCTGTACTTATGCATGACACTGCAGGAAACATGTTACCATAACAATAATGTTCCATATGCCATGAGCATTCCAAAAACACCGTACATGACAGACTTTGCATTAGACGATACACAGTCACACTACAAGGATGAACACGAATGATACACCAATCACACTATAAGGATGTATGTGGGATATCGCGTGTCACAGTGGCACAACCTAGTACTGCCCAGCAACTGCTCTAAGTCAGTTTGGAGCTGGGGCTAGCTCTTAGAATCAGAGATTCTGTAACCAGCTCCTTGGTGCACCCTATCTTCTACTGTGCTGAGCAGAGCTCCAGGGCAGGAGAGAATCTTGACTGTTCCATTTAATGTCGCCGCTCTGTACCGCTGTCTTTATTAAAATCATCACTGTATTTATTAAAATCAGAGCTGACGAACAGTGATGGCACATTCTGGAGTGTCTATGAATTCATGCTAAAATGGAAGCACTGCGCCTCTTTGAGAAGCTTTCTTGATGCAGTGTCTTCAAATATTGTCATACAAAATATATCAGCACTGAAACTTCAGAGACGCTTATCATCAAAGATAAAGCAAAATGGGCAGATGTTGGAAGAATGTGTTAAAAGTGAGCCCGAAAGAGAAATGTGCTAATTAAAATGAAGAATTATTGTAGTTGAAATGTATTTGGTCAGAAGAATAATGGTTATTCTTTTATGAAAACACATGATTTGTTGTTGAATAGAAAAATGGCTCATAGTAAATTGTGACACTTTTATTTCTAATGTTCTACCTTCTCTAACAGTTTTTCAAAACATTTTATGGAACAAGAACATCATGTTGGAGTAGACTGAAATTAAACAAACAATAAAAGTCTTGTGAAAAGATTAGACTAGAAGTTATGAGAGACCTCAGCTTTCAGATCTAGATTGATAGACTAAGAGAACTGAGAAATTAAATTACTTAATTAACTGCAAACAAGGTACGGTGCTGTGCCCTTAAAGAGGGCATGATGTATTCTTAATCCTCATGCTCAACTCCCATTGACAGCAGTGCGTGCTCACAATATGTAAAAGAGGAACATTTGCTCCGAAACTTCAGGAGAAAGGGAATGTCAGATGCTATTGAGGATGCTGAGGTGAACAGCATGCATTAGTGAATATAAATCAGACAGGTATGTAATTAATAATGCAGTGACACAAAACTAGATAGGGAATATCAACTTGCTGAATTTCAGCAGGGCCTATTTTGAATTAATATAGGAACTGATGGGAGAAAACAGACAAAAACAGTGGAAGAAAAGGGCATGGAGAGATAATGGGAAAGGTTGAAAGGTAATGTACAGAAGCATCTGGAGCAGATTTTTCAAGACACTTTGGGGAAGCATCCAAAAGTCAAGATAATTAACTGAGCCGTACCAAGCCTTGTCCTTTCTGTAAAGCTGGGCTGAACTGGCTTCCTCACAAAATTCCAGCTGTGTTCTCATAAGCTTCTGGTACCGTGTGTTTTCAATCAGCCTTGAAGCATGGCAAGAGAAGGATGTTCTGCATTATTTCACATTTCAGCTGACCCAAAGGCAAAAAGAAAAGACAATGGCCAGCAAATCAACAACAACTAAGGGTCAAATCTATGCTGCCTGCATAGGGCCAGGCTCCATGGGCTCCACGTGGTTGTGTGGAGAAACTAGGGAGATGGAATCCATATCCTAACCCCGGGCTATGGTACTGGGCTGATGGGAGACTGCTATTTCAGTCTGTTAGTAGCCAAAGTTGGTCAGATTACTGGAGCTGCTGGATTTGTATAAACGTGGAACTGGTCTTTCACCTGATCAGGCCCCGTTGTGGCCTTTCCTGCCAGATTATGCAGTGCTGGTATGAAGGCCAGGGGTGAAGTGTGGAGCAGGTATTTAGGTACCTCCAGAATTCAGTTCTCAGGCCTTATGAAGAGGCAGGGAAGAAGCATTATCCCTATTTTACAGGAAACTGAGGCACAGGGAAGGGACGTGAAATTCCCCTTCTGCAGGGTTTAAGTTGTACCATGGCCCTTGCACCTGTGAATTTCACCCTAAGTGGCTACATTTGATCATCTTCCAATAGTCTCATTAATATATCTGAGGATTTCAAAATGCATAGTTCCAATACAGGTTAAGCCACTGCTTCTGGAAGAACACCTTGGATTCAGTGGGAGAGCCACACAAACATTCCCCTTCTCTCTAAATTTAGTGATTTCATCTTATTAAAAGACGGCCTGTACATATAAACCTTGAGAGGGGCAAATGGTGGGCCTCTTGGAATTGTATCTCGGTGATGTTTCACACATTTTTATTTCATTTTTACCAACACAGTCTTAGATTAAATTGTTTGCTTTTTTCCTTTAACGTTGCTTATAGATAGTTTCAAGACACACATAGCTCCTGGCATAATTCTGTGGAAGTGTGAGGCCAGTTGACAGACAGGGCTATTCACTGACATAAGAAATTCTATCCTGCAAATGAGTTTTTGTCCAGCATTGCACATTCACTGTGTAAAAGCAATCCTATTGTACAGGTGCCACACCAAGGAAAAGACTGAGAATATCTTATTTTAAGCCAGGTAACAGGACTTGGTGCATGGAATACATACCAAAGGGTGGTGACTTACATCCTCTCCTTTTATGGCTAGATGGGACAGACTTTGTTGTTGTTATACCAAGGAGTCACAATATGGAAAAGGTTGAAATGTTAGGCTAGTGGATGAGCGTGAGGTTGGAAAACAGGAACTTCTGGGTTCTTTCCCCAACTCAACCCCTGACTCACTTGTGGCACTAGGGCATGTTGTTCACTTCTTTATTTTTTGGTATATTTCTGATGCTGAGGAAGAGGAATACAATAGTTAAACAAGTTGCTGGCACTCTATGGTACCACACTCAATTAAGTTTCATTTTCTGGAAAGGTTGAAAAAGCAAACGAGAGCTAATTAAATTACCCCGTAAAGTTAAAAAATGCTACCGGGTAGTGACAAGCAGCTTACAATGATTCAGCAGCCTGGAATATTATAACACTCACAAAAATCCAGAGATCTCAAAAGAAGTTAAAATGAGAATGGGGTTTCCCATTGATTATAACCTCTGCCACTTCAAAGAAATGTTACCATCTTTCAGCTACCTACATGTTCCTCCTATTCTTCTGGAATTCCCAGGAGGTCAGGTACACTGTGGCAGCTTCTAGGAATTAAAAGGCAAGATCAAGTTCCAAACAATGAGGTATTGAGAAGTACTGGCATGCCGAGTGTTGAGGCACTTACAGCAGTTGCGCAGCTGAGATAGACAGGTCAGGTTGTCCATATGCCAGATCACCAGATTCTCCTCTACGGTGAACTCAAGGAAGGGAAATGTGATAGAGGAGGGCAAAAGCTGCGCTATAAGGATGTTTTGAAAATGAACTTGAAGAAAGCAAATATTAACACAGAGAATTGGGAAGAATTTGGATTCTTTCCAGGTAGTTGATGCGCACAGAGAGGCAGCATATCAACAGCACTATCTTCAATGGCATATCAAGCATCTCTTCAATTTCTCCTACCCAAACTGTCACAGAGGCTTTATTTCAAATGCTGGACTCACTTTCCATTGTCGAGCTAACAAGTGCCAAATTTCTTTCCTCCGCAGTAATCGTTGAGTACGACGGACAGCCAAAGAACCTCTATGAAATGAATTTGATGGTCACAGTTGAGTTCTTAGTGGACATGTTGCTGGCATTTATTGACACACTTGTTGGTAGTTGCAATAGGGAGCTCAAAGGCTAAATGGGCAGTGACATTCCGTGATCTTTCTAGGACAGTTAAGGGAAATTGATGGAGAAGTGTGGGAAAGCTTGCATTGCTGCTGCCCATGTTTCTTTTCTCTGGGCACAGTAAAGGCAGCTACTCCGGGAATGCAGCTGGAGGGCAGGCAGATAATTTCCAGTGGCCTCTCTCATCTCCAAGGGGCAGAGGTAAGGTAGTGTTGGTGTGTTACTTAACTCTATATTTCCTGGTTTCCAAGGTTTTGCTTTTCCCTGGACTTGATCTTCTAAAAGGGTGCAAGTTACTGCTGGGCAACCTTAACTCTGTGTTAATGAAGTATGTTTGTCAGTGACGTTAGTAATTTGCTTTCATAGGTCATCCTAAATATATCTGGCATGTAGCACTTGGAGACTATGGCTGGAATATTCAGAAGAGTCTAAGAGACTTAGATGCCCAAATTCTCATGAAATTGAAGGGGCTTTGAGTGCTTTAGGCACCTTTGGAAATCCCAGCCATAGTCTACAAGGACAACATTCTGTAATCATACTACACTTTCCCATTGTTTGACTGGAAGAACCCTTCAATGCCAACTGGTAAAGGGGTTCAGGAATATCTTGATTCTCGCATGCCCATTCTAGTCCACTAAAGAAGGGGTCTCTACTAAAAGCTTTTTCATGCTGATCCTTGTAATCATTGCTGGTATATGTGCAGATGATACTTAAGAAAGTATGTGTATATATATACTGAAAATATGTTTTAAAGTCTGTCACCAACTGAAGAGAAAAACCGTTTTTTTCCATACAGGAGGTAAGATGTGTAGCTCTTTGTAAAATGTAAACTAAGCAATGTAAGCCAACATGATAGAAGCTCCATTTACGTGTGATGCCAACAGAGGGATGGGAAGTCAACAGAGAGACAAGACACTGGAGTCAGAACCATAGGGTTTGCCCTGTCTCTGGAGGCAGACAATGAACTTTGGGAACTATAAGGAGAAGGCAAAAAGACACTCCTTTATCCTGCACCTGAGGGATGAATGGCCAGCCTATTTACATAAACAAAAAGGGGATCTTATCATGCTTGGTTGAAACACTGCAAAGGACCTTTGGGGTGAGAGAAAGGTTAGCCTGTTAAGCTAACGTTAATGTCTAGAAAGCATGTTATGGTTTAGTTCTAGATATAACTGTTTTGTTTCCATTATCTATCTCTTGAATCTAAATCTTTGACAGTAAACTTATAAATGTTTTCACTTTAAATATAACTCAGTGTTGTGGAATAACACAAGGAGTGGATCCTGGGTTGAATCATACAAGCTGGTGTGTTTACAGCTCCTTTGGGGACATCAGCCCTGGAATTCCTGGGAGTGTGCAGTGGCTAAGTGGCTGAACATTACAGGGGGAATGCTTCAAAGGGGCTTGGAGACTCGGGTGCACCTATTGTTAACCTGCAAGCCAAAGTAAGGGCTGCGTAGCCCTGAGGAGATTGTTTAGGTGGCTAAAAAGCTGGAGTGTTGGGGACGAGGCTCCCAGTTAAGCACCAGCAAGTTTCTCTCTCACTGGAGGCCAGGAGGCAACAAGGTGACACTCAGTCCGGGCATCTCAATAGCCATCACACCTTACTCTTTTTAAAAAAATGTTTATTAGCAGACTTTTGTCCTTGAGTCTGAGGTTCATTGTGCAATGCATAGCACTCGTCCAGTCAATGACAGAAAGCAGAGTATTCCTCAGAAAATTGTATATCCATGTGGGGGGAATTATTTTTTAACAAATATTCCCCATTTTAAGGATTAGTGGTCATTGGTTGTTGGTTTAGGCCGCATGTGCCTCTGTCAGGTGGGATGAAACCTGTAGTAGTCACTGAGCTAGAGTTATCATCTAGGCTCAGTGTACCAGTGGAAGGACTTTAATGAGCTCAGAGGAGAGACAAATGAAGGTTGTCTATAATAGTGAAGTCCCAGAAACATTAGGAACTCCAGTTTGGGAATAGGCAGGTTGTGACCATAGGTTGCATGAATAGGTTGAAGATTTAAAATAGTAAAGGCATGATTCTTCACTGGAGTGGATCAATAAAATTCTACTGGCATGACTGACTGGTGGGTCTCTGGAGGGGCCAGCATATTGATCTGGGACTCTGTCATGCTATTCCGTAATTGCCTTTGCATCTTCCTTTCATTGTACAATGAAACATGGCACTCGCCTGCCTTTGTTGATTGACTATTCAGATATTTTTATGTCAAAAGGCAGATATAAAACGTTATAGGCTAGTAATATTGTTTTCAATCAAAAGATTATAGATGGGATGTGGCAAACAGAGTCAAGCACGAGGTAGAATGCTGCATGCATTAGAGCTACCAGATCATTATGCTGGGTACAAGGTATGCAAGGTGCAGAGGGGCTTTTCTCTGGCTTTCAAAAGATTTTCCTTCCTCCCTAAACTGTGACTGTGTGACAGCCTCTGTCATGGTGTATCAGGAAAACTACCGCTGCCATTTATTTTTCATGTTGAGTGCCACACAAACAGAAGGGCCAGACAGTGAAACTTATACAACTGAGATTAAAGGCTGGGGGGAAGGCAATTTAATATCCAGGAAATAATTTTCAGAAACAAGAAAATGCTCCAGGTAAAGCTTTGCTTCTAAAATATCTTATTTGCAGCAAAGATGCATGGATCCTATTCTGTCAGAAAACTGTGTGTCTCCGATATATGTAATTAGTATGCTTTTGCCCAACAGGTAGATAATTGTCCTCATTGCATCTTGCCATTATTTTTTTTAACTTGCCTTTGACTGGCACGTATATTTGGTTAAAACGCATAACATCTTGTGAATGTGTTCATTAACGGTATAACAGATGGGCATGAGTGGGCTATGCCAGAGAAATGCTATGTGCCCCGAGCATATCTAGTAAAGGCCAGATTCCTATCCAATTGAAGCTGAAAAGATCACTTCTTTGAGGGCCTTATCGCTCCTGCAGTTTTGGTGCACGACGCGGCACTGATCTTGTAGAAGTGTCCTTTCCATGGAGTTCTCTGTGGGTAGCTTTCAATGCATATTGTTAAAAAATGTTAAATTGCATGGTTTCTTCATGGGAACCCGTGCTTCAGTAAACACATTCATGGCCCTTACTGGCATCTGACTTACTTTTGGGCCCTGAAACACATGCCATTGTGCCTAAAGGGGATTGTGGTAGAGCTGTGCAATAAATATGTAGGGCAAGATTTTAAATATTTCACAGCTCCTATTTAGGCATCTAAAGGAAGTGGTCAGATGGTTAAAAGTGCCCGGCAGCTCCCGGTGAGTATACAACCCTGTTGTGTGCTGAGCACATTTGAAAATCTGGCTTGTAATGTAAAACGTGGCTGGAGAAAATAAATAGCTTTTGCCACTCTAGTTTCAATGAGGGGCCTTTAAGAGGGGACCATAGAGAAACACAAAAAGGAGTCTTAAGTGGCAAAATAATAATTTACTGCTCCTCAGGGCACCTTTCCTTTCCTCTTCCTTTCATGTGAGAAATAAGAATAGGCTTTAGTGTTTGTGAAGAGCCCGTCTGAGATGAAGGAAGGAAATTCAGGGACTGTGAATCTATTGATAGCAGCAGCCCTGATGTATACCTGCACAGCACAGGGTTGGGTTCAGTCTCTTTAAATATAGACATCCCAGTATTTTGGCAGTAAGACACCACACTAATTGTTCCTCTGCTATATTCTGACTCTTCCTGCTTTTGGGAGTTGCTCGCAGATCCTTAATATTCAGTTTCCATTACGTGACTAGCTTATTCTCTGTTCTTGGCCTCTCCTTATGTTACAATATGTCTTCCTCCTTTCATTCTGTATTGCTATCTCTTCTTCACATGTTCTCTGTACACATTGTACACATTAAGCCTTTTCCTTTGTGTGGCACCAAATGTACTACATTAATAAATGACCCTCTCTTTAGCCTCCCCCCACCTTCCTCCCACAGTATAAAATGATTATTAATTGTTTCTCCGTGCTGCTCATTATTCACAAACAGATGAATGCCACAGCCCTGAAAACAGACTATCTGTCTTACTTAAGACTATCTTGTGTCCTGAATAAAAGACTGAGAGAGAGAAAAGTGCAAGATGCTCAGAGCTTCAACAGGTAGGAGGGGAAAAAAGAGAAAAAAAAAACCCTCACATGCACTAATTTGCTTTATTTAAAATCTTTTTTATTTTATTTTATTTTATTTTTTTTTTTTGCATTCAGAAGTGCTGTCCCAGTGATGGCAGATGAGGAGAGACAAAGAACAAAAGAGCAAAGAAATATATCATCCTCTTCTTGAAATGTGCCTTAGCCCTCAGCCACATTCAACGCTGGCCTCTTGCTCCCCATTCTTTCACTTGTCTTCAAGCATAATTTATACAGAAATCATGATTGTAAGGAATGAAATGGGAAAAATAAATCGGATAAAACTATCACATCTGTACAAAGGTAAACTAAAATGAAAGCCAGCTAGGGACTTTCTCCCAAGAGCATTTCTCCTGACCTCCCTTTTCTTCAACGTCTCAGTCTCTGTTATCAATCTTAGCATGTCCCTAAGCAGAAGCTTTTATAACTGAGCTCTCCAGAAGCAGACGGAAAGATAACTGAGCCCTAAATGACCTTACCATCAGGAAGGCCCTCTCTCATAGAAGTGACTTCTTTTCAAATGGTGAAATAGATTCAATAATGTCAGGGGTTCTTGTGGCAATTGCTTTTGTATAAAGCATTTTATTTTACTTGGAAACATAGTGGCTCCTTCTGACTTTGGTTTTGTTTCTCTTTAGGGTCCTGATCTAAAGCCCATAGAAGTCAGTTGAAAGACTCCCCTTGACTTCACTGGGCTTTGGATCGTGCCCTGTGGAGTGAGCAAAGCAGGCCAGTTTAAATGTCAGAAACGTATTCCCAGCGCAAATAAATCTACACCTGTTTAAAAATTAAGGGCTCCAATTACAGTTAGCATTTTAATCTATTGTTAGAGATGGCATCTTTCTAAAGCACTGATGGCATACCTGCTAGTGGCAGCGTGGGAGTGCCTCAGGCTAATGAAACTTATTTCCATTTACTTCAATGCTGGCTTAAAAAAGACACATTTTTCCTTTTATTTTGAATAGTTCATTTTGTGGGCTTCATGTTCAAGCCCTGAGCCAGAGACAATGTGGAAGCTTTGCCAGCCCAGAAGTAGCCCCATGAAGCACTGTGAGTCAGAGACAAACCTTGCCACACCTGCCTTGCGGGTACTAATTTAAAGCCCGCTTAGACCCGTGACTCCAGCTGAGATTGATGGGAGATGCAGGTATAGTGGCCCCCCACTATAGTTGAGAGGAAGGGTCATTTTTGAAAATTTGTTTCTTAGTCATTTTGTTCCTCAGTTTCCTCATATGAAAAATGAGGCTAATAATACCTGCCTCACAAAGAGGTCTAGTGAGGTTAACTCATTAATATCTATACATGCTCTGAAATCTTTGGATGGAGGACATATGACGTGGTAGATATTCACACAGGACATCATTTCTTCATACTCTCTGGAAATCACTAACTTTGGAGCACGATGCAACTTTTTTCCTGTAGCAAAATGCGCCCGTGTAACAATTAATTCCTCAGATTTTGCACTGATGTTCTGAATTCTACTGGTCACCTCCTTGTTGGGCTACTTGAGTGATTAGATTCCTTCAGCATTGCTCTCCATTGATCACTGTTCCTGTGAATTATTACACAAGTTCCCGCTAAACAAGGAAATGTTCCTTTCACGGCTAGTTCTGCAGCACTCTGTATTGACCGATTGAATCTGGGATTCCAGAGCTGATATTCGTGATAGACCTCAAATAACTTCTTTCCAGAACAAAAATGATCACATGGATAAATCTCCATTTTTCTTATTTCTTGTCACTTATTTTGCTAAGAGCATTCTGTCATTGCCAAGTTGCCCTCTAATTGCAAAGATTATCCAGTGTTGCCTGAAAAATCTCAGCATTTGATTCAACCTTGATCCTCTTTGCCAATCTTGTGAGGGATCTCTTCAAGAAATTTCAGTTAATAAAAGCTAAACCTCCTCTCCCGAATACCATGGTATATAAGCTCATAATATGCAATCTCGTATGTTCTTCTTTTCTGTTTTCTACTGTCCCCATGGCTGAAATTATGGTACTGACTGTATGTAGTAGTTCTTGTAGTAGTAGTTGTATGTAGTTCTACATGTGCATTTTAAACTTTGCTTAAGCAAAGATTTTCAAAAATTGGTGCTTAAAATTAGTCTTTTAAGGCCATACATTGGCATGTAAAATAAGTGATCTAATTTTCAAAGGTACTGAGCACATATGAAATTCTGCTGACTTCAGTCAGAGCTGTTGGGTCATCAGCATTTTTTAAAATTAGGCCACTTATTTAGATGGGTAATAGGGAGAAAGGGGTAACATTTTTAAAAGCAGCCAAGTGCCTTAGCCCAGGTGGCATTTTCAAAAGTGTTTAAGTCACCAGGGTTCTAACTTGAGGTGCTTATTTTTGACAGTCTTGGCTTTTGTCTTCTGAATATCAGAGAGCTACTATGAATTGGCTTATTTTGTCTGTCTTTTTTTTTTTTCTCTTAGCTGTCTTGGAATATACTTTCTAAATCCACGGTGTCTTTTATTGCAAATTTTGACACTGGGTGAAATGTTGGCCCTGTGGCAGTCAACAACAGAACTCCCACTGATTTCAATGGAGCCAGCATTTCACCCACTTGATTTTGCTATAATTATCAGATGTTGTATCACCTCAAACTGTTGAAATATCGTATGTTACATCCCATCATTGGGTATTTTCCCCCCATCAGAAATTATATTTCTTCAACCTTATCACTGTTTGCCTAGTGATAAAAAGAGCTACTGTCTTTTGAAAGTGCTTTCATGGACCTATACATATTAATTGCATAAAAATCGCTAATCCCTTTAAATTCATCAAACACTTGTATTGTACTTGACTCATATACCACACCAAATATTGTTGTTTTACTGGATAAACACACTTTATCATATCTCAAAGCCTGCTGTGATGATTTTATTAATATGGATTCATTCATGGTCAGTTTTAGTTTGAGATGCATCCATTATCTATAAGAGAATTTCGTTGCCTTGTTTACAGAGAATAGTCTAAATGCTTTCTTGGGACTTCTCTCTTCTTACGTGCTGAATCTTTTTTCACCCATATGAATATGCTTTTAGTAGTAGTAGATATTTTCTAGAATGTGGTGATGAAAAGCCAATTTATATTTACTTAGCTTATCAACAGATGGAAAAAGATTATAACCTGTGTCTTTGCAGTGCAAACGCTCTTCTCAGAAACACGGTTTTAAACATCCAGAAAATTGTAGTCTCGTACCTGATTTACAAAACTGATGGTAAATTTTCATTTCATGGATCAAACCCCATCCTGGCATAAATTTACACAACTCCTAACAAAGCCAATAGAAGTTGCACTTGCATATTCTAGAGCTGATTTTGACCCTATCACATTAACTAAAGACACGCTGCCAGATTTTCTCAATCACTTGTGTGTGTGTCAAGCTGCATATGTTGGGTTGATTCTCTGCTGCCAAAGGGCAGCAAAAAAGTTGAATGGGCAAATGGAAGAAACCCAGCACAGTTTCTCTTCTACGAGTCCATGCTGCAAAGATTCCTCATGGCAGATTGCCCATAACTAGGCGTGATCTTTGTGTTTTTTCCTTTAATCACCCTTTTATAAGTGAACCTTACACCATCCCTGGTTGAGTAGGTGAGCATTAGGTAGCTTTTTTTTTTTTTTTTTAAAGCTGGCCCGAGGGGTCACCAAAGTTGACTTGATTCACTCTCCAAAGTAAGGAGCTACCAACACGCCTGTTCTTAGTGTAAAATCCAAGTGCTTTTTGCTGTGTTTATATTGCCTTTGTTTGTCATTAGAGCAGAAAGAGAGATCTCACAATTATTGGAATGAGAAGAATCATTTTGTGTCAGAAGCCAGCTGCTATGCTTGCTAGCTCTGGCTAATGAAAAAGGTAGTAGCTAGTGTATTGTATCTGCTACTGCATTGGTCTTTGTCATGTTTGTATTTGGCACGAGAGTTGGTTAGAAATTTTTCTTCACAATGTTTTTCTGATGGAAAATGCAGTTTCTGCAAAACCAAAATCTTCAGTGGGAAAATTCTGAACTTTTTCTGAAAATCTTTAATTTTCCGTTAGGGAATTCAAAACAAAATCCTTCGTTTTAGGTCAGTTCAACCAGAATAGGGGTGTTTTGTTTTGTTGAACTGACCTGAAACATTTTCTTTCAAATTATTTTAACAAAACCTTAAACTGCATTTTCCTATCATTACATTGTTTTATGTAAGTTGCAGTTCTAGTGCTCATTTGCTCTGATGGATTATGCTCCCAGGAAGACTGCATCTCCCATAATGCAATGTGGAATTCCCTCTGACCATAACGGGAGTCACATTTCTGGCTATCTCATGGGAGATGTAGTCCAGGGAGGGAACAGGGCACATAGGGGAAAATGAGGACATCTGGCTCCCAAATTACAACTCCCATGAGCCAATGTGCCACAGTGAGAGAATACACTGACTCAAAACACAGTGTTTTGGGTCAGTTCAACAAACTCAAACAAAACATTCAGATTACTGGAATATTTTAAATGTTTTGTTTGAAACAAAACTCTTTGACATTTCCAAAATGAAAGTTTTCAGATTTTCCATTCCATGAAAAAAATTGAAATGTCAACATTTTGTCATGATTTGGAACAAAACAAATGTTGAAATATCAAAAAATTTCTCATGGGCTGGAAATTATGACTTTTGCTTGGCTCTGCTTTACACACTCGCCCCACCTTTCCTTGTGACATGACTAGAAATGGTTGGGAATTTTTCTATGAAACTTTTTTTTTGTCAAAAATGCCAATACATCAAAACCAACATTTTCTACAAGAAAGGACCAGTTTTGAGGAAACCTTCTAGTGAAGGCTTCCAAGGTCCAGGAAAGAATTTCTGGTCAAAATGAGAGAGAGGAAAATACCCCAGAATAACCCATAGATGTATCTCTTTTTCTCTCTCATATTTTGTGAAAGTTTTCCAAAAAAATCATCCCGATGTAGGTTAGGAAATTTTTTTGAAATCTCAAAAAATTTTGTTGGAAGGGAAAATCATTTTCTTCCTACCTCTAGCCATGACTATGGTAGGATCTGCCTCCGATTACCCAAAAACCTCTCCCTCCTTAAAATTAAATGAAATCTCTTAGAGATATTTTCTTCTACTGGTAAAAGGGCCCTTCTCTTCTGCTCAGCTAATTTTTACTATTGTCATTAGTCCTTCACTTTCTTACTATATCAAAGAACCCCATTTCACTCTCCTTCCTAAACTAGCTCTTTAAGTTCCTTCCAAGCATAAAATAAGGAAAGGGAAATGATCTCAAAATTTTAACTATAGACTTTGCCACCTAATTTTTATTTTATTTTTAAGGCCTATTAATCTTTCTCCCACAATGCTGTCAACATCTAAGAAACAATCTAAAATTGATTTGTGCTTAATTAGACTTGTGCATATCAACCTTGATTCTGTCCTTTCCTAACTTTTGATTGCTTGACTTTGCAATCTGGTTAACATTCTTTTAAAGGTACTTTTGTGTGTGTGTGTGTGTCTGTGTGACTGAAAGTCTGTAGGCTTTTTAACGGGGGAAAACCAGATTCTATTTTATGTGCAAATACAACTTTTATCCCTATTCAGTTATTTGCTTCCTTTCACCAGCTCATGCTCTTCTTCAACCAAGCTCTTCTTTTGCAAGGTCAAAAATATCTACTAGGTTCTTGCAAGCTATAACAGAAATGCCTCTTACCTGAAGGGACAATGAAAAAGAAACTAAATCCGATGAACCTTAGGATTTTCCTTTTCCCAGTGGTTCTTCCTCCAACAGGGGATGATGACAATCAGACTTAGAAAATGTTATTTTAAATTATATCTGATTAAGCGAAGCTTATAAAAAGGTACAAATATTTAGTTAGCAAAACTAGCTTACCTAGTATAAGATTTTATAACAGAAGAATAAAAGGGAATGGGGAAGGAGCACTGTCAGCCTCTGTTTCACAGGGAAGAGAAGAATGAGCTTGATTTCATGCTGAAAATAGACTTTCTCTGCAATTCACACTGAGATTACTAAGCATTGTGTATGTGCTATTTTTTTAAATAGATCTCTTCTGAAGGAAAGTCGCTGGGGTCAGTCAAAATGTTACATTTAAGTTTCTCTGTAGTATGCTTTCAAAATCTCCCTTTGGTTTTGGATCCACTTTTGGTGCTTTTCATGGGGGGTATTTCTTGGGTCTTCACAGCCAAAATAAAACCGAAAAGGGGGAAAAATTCAAAACCCTGCATGTGTAATTTTAATACTACATTGTTAAACGCTAAAAGCAAAAAAGGATAAGCTGTTAAGATTGATTGAAATGTCAAAGCACTCAGAGCCCCATGGAGTTCCTGCAGAAGAGACTTTCACAGCAGAGGGTCCTTTTGACAAAGGATTCCTGCTATGTAAAATTTGTAGCTAGACCTTGTGAAGAGTACCCACATATTAGACTCAGCAAAATTCAACTTGCAGCTTGGATCATAAGATGTTAGTAGGGCACATTGGGCCCATGCCAAATAATCGCTCTTAACTAGAAGTATGCTTTTAAAATCAATGTGGTGTTTAACCATCAGCTGTACAGTACATCTGTTTCAAGGCGCGCAAACTATGTTTGAATTACAGTGTCTGCTTTATAGGGAATCTGATAGCCATGTTGTAGACAAGCTCAATTTTCGGGTAGGCCTGCTAGCCAATAAATAAATCATCACGCTGTTCTAGGTAGAGCTGGGTGAGTACGACCTACAAATTGAATTTGTTTTGCCCACGCTACTGCCTCTTTTTTGTGTTTTCCAAAAACATTTGAGTGATCGGGTATTGCCTGCAGAAATGGTCACACAAAATAAGGACATGTGTTTCAGTGCTTATGCCAGGATTGCTACATTTTGTATAAACTGTGTGGCAGGTTCTCCTCAAACCTTCACCGCCCTGGTCTCTTGTGCGCATAATTAATTGCATTGAGCACTGAATCCATTCTGGTGGCTAGCAGACAGGTAGTTAGGCATCTAAATGGGGCAAATAATAAGTGCAAAATGTGCCCACAGTATTAGATGTCATTACTGAAAGCTGGACCCAGAGTGCAGAATGCAGCTCATTTTACAGAACAGGAAAAGACAGGACAAGCAGAGGGTTATTTAAAATGTTACAGATAATGGGCCAACTTAATCCTTGGTGTAGCTCAATTGACTTCGATGATATTTTACCAGGCTAAATTCGGCACTGCAGTTTGTGTCAGTATAGGTGGAGATGCTATGCTTTGGAGCTGCTAGTCCAGCGTGTAATTCTCACAGATACTGGATAATCATGAACCTTTATATGTGGGTGAATATATCGTAGTTAATATGTATTAGGTCAAGAGAAAAATGTTACACTTAAGCAAAATCACTATTTTCCACGAGAGGGCACCATTACAAATATATAGCTAAACCTGTCACAAAGGTACTCAAGGTATTACAGTGACTTGGCAAGTAGCACCACAATCTTTAGACTGTGTTAAACAGAGAAGTAGAAGTCTGAAGGGAATAAACAGGTAGATGCTATAGATCTTTCTGAGCTGCTTTCAAACTTAAGTACAAAGGAGTGTCAGCGGATGAAGCCAAAGTGAGGCATTAAAGCAGTACAAGACATTTTTTCTTATGATTTATTTTTATTCAGAGGAATTTCAAATAGCAGTGTTCAGAGACAGCCTGTAGGAATAGCTGTAGAAAAGAATGCACTAATCTATAGGTACCAGCTAGACAAAAATATCTGGAACAAGCAAGTTGTATCAGGCTACACTGGGGACCGATATTGATTGAAAATCTAGAACATTGAGAGGATTAATTTTTAGAAAGGACAAAGAGCTGCCATTTTTTTTTTACTGTCGTTTGCTCTTGCAATTTAATTGTGGGTGCAACTCAGCAAACTTTTGCATCTCTATCTATCTGTGTTCAGGTTTGCAATTACTCACGTTTGGGTAAAAACTTCATCCTCAGATTGGAGGCAGCTCTTTTGGAATTGGTCCCATGTGTGGCTTCCCCGAGTTTTGCTGTCATCAGGAATTAGGATGATTTTTTCAGGCTCTCCTAGTTAAGCTTTTACGTTCGTTGGGTTCTTTTCCTTTCCACCAGCGCATTTAATGTTACTCAGTTTTGTGGGACCAGAATATAAGTGTTTACTTACTTAGCTCAAGTCATGGTGTTTGTACATGTGAACACAAATAGGAATCAGAAGTCCATTTCACTCCTGTTTTAAGGAGATGGGTGGCATATTTAATGAGATGTACTATAAATTCAGAAAAGAAGGAAATTAGCCAGTGTCATGTGTTTGAGCTCTGAATAAGAAAAACAGCTTGAAATGCATAAAGGGGTGGTACATACAGCAAAGGCTGGGGGCGTTATTTGCAGCAGAATGAAAAAGAAAATGAGCTGATGTCTCTGGTATCCCTGGTTGCTGCTGATAATTGAAAAGAATCCCAGTAACATACTTTATCTTTGATCTTGCAGCTAAAACACTTCATACCTGAACTGGCTCCAGGAGCAGTAGTGACTGAGCAGTGCAAGGATTGTAGATTTTGATCTGGTATCTAAACGCACTCCTATTTAAGTTCCTCTAAAGTGAATCCCAGAAATGCATATTCTTGCTTGGCTTTGAAATTTCAAGACCTTCAAAAGTGGAAACAATCATACGTTGATCGCATCAGAACCATGTCTCTTCTTAGCTGGCTCCAGTTAGGAATAGCTTATTGCGGGGCTGCAATAATAATAATAATAAAGGTACTTTGATAATGTGCATTTAAAATTCAGAACAGGATTTGATACTCCTGTTGCAGCAGAAAGAAAAGCTCCCTGTCCTTTATTTGCAGAAACTTCTTAACTTGATCCAATACTGGCCGGAGGGTGGACTATTGTCTCTTCTGTGTCTAGATCCTAGGAATCTATAGGAAACACTGATCATATTATCCCTCTCCATACAAATATATGCAGATAAGAGAAATTTATATTTTACATTTCTGGGGCTTCGGTGCATAGAGAATGCACCACGTCGTTATCTTAATGAGGCTGAACAGGTGCTGGTGTGGAAGGAGAAGGGCACACACTGTGGTGTATGGAGAACTGTGTTAAAATTAGAAGCGATCAGTTTATTGTGTAAGGGGTTTTCCGTCCGTTACAGGCTGGGGGCTCTATAGGAAGCACGTGCTCCAGGCTGGCTGTCTGCAGACGGATTCAGATCAAGGTGGATGTGAGGTGTGTCTCCTTGCCTTGAGGACCAGCCCCTTTTCTCTCTCTCTCTCTGGTTTTATCATTGTGGGTTAAGCATTTGGATTTTAAGAAATACAGTGGCATCACATTGCCACCTTCCAGCAAGAGTGCTTTGTTTGTATCTAATGTCTGTGTGTGCTACGTCAAACATGCACGTGCCAGAGGTCTGTGGAGATGCTCCACTTCAAAGGCTACAGATCTTAGCCTGGAGTTCACTGTGCTCCCTATAACTTGCAGCGCAGCTGTCTCCGGTGCTGTTCTGCCACTGCTGTTCTCTGGCAGTGGCACCCTGATCACTTCTCCCACGTTGAGACTCCAGGTATGAAATGCTGACGCTGAAAGATGCCTGGATTTCTCTGCCAATGTGCACGTTGCGTGTGCATGCTGCACTGAGTGGGGGCAACTTGATTTCACCCTCCTGTCTAAACGGGTACCTCCCCAAGCAAGTGCGTGGGCATTGGGAGGAGGTCAGCCATGATGCAGTCTGGGGAAACACATCAGAAGCTCTTTTCCTCTCTGCTGTCGCGATCCATGGATCTCGAACCCAGGCCCGCAAGGTTCCTAGGAGCAGCCATGCTCCACTCCTCCACCTGGCAGCCTGCTGTGCCAGCGACTTATATGGGATCCATGAAGCCCAGCCATATGTGAGGCTTCACTCTGAGGTCCTGCTGGCGGAATCCCAGAGTGGCTGATGGGTCAAGCTGGCCCTGCTTATGCCAGCAGCAGGAACAGGAAGCTGTCCGAGCAATAGTGCTCTACCCTGATTTGCACAGCATGCCTTGCACTTCTGCGGCCTGCTCCTGCTTCCCTGGCTTGATTACCTGGCATCCCGGCTGGCTTGACTCTGACATCTGACCTGTGCTTCCTGACCTCCAGTTTGCCTCCTGCCTCTGTCCCCCTGGTATCCTGACTTGGCCTGACTGGTTCCCGACTCGCGATTCTAATCTCCAGTTCATCTCCTGCTTCTGGCTCCCCGGTATCCTGACCCAGCCGACTCTTGACTCCTGTATCAAGACAGTGGACTCTGGCTCTGAACACTAGGTCTGGCTGCCCATGACCCACCCATGACACTTGCACTGGCTTCCTTTCTTAGCACTAAATTCACTTATTGCTGGGGCTAGGTGCCAAAGCCAGACAACCTCTTACCCAAAGAATGTGTGCAGAGACAGGATGGGATCAGAGACTGAGCTATCCCCCAATGGAATAAAATTGTAGTAAAGGAACAACAAATTCAATCAAATTGAAATTTTATTTGAATGTAACTCTTCTGCTTGGTATTCTGTTCTTCTTCTGTTAGTGGTATTCTGAATTATTTCTAGCTACCACAAGCACCGGATTACAAAGAAAAATATGGATGAGCCATCTCTATGACTTAAATGCAGGAAAAAAAGTTGGTTCAGAGTAACAACTAAAGCTGTGTGTGCAGGGGCTGGGAGGAGGAGTGTGGGGAGAGGTGTCTAACATTGCATGAAACCGGCACGTTTCCACATTTGCATCTGACCTACAAAGAGACAGCAGGGGCTCCAAAAAGCTCAGATCAAAAAGCGTGCACAGTTTCCTAATAACCAGGGTTAGGATTTATTTGGAGTTCTTTATAAACCCATATTCAACTCATCTCTGTCAGGTCAGCTTATGGCTTCTCTGATATTACTCTAGCTCCAGAAGAATTCATTACTTAGCTGACTGGAGAAGCCTTGAGCCTTCACCACAACACATTTCTTTGATGCTGACATCTCCGTTCCAGGCATTACACAGAATGAACTGCTTCCATTTATGTGTGTGGTTTCAATTTTGCATTCAAGGAAGACTTGATCCCAGAGTGGTTTCAAACTCCCTAAAGGAATGGGTCTGCCATGAAAATGTAAAATGCAGAGAGAGACAGACTGAAATTGCTGCTTCACTTTTTCCCACATAGGGGTGACAAATCTTGGCCTAGCTGAGAATGGGATTGGCAGCTTGCCAGGAGATTGAGGCTCTGTTCTGGACAAAAAGGAGCAGTTTGCAATTACTCTCCTCTTGAATACAGAAATGCCGCCTGTAAAGAGTACAGGTCCCAGCATGCTGGTCTCCTCTTGATCCACGCTGTCTTCATATGCCACTGGAGTGATGTTGTCCAAATTAATTCATCCATGTCTCAGGAGAGCTGTTTCTGAGGGCTGTGAAATCCTGCATGAAGAAGCAATGGAATGTTCACACGTCTATGAACTAAAAACCAGTAAAATTCCCCTGATCAGCTAAAGAATATCTTTGGCAAAGATCATTTTAAGGGAAAAAATATCTGTCTTCGTGATGGGCAAACTTAAAAGGGCCGTGTGGTTCAGTTTGGACAAGAGAATCAAAGTGTGGCTGTTTTTCCAAGTCATCAGCTCATCTTGTCTTTGCAGAAGTTTACTGGGAAGCTCTTGAAAGCCAGCTGTCTCATGAACGCTCTAATCATTCCAAGTGCCAGGGAAACAACATGTCTTGTGGTATTTCCAGCAATTCAGAGAGATGCAAAAAAGACAAATAATGAATAACATTAACCAAAGTGTTTGAACCTCAACAAAGGTTCAACTCAAGCTTTGGGTTAAGGTTCCATGAATCCTTATTTAATCAGAATTAGTTTGTCCCTGCCTATTTGGATTCAGTAAGTAGTAGCCGTGCTGAAATATTCATCAAGGGTGGATTTTTGAAAACACTCATTATAGGCTTAACTCTGCTCCTGTTGAAGTCGACGGTAAAACACAAATGACTTCAACGGGAGCAGAGTTAGGAAGGCCGAGCATTGGTGAAAATCTCACTTAAAGTGGTTATGCCAACGGTATTTTTTGATCGATACAGAAATAATAACAACCTCACCCTACTAAACAGCCTTCTAGCCAATGTTCCCAAAACAATGTGTAGAAATGTTAATGAATGAAATGTCATAGTACTGCTGGTGAGACAGGTATGCACATAGGGTTAGATCCTCAGGGAAGGATATCCAATTTACACCAACTATGGATCTTGCCTGGCTGACTGTCCAAGGTGCTGAAGATCTGCAACTCCAATGGATTTCAACTGGAGCTGGGCACTCAGTCTCTCAGAAAATCAGACAATCAATGACTTGACTGGGTTTAAACTGAAAGTCACATGCCAAGTTAGGAGAAGAACCCACACACTTGACCCCTCATCTTCTGCATTATGAGAACTGGATGAATGATGGGGCGGGGGAGGGGAGGGAGAAGAGGGGAATGATTTCTTAAATAATCTATTCGAAAATGATTGTGCTAATTGCTGAATAATCTCTTTGAATATTATAGCTCGTCTCTCCGCTGCACCTTGCTCCTTCCCACATGTCTTGTATCCTAATATCTGTAGCATGGAATTTGCATAATGGTTTTCCTGCTGGATTTTTGCTTTAGTGTGAGAGAGGATATTACTGCATTGTTACATGCAATCGAGGTATTTCCAATCCATCCTGGCAATTGAGAGGTATGACTCTCCAACAGAAAAAAATGCTGCTCAAAGAGCAATAATAGTGAGTGGCTCAGACATGGGGCAAGGTTCAGTTTGAGGGCGTGTGAGGTCAATATAAGCATTTTTCCACAGCTCTACAGACACTGGGCCAAATTCTCAGTTGGCATCTGTTGATGTAGCTCCACTGACTCCAGTGGATATACTCTGATGTATGCCAGCTGAGAATCTGTGCCGTGTTCCTTAGTCTGTCTTGGAGCCTGAATGCTATGAGATTCTCCTCCTCCTCCCCAGCCCCCAAGGATGAATGTGTTATATTTGGGCATTTCCAGTTTCTCCTACCCAGGAAGGAATGTTTAGGGCTGTGATTCAAAACAGGCTGACTTTCATGGTGCCGCTAGGAAGCCAATGACAAGTTCTATCATTCTCCTTTAGGTATGGAAGCAATTCCAGCAGGAGTGTCAGGAGAGAGTTGACTGACACAGAAAACAGATCAGGGTTCTTCTCTTTCTAATCTCCCTCATAGCATAGATAACACATTTTCTTTTGGCTTAAACTGGGAGACAGGGTAAAAAAATCTAAAAGGAATCTATGAAACTAACTTTCAACTCCAGCTCTTGTTTTTTTTATGTCCTGATTATGTGAGCAGGATCTTTTTTTAGTATCTGTTTTTTTCTGTGCTATTCATTAGGAATAGGTATGGGAAGCACGGGAGTGAGACATTTTCAATTGGGGGGGTGTAAAATGTAAATTGCAAATTGCTGCACTATATTGCACTGAATTAAATTTCAGTTACAAAGAGCATGGAAAAGTAGCTCCTATCTGATTGACTCACTGACAGTATAAATCCATAATGTAAGTAGGAATCAAATGAGTGTGGAGACGATGGTAAGACCAAGTTGGACACTGGACTAGTATCAATATGCCTGACAGCGTCATTAATTTTTAGGCACAGGTAGGGACTTCTGCATAAAAACAGATGATACAACATGGCCTGGGGTGTCCTCCTTTCTTTGCATTGATTTGGGTTTTTTTTAGCTCCAGGATAATGTGTAGTAAATTGAACATTATCCTATAACAATAAAACATTGGCTTTCTAGGCCGACTCAGGAGGTCATAATAAAAGAATTAGTTTGTAGTGATAAGAGTTGAAAGCACATTTACAACTGATTGAGATTTGAATAATTTAGTTGCTGTGAATGTAAAACAAAATATGCTTTGAAAAGAGAATCAGGGAGTTCAATCAAAGAATGTTAAGTAATAATTTGGGCACCAACATTATCTGACTTTTGTAAGGCAATAAAATCTCTGTTGAATAATACATCAAACTGTCTCTGAGCATTCTTTGGCTTGCTCGCCATTTCAGATTTCACACTTTGGGTATGTCTACACTGCAATTGGAGGTATCATTGCAGCGTGGTTAGGCATCGCCTGCAAGTTTTCATTTAGCTAGCAAGGCTAAAAATAGCAGTGAAAATATGGCGATCCATGATTCTGGTCATACAAGGCCACTTGGAAACCTGGGTACATATTCACTTTGTTACCCTGCACCAGGATCCATGCCTTCACTTTTTCACTATTATTTTTAGCCAAGCTAGCTAGATTAAACCTAGCTATCCAAGCTGCACACACCTCTGATTACAGTGTTGACATGCCCAGGCTAGATGCATGGGGATCCAGCTTGGGGAGAAACCTGGTGGCAGGGGGCCGGGAGACCCTAGAGTATAAAGCACATCCAGCTTCACCATTCACCGTGGGGGGTCTTCTACCCTTTCCCTCCTCCCCTTTTTTATGTCCTATTCCCTCCCCTCTATTCCTTTTCACTGACCATCTCATCCTGTCTTCTTCTTTTAGTCTTGCTCCTCTTTTCTTTTTCTTGCCTCTTTCTCTTCTCTCTTTCCCTCCCCCTTCTCCTCCACCATCTCTTTTCCTTTCTCTGTCCCTGGCTCGTGGCATTCAGTATTATCCAACACTACCCATTATAAGACCTTATTTTCAGTGACTTATAACTTTGCCAACATTAACCACGTAGGCTGAAATTTTACATGCCAGGTGTTTGCCTTAAATTTTTTTGGTCGTCATTTCCAAGAATGAGGCTAGGTAAAAATATGTTTGCCCATTTTAAAAAAACATTCTAGTGACCTTTTCTTTGAACTACTCAAGCACCAGCATACTTTGGAGCAGGAATTTGAGGTTCAGTGAGGATTGGAGGGCGGGGAGGGCTTTATTCCAGGGTTGTCTTTTGCTGTCCATGTGAAAATCTACCCAAATTTGGTCAATTTTTAAGACTCCAGAATAACCAAGAGTCAGAAAGAGAGACACTGACTCCATACAGTAGTTAAGATACCCATGTGGGATGTAGAACAACCAGATCCCTGCTCTGGTTGACTTGGAGGAGGGACGTGAACATAGGGCTGTGTCCAATAGACTATAGAAGCAGTGTTACTCTTGCTGGCTTAATAAATATTTAATTAGTTATACAGAGTGAAATAGCTCCATAAGGAGAGACTCCTCTCACGCCATTTGAAAATTCCAAGTCTAAGTGTTTTTGGAGTGGTCGCTTTTAAGCACCCGCCCCTCCCCGTGGGATCATCTTTTCCAGGAGAAGGTTAGATTTATTGCCAGAAATGTTCGTTCTCTTTGCTAGTTGAATAACAGGCACAGAAAGATTTATGTGAGAATTCCCAGGGGGAAGAGCTGAGCCTGACAAATGAGGTAAGGTCACTGCAATTTGTCAAAATGAACAGCCATCTACCCAATGCTTGCATTTGTTCCATTCTCTTAATCTTCCAATTTAAGCAGGTTAATATCCTAAGGTGTGTGGGGGTGGGATGGAGAAGAAATGAAATATTCTAGGCTCCCTCCTGCAATTGCGGATCATTAATTTGCTGCTGGGATCTAATGCTAATATCCTACACTTACTGGGAACAGTTCTGCTCCCTTCAGTTACACCAGTGTGTTTGGGATCTCTCCAAATGAGCTGTACTACATGAAATTGTATTTAGAAAGATCCCAAACACACTGGCTTACACGTGTACATACATACACCATGCCCTTGGTAATTCTCCATTGGATAGAACACTGGTTGATAGCCCGAGAAGGTCACGACACAATCACCATGTTATTTGGTATAGAAAGCTACTTGGGATCACTTTTAGATGTTTCAAAAATGTGTTAGTTATTACTTTCTTCTCCCTCCAAGGCGTGTAAAGTTGGACACCCTACCAAGGCAGGCTAGCATTGTAGGTGAAGGGATGTAAAAAAAAAATGGAAACAATTTTTTTTTAAAGTATCTAAAATGATTTCACATAGATTTTCTTTAAAATATGAAAAGCAAACAAACCAAACGATGGAGCAGTGTGTTGTAATGATACGGTTGGTGCTCATTAAGGCTGGCTGCATGGCTCACGCCTGTCACCAACTCTGCTAAAAATGTTGGCCCTTAATAAAGAATAATACACTATCAGCTGTGCAAGACCCTTCTATGCCATCTCTGTCGCTCCTGATTTCTCCTCCACCGCCAATAAACTCTTGATACCACAGCATTATATGTGGTGTTTGTCCGTTTTGCACATGGTTTAGCAAGATGGTCTCAGTTCTCCAAGGAGGTAAACCTTCTGATTCTAATCCAAAGCTCTTAAGCATGTGATGAACATTAAGCATTTGAATACTTCTATTGATTCCATTGGGACTACTCACATGCTTAAAGTTAAATGTGTGTTTAAGTGCTTTGCTGGATCAAGGCCACAGTGCTCAGTACCTTAAAGGATCAAGCCCTATATCATAGGGGTAGAACTGCACAAACTTCCGAACAGGTGTACTTGGCTTTCACGTTAAATACCACCACTTTATGCAACAGATCTTTATGAAAATTCGTATTCAGAATTTTCAAGCCTATGCAATATTTTCAGAAGCTCCAGGGCAATTTTGCCTGGAAGCAGTGTTATTAGTTGCCGCAGGCGAAAAGGGCATGAGGATTTACTCAAGCATAGTCTCAAGAAGTGTAAATGTCAAAAAGGCATGGAAGACGGTAAACTTAAGAGCAGCCCAGCAAAGAAAGGCCGTGGAAACAGTGTATAGTAAAACGTACTCTGCAAACACTATTAACTTTTGTGGTGATATCTTTTGGTATTTGATACTGATGCTTTTGTATTTTCTTCTGAGTTTTTCAAACTAGTTGAAAATGAGAATTGGGGAAGAGAATCTGCATATTAATGATCCTTTTTGTCATTCACCCAATATGTATGATGAATGGAGTTGACAGCTACAGGATCTAATCCAATTCTAATTTTTTATATTTTGTCTGTGCTACACAAATGTACAGTTGATAAAAACTTTACAATATCACTACAAATAGATTGGCCAGATGTTTTAAAACATCTTGCCCAACACTCTTTAAAATCAAGTAACTTATTTAATTACATAACTATGGCCATAAGAGCCTACCTTTAGGCACTCATTTTGTAAAATTTTAGCCATGTATTTTTTTATTTAAATGGCAGCTTATTACCTCTAGCTGAGCAGTTTAGCTCTGCCAAAGCAAAGAGCATGCTGTTGCTCACATGCTTGTATGCTGCATTGCAAAATTATACCCTGTAATTTTTCATTTAAGCAGAGATCAAATTTTTTAAAGTATATAATTTCAGTTTCTTTTCAATTGTGTTGAACAGTTACTTGTTGGCAGCACGGGTTAGATGATGAGAGTTTTTAAAGGAGAGATCTTATTTTAGTTATATTTCCAAGTGGTTTTTAGAACAGTAGATGGACAAATAAAACATAAAATGTCATAAAAATAGCAATTTATTCTCCCAATAAACAGCATAAACTGAATTACTTACAATAAGCTTTATGATAACTACACTATCAGCGAACAAGTGTACCGTTGTCAAAGCAGGGCACTTTCTGCTATGCTCTCTCCAAGAGAGATTGCACAGTCAGCATTGCAGTGTGCTGTGCTTTCTATATGCCACCTGAAGAAGATGCATTATATATGCCATATGGTAAGGGGTAACAGCTCTCTTACTGTATAGCGTGCACCTTCTCTGAGATGGAATTTTTCAACTCTGCTTCACTGCCTTATAGCCCAATCATTAAGTGTGAAAGTGGTGGTTTTCATTATAAATAAATACAAAACAGAGACAATTTTGCTGTCTTGTACCAAATTAGTATTTCAGAACAAAAGGGAAAATAAGTGCAGAGAGAGGTGAAGGCAAAACAACCATTCAGAAACTGGATTAATGAACCACTCAGTAATAGAATTCAGTTTGAGGGCATGTAGATTCCAGTTTTGTGTTTCCCTCATGATAAAATGCAGACAAAACGTACATTTATCAGCCACTGTGCTATGGACAAAGGAACCTTAAACTTATTCACTTATTTATTAAAAAGTGCTTCTAACTCTTTAAAGTTTGATCCAGTCTATCAAACTAACTGGTTGTCAATAACCTGAGCTAAATTGCCACTAAGCTTTTTAGATTCTTGTGAATAGAATAATTTTTTTAAGGAAAAACTGCTCAATATCCTTCACTAAGTAAATTTCATTAATAACATAATCTCAGCAGAAGAAACTCCCGTAATCCTTGTGCCCACTCCTGAATACCCACATGTCCTGATCAAAGCCACTTGCCTTGTGTCAAGGTTAAAGGTAACAGACGGTCAAGGCATGCAACATATAAGCTCCCGAGTGACCTGAATGATCCACTAGATGTGACCTCTCCTCATCTCCCAGTGCCAGGAGCTGACACAGTTGATCAGGGCCTGTTTGGCCTTCAAGTTAAGCCTGCGTCTGAACTTCTGTTTAAAGGCTGACATTTAAGAATGTTGATGCTAGAGGATTTATAATCAGATTCCTTTGAAATTTGGTGTGTCTAGGAAGAGTGCAGGGTAAAGTTAGTAAGCCAAATCTGAGGTCATTTGAGGTAATGGTTTCAGAGATATTAACCCTGAAAAAACCAGCCATTTTTCAAAGTCTCCTCCCCCCTCACTTTTTTTTGTCCTTTAATAGTATTAATTGGAATTTTGTGGGTGAGAATGAGCGAGTTGTACAAGCTCTTCACCTCCTTTTACATGTCGGCAGCTCTGGAACTGGTGTATGTGTAGTAATGGGGCAGATTGGGGCATTGCTAATGTTGCACGGGCAACCTTAACTGTGCATTTCCTGGTTTTCAGAAGTTTACATTTCACTCAACTCAGCATTCGGAAAGGTGACAACATACTTCCAAGAAACCTTAACTCTGCGTTAATGAAGTTTTTTGCCAGTTTGAATTATAATATGAATTGAGTTCAGAGAAAATCAATAAAAATGGCTAGGAGGCTGCAGGAACTACCCCATGAACAGAGCTGGGCAGGAAATGGGTTTTCTCTCCCATGAAAATTTTCAACTTCAGTCAGATTTTGACATTTTTAAAAATTTATTCATTTTTATAACAAATTTTGAAATGAAAAATTGAAATGTTCTATTCTGAAAATGTCAAAATGGACATTTTGGCTATATCAAAATGCTTCCCCCCCACTTCCCGCTCTGCCCCCCCCAAAAAAACCCAAAACCAAAATCATCAATCAACATGTTTCTCACAAAACATCTTGCTTTCAACAAACTGGCATTTTCTGATGGAGGGAAAAAGGTTCCATCAGAAACTTTCCAACCAGCTCTTCTACTTGCCTGGATCTGTAGCTTACCTGTTAGGCATTGTTTGTAGCTACACTGATGTGCCGCTTGCATCATCATGCCAGAGGTAGCTCTTTTGCACAGTGAATTTCACACTGCAAGCCAGTGAGAGTTTCTCTACTTCTATTTACCGTCTGCTCTACTGCCTGGATACCTGAGGTCTCTGGTTGCTTCAGCCAGCCATTTGTTATTCTGTCAGCTTCTTTTACACAATTTATGCTAACCTCTACCACTTGTACTTGAGACTTCTGACTTCCTCAGTATGTGAGAGCATTAAGTCATTGCAAGATCCTACTCCTCCTGTGTTTGTTGGCAGGATTTTTTGTTCAAAATGCCTTACTTAAAATGTGACTGGTGTCTTTAGTGCTTTCAATTTTGTGTCCCAGAAAACTGAACCTCATCTATTTAGCATGTCAGCTCCTAGTGTTTGAGCTGTTATCTAACCAGCAGTTGTAGATACTGAAACAGAGAAGGTGGTAGTGGAATGTTTTCAATTTAACATCTCATTGGTGATGGTGGTGGTGGTACTGTATGATAGTAAAGGTTAAAGAAGTGAACTTCGGCAAACAAAGAACAAACACTAATTCAGTGCTGTGCATGTTTGTGTGTGTGTGTGGGGGCTCATATGCAAATACCATGTTTGTCGTTTCAAAAGAAAAACTAAGTCAACTGTCTCCGGGTTGGATATTACTCCTATATGTTAATACTGTCTAAGAAAGCAATTAGTAATTACATAAATCAACAATAATCATGAGAATTGACTTTAAAGTAGTGGTAGGTGAGAGGAGGGGTGGTCCTATGATCAGAGCACTTGCTTGTGACTCGAGAGACCCAGGTTCAATTCCCTTAGTGTGCCACAGACTTTGCGTGTGATCCAGGGTAAGTCATTGTCCCAGACATGCAGGAAGAAAGACATGATGCAAGGAATGGGGTTGAATTAGTATGCAACATTAGTAATTTGTCTGTGAACTAGTTGGCAATTACACATACAGTGCAGCTCATGATTCGTTCCTTAATCATTTCTTCCTGAGATAGGGCCGCTGTCTCCAGCTTTTGGTGAAAAATTTTGCAAACCTAACTTTCTGGGATTTTTTTGGGAGAGGGGATTGTTTGTAAGTTGTTTTTTTTTAAACCAGCTTTGCTATATTCCTTGCCAAATAGCACTTATATTTTTCCGGCTCCACTGATACCCATTCTCTCTTTCCAGCTGTATACTTGCTACCCTGAACTCCCTTCTTTCTGGAGGTCCGCAATCTGCTCAGATCAATACTGATTTGGAAGAAATGTGAGAAAACAGTAACCTGTCTCTCTCAAGGAGCCTGATTTAATGCCCTTTGAAATCAGTGGACATCACTCCAATGACTTCATTGGGTGTTGGATCAGGCACAAAATGAGAGGTACATGCAGGGCTAAATTCTACACACAAGATGTAAACTAGACTCCTAAGAAGAATCATTCCCCTAATGTTAGTTACACTAAATCACATTCAATTAATTATATTTAATACAATCAATTCATATTGAAAACCAAACAAGAAAGTCTTATTGCTTCTTTTTAGGGTCTTCCTTACTTCTATTTGTTAAGACATAGTCATAATGCAAAAAGCACAGTTGGAACAACCAGAGCATAATCTTGATGAGAGTTCATATTTCTGTTTATAGGATGCTTATCTCTGGCATAAGGCTTGATTGTAGAACAAAAGAGTTATATTTTTTTATTTTCATATATCACTGCTTGTATTAACTAGGGCCAAAAATCAATTCAGCTGGAAATTATTTGAGTTCTCGAAGTGGAATTTCGATATTCAGAAATTAGCTGGGTCAGTGAAAAGACTGCTTTTGTGCCAGTGTTTGTTTCATTGTATCTTTAATGGCCATTTTTAGCATATTTGTAGATCTGAAATCTATTCAGTTGTTGGAGAGAGGCCTAGCATCTGGTCCAATAAAAAGTCTGGCTTTTGCAGAGGGCTACAAAAGCCATGGCAAAGCAATTTTCTGAGATTTTGTGTAGGATGCTACATTGCGAAAACCAGGATTTATGGTTTATTGAACTACATCTTAATGCTGATTAAAGATGCAGAATAATAACTATGTGCCGTATCAGACCTTCCACTTGCAAAACATGTGGATCCCTCATTAGGAAGGGGAGAAAAGAAGAGAGTGCCTCTTCTGAGGGAATTAATTCTTTCCAACTCCGAAGTCGCTTCTCTCTGGGGATGGAGTCACAAAATTTCAGGATCAACAGCTGGATGGAGGCAGTTATCAGGAGGGAGCCCCTGACAATGCAGTTACCTGGTTAGAAGCCAGTCCTATGGCAGATGGCCTCCTGCTTCCCCCAAATTAGGACTGTCTTTGGTCACTAAGCTCCCTCCTACTTTTCTGGGCAAACCCGGATGATAGTAGACAAGTTAAAAAGGTGCCCTGGAATTCATGGTAGCTGGAAAGTGAGGACCTTTAGTACCAGCGTCCAATGACTAATCTGTTTGCTACTCATGTAAATGATCCCAAAATGTTGATTCCTCTATTTGTGATTTCCCTGGTGTGCTTATGGTAGTTCACATGTATGCCCTGGAGCTTACCAACTGTACTATATGGTAGAGGTTTGCGTGCTTTAATCATTGGTCTGCCATCTGGAAGTGCAAGGTTTTGGTCTTCACTAGTACCTATGTGTTGTCATTTAACGACTATTAATATTTGCAGCTTTGTGAGCTAAGATATAGAAGATCAAATCACAACCTCAGGGAGGATTTTCCCTTCATGTACAGGATTGCTAGAGGTTTGTTCCCCCCCCTTTCCTCTGAAGCATAATTTTTTGGTTACTGCTGGGTAACAGATCACATGGACTATTGATCTGACCCAGGATGACTGTGTGCTTTTCTGCTCATTACGATTTCAGCATTCATATAGCAAATATTTGTGGCTGTTTTTGTTTTTGTTTTTAAATTGGAATGATGTTTTCAAAACCACCAGAAAGCAATAATACGAAACAGTGATTTGTGAGGATAGAACTGTCTGTGTATTTCTGAGGCCTCGCCATAACGGCTGATGATCTGTCGATTAAGCTCAAGCATCATTTTCTTTTAAATTGGTGTCACAGTGTCCTTGCTCTCACTCTCTCCAGAGGTCTGACTGTCTCAAAGATTTTCTTCCTCCGTCGGATGGCAGTTTGTCCCTCCTTGTCATTTGCTCTTTTTTTCTCACACTTTTCTCAACAATTTTACTTTCTCTCTTCCCAAGTTTTATAATCTTCTCTGCTTCTGAAAATACCTTACTATTTTCCTAGGCAGTGCTACATCAGCCTGCTGCATGTGTGAGACCTGGAAGGAAAGGCGGTTTTATGACTTTCTTTAAATTCTTAGGTCAGTGCCAGTTCTCCACTAGCTTGGACTAGACTGTCCCTAGAGAATCTGTCCTGTGTTATGCCTTAGACCTAAAATCCATAGACAGCTTTTTATTATTAACCCTTTTTTACAGTTCTTTTAGTGAATTTCCACACCATATGACTGAATTCACATCCAATCCAATCCAATCCATGTAAGATTTCATGAGATTCTGTACCAACATCTGTTGGGCAATAAATAGAGCTAAGGAGGGATCATCAATGAGAATTTTTGGTCTTTGTGCTACACAGTTGTATTGAATACGTCAGTATATCTCTGGCAATTATTATGTAGTTACAATACAATGGGCTTTCTGAAAACGAAAAGTAATTAGGGGAAGGGGAAGAAAAGAGGAAACACTGCAGTAGCTGGGAAAAAAATCCAAAGAAAGGGTCAAAGAAATTTATAAAAAACTTCAATTTTTTCAGGTTTTGTAACTGTGATTTTTAAAGAGGACTTGCTGTTTTTCTCTTTTGGAGATGAATATGTTTCTCAGGGAGAAATGATCTCAATAGGGTTCCTGTAGGCCCCATAGTGTGAACTCCCACACCAGTAGCATCCACTGGATGCACTAGCAGATCCCAGTTCAGGATCCAGGCCATAGAAAGGGGAATTAAAATCCTGCCAAACAAATAAAAAAATTAAGCAGGGCATACAATTAAGGGATAAAGAAATAACTGAATTTCAGAACCATTCCTCTGCAAACGTAAAAAGCAAAGAACAACAGAGGGGCTGAAAACCCATATTGGAATTTATAAGGCCACCTTTCCCCTACCCAGCCCTCATTTCTCTGTTTTGCTAATTTGTTTCAAGATGATTCCCAAATCTGCCATCTAGATTTAACATACAGCTCACCTTTCAGTCAGAGAGTGGAATTTTCCATTGTTGCCAGAACACTGGGAATGCAGATGGCTTTAACTCAGGTGGACTGCTGCCTCTCCTTAATACAGCAGGGAAAAGAGGAACATGCAGCAATGTCTTCAAAGCAAAAATAACTTTTAGGAGGCTGAGCTGTGCTTGGTTTCTGCTTGACTAGTGAATAATAAACAGTCTAAGTTGCCTTGGAAAGGGTTCAGCAGTGATACTGAATATACAGGGACGCATCAGTGCTTAGTGCTTATCTTATGAAATCAGCATCCCAGAAAATGCCTTCAATTGAGGCCCTAAGTCAAAATTTTAGGCGGGAAATATAATTTTAGCTTAACACAGGCTCATTAATTAAGGACAATTCTGAAAGTGCTCCTCAGTCTTTTGTAGAGCTACCAGGCGATTCAGTTCAGTTCTTCTCCAAATGATGCATAGAACTGAGTGAGTTGGAGGTCACGTGGTTTTAGTCTGTGTCATGGGGCACTGCCTTGAGTACCTCAGTAGTAGAACCATCTGTGATGGTAACTAATTGTATAAGATGCTGTAGCTGGTGATACATGCCCTGGTAGGTAAGGGTGAAAACCATCCATGCCACGGCTAAAAAAGTCTTAGGTTTTCCACTCAGTTGTGGCTAGTTTCCCACATGTCTGAAGACAAGAATATCTTGTTCCGCCGCCCCCCCGTCGCCTCGGCCCGAGGAAATATGGCAGTCAACCCATGCTGTGGACTCCTCCTTTAATATCAAATGTAATACGATTATTATTAGCACCTTTTGACCCTGCAGGTGAGGAAGGTCCCAGAACCTTGGCTCCAGCCCAAGCCCAAATGTCTACATTGCAATTTTATAGCCCCATGAGCCAGGGTCAGCTGACATGGGCCAGCCCTCCATGTTTTATTACAGTATAGACATTAGAGGCCAGAGAGAGATGAATCCCTTCAGAGGGTGACTCAGAGATCAAAACTGCAATGGTATTAGGAGTGTGGGATAGCACTAGCTGAACAGCCCTACAGTTCCAGGGTGTACCCCCAGAAGCAGCAGACAACTAGGTGCATTGTTCTTATCAATAAACTATAGTAAGTTTTTTGGCTCTTATGATATAGGACAAAAAAGAAGGAAATAGCAAATTAATTAAAAAAGTTAAAGCATTAAACACTGAGTTGAGGCTGATGAAACATTGTTTGACCTGAAACAAATTTTCTCCCCCAACTTTTCAGAATTGCAAGTGAACCAAAGATTCCATTATTCACGCAGTTCTACTCTTGACACCTGGCTGTCACAAAATCCCCTATAAACCCAGCTCCTGCTTGTGCTCATAAATGGATGTTCAAGTTGGGTGTATACTTTGACACTAATTTTTTGTTATGTCTTGCAGCTTTATTTTCTCTGTATTAAATTCTCTATGCAATGGCAATTAAGCTCTTCTTGGTCCACAAGGCTGGAAAAGAGCCTATTTTTAAAAGGAGATTGTTGAAAATCTTTCTGGTGAGCAAGCTTTTGCGTATGTACATAAAACCTCATCAGTGCTAGACAGACATTAGATGTGACATAGGGTTAAACTGGTTTCTCAAAACTGAATGTCCCAAGATAATTAGTTTTCATAGAATTATACAGGATATCCTTCAGGGATTTGGAATAGGTCCCACTGATCTTTCTTGTCAAGGTGGCTTTACTGCCCCTAGCCAAAAAAGCAGCTCACATTATTCCAACATAATTTATCTACTCATGCTACCGCGACTTGACAGTGCAGAATACGAGATGACATGCACAGAATTAAAAAAAAATCAACTTTGAAGTTTGAAAACATTTTATTATGGGCTAGTTTCATCCTCCTGAACAGCAAGAAGTTAGACAACTTTAAAAGGGTGGATGTGTTTCACTGTACTGATGTGATTTCATGCAATTAATATAAATGGCTTTGCAAAAAATATTCCATTTGCTATGTACAGACGCATGGAGTTGGTAAAGGCACATATCTGTATGATGAACTTTCACATTTAAATGCAGCCCTGGGGATGTAAATTGTGATTCAAGAGATACCAAGAGATGTTAGTTGCTTCACTAGGGACTCAGGGTTTGCTCATGCTGTCCCTAGATGGCTATAGGAAAATACCCACTTTGACTGTATGTGCAAGGCATGAATCCCCAGGCATAATCAAAACTGGGTCTAAAGTCTGTACCCTATAAATATGGACAGGAAATTAAAGGGAAAATGTGACCCCTCCCTGAGGATATGGCGCTGGAAGGGAATAACATCTGCTGATTGAATCTTCCAAACCAATATCTGCAAAGAGTTTGTCTACACTGCAACTAGAAACCTGTGGCTGGCCCATGCCAGATGACTTGGGCTCACGGCTGAGGGTCTGTTTACCTGGGTTGTAGATGTTTGGGCCTATGCTGGAGGATGGGCCCTAGGATCCTTTGTGGTGGGAGGGTCCCAAAGCCCAAGTCCAAATATCTACATTGCAATTAAACAGCCTCTTAGCCTGAGACCCGTGAGCCTAAGTAAGCTGGCATGGGCCAATAGGAGGTGTCTAATTGCAGTGTAGACATACACTAAGAGTACTGGAGTCAATCTAGTTTCTGTAACAGCACTTAGATAACTTAGGACCAGACCCTCAAAGGTCTTTAAGTGCCTAACTCTCACTGAAAATTATGGGAGTTAGATGCCTAAAGACCTTTGAGCATCTGGGTCTTAGTCCATTATAGAACTTCATTAATTACTTTTGAAATGTTGAACGTAGTGCTTTTAAAAATCGTAAAGTGTGTAATGAGTCTTGCTCTGGTGTCCGAAATAGGTAGACAAACCTCCCCTTATTATTCAGAGCAGTTTTGTTCATTTTTCTTCTCACTAGCAAAGCAGGGATGAAAAGTGAAGCGGCTGCATTGGTAGCAGAGAAGCTGAAGGTCAAAGAGTCACTCTGGCTTACTTTGATGTGTGTTTTTTTGGGAGTAATATTACCTATAAGATCAGCAGGCCCCTAGTTGCCACAGGAGGCTAGCTTACAGATGGAGAGAAAAGTTCAGGGGGGGAAAAAAGCTTTGGAAAAGCTCACCACTAAAGAGTAACCCTCCATCACTTTCTGATTCCTAAGGAAAAAGATGGAAAATTTAATTTCTCCGGAAAGAACATAAAATGCTGGTGAAAGGGAGGCCCTGAATGCTTTGTCTTGCCTTCAGCAAGTGCTAAATATGCAATATTTTTTTCTTTTCCCTTCTGACTTGGCTGGATATAGTGATAGCCACTGACAGTGTCTTCATAGCCCCAGGAGGGGCCTTTTTATGAGAAACTTTCCATCAGAAATTTCCTTGGAAAAATAAAAAATGACTTGGAAGTCAAGCACCTTTGACTTCAAAATGCCATCTTGGGTTCTTAAAGAACAACACCTGGTTGCCTTTGGGGTGAACTCTACAGGCAGTGATTTGTTTCTATTTTCACTACATATACACAGAGAAACTAGATAACGTCAAGACCCTTACTGGAAGATTGCATTAACATTATTTTATTTCTTAACATTTAGAATGATAACACACAAGAAACCAATAACGCGGGAGAGAAAACAGGCTGCTCCCTAAAGCAGTGAGACTTAACTTGCCTTACCTTGCTTTAAAATGATTCTTTCCAGACTGATTCCAGTTACACATTTTGCTGCACACCTAATCCTGAAAGCAGGATTAGGACCCGGACCACCCTGCACATGATCTTAAAGTTTGCAATTCCAACACAGTCTTCAACACACCACAATTATCCCATTTGGAGGCAGGGATTTCCCCCCCACACTTATCACCTCTAATCCTGGTGGCTCACAGAGGGATCCAGGCAGTAGCCCTCTGTTTCTACACTAGCTCTGTTCTCCTCACATCTCCCTGTGGCTCGGTCTGGCCTACTGTGGTGTGATTATTCAAATGCTTTGGGCTGGCCAAGAAGAAAGAACACAATGGTTCTATAAGCTAGCTGTTAATTCAGTTCACTCTACTGCGAGTGCAGAGTAGAAAAGAACAGCACAGTAGAGAAAACTGTGTCTGGGGAATGGGGTTAAACGGTGGAGGAGCACCTATCCTTTCTCACAAAGCGGAGTCTTTGAAGTCAAGCACCTTTCACTTCAAAATGCCATCTTGGGTTTTAAAGAACAAAACCTGGTTGCCCTTAGGGTGAACTCTGCAGGCAGTGGAGATTAGCCCTGCTTTGAGCAGGGTGTTGGACTAGATGACCTCCTGAGGTCCCTTCCAACCCTAATCTTCTATGATTCTATTTGCATATTGTTGAGACGGAACCAATAGGTACTGAATAAGTTTCTAATTATACGATACGGAGGGGTCAAAGAGACAACAGCAAGGCTTTATCTCTCTTAATCAATGAATTCTTTATTTTTAACAACTGATAGTAAAGGAGGAGGAACTCCGTGCACGCAGGACAAAATGCGCCACCCAAGACTTTTGCGTTAATGATTTCAAGGGATCAACGCATGGCTGTCACTTTTGTGACACTAGGGTGCCCAGTTATGGAGTTCCTCTAGAAAGTTTACAAGACAGACAACAATAAACAGTTAATTCATACTCACTAAGCTTAGGTAATAACAAATCATCTTGGCCAAACTTAAACGACCGCTTGCTTAGATTCTGCAGACGGGAGAGAGTCGCTTCGGGTGATCAGGCCATTGCGAAGCAGGCTAGTAAGGATGCGTCAGCCCACTGAATCTAACACGCTCGAGGCTCTGGGTGTTAGGCAATTCCTTTTCCTCTCTTGGCAGCTTGGTTTTATAGTTTTCCACATGCAACAGTTTGTTATGTCTTGGTGACCATTGGCTAGCATTTGCTGCATAGCCTTTTAAGGTGACCCTTGGCATCTGGCCAACCAGAGGTCTACACATCACTGAGCACTTGATGACCATGCACTGGTGCCTTACATCACCCTTGTCGTATCCCCATAGGATATGGCTTAAACCTATGCCATTCCCTTATAAGGAGACATATACGTGTAGTTCATGTTGCTGAGTCAACCCTCCGCAGGCCACTTCCTTATTCCGCATGGGGGTCTGTATATGGTGCTGCAGACGCCATTATCTGATCCCAGCTCCACACATATGTCTACAATTACCACCGAAAGATTAAAAATATTTAGTGCTGGGGGCTGGGTCTCTCCATGATGACAAAAGGGCATTAATGGAGATGGAGGCAGGGGGGAAAGTGTGTTGCATCTTGAAACTCTTATGTTCATTAAGGGCATGAGATCCCTGTGCAGTTTAGGTCCTATCTCTGTCTCTTTAACCTCCCCCCAAAAAATCCAAACAAACCAAAACAAGCAGGGAAGCAAACAAAAAACAAAAAAATACCTTGGATCACAGACATCAGTTCCAGACAGCTCTTCTTCAAGGGTACGGAGGATATTTTTAAGATTGGAGCTGTATCAAAATATAATTATTGATAAACCAACCAATATTGGGTCCAAAACTTGCAGATCTTTTGCACCTGAACTCCCAGGTGACAACTGCAGGATGCTGGCGCATTTGTGTTTATTATCAGAGGAGCGTCCACTCCTCTGAATATATGAAAGACCCTCCTAGTGCGCCATGGAGACTATTCTAGTCAGCAATAATCTTTGCTGCATGTCATTTAAAAAGAAATTATTTCCCATTTTAAAATGCTGCAAATATTAGCATCCAAACAGGACCTTCTGTCTTCAGGAGATCACATGAACCAACTCCCTGAAGACTTGGTCCAGTCTTTGTGGCAACACACGTGGTGTCTGTGAAGATGATTGTGCCTTCAGATCATGAAAAAACAGCAGAACCTGGGGGAGGGGAGGAGAGCCCGTTTTCATGAGGAACAAGTAGTACAAAAATTATGATTTATAAATAGAACTATTTCTAAATACGTAGTTTTACCTGATGAATCAGTGAGGTTTTTAAAGCTCCCACTGTGGTTCAAATCTTTGCATTCTTTACATTATAGATAAAGAACTCTATTTTGAAGCATGGTGGTGTCTTGTAATTGTCAAAAGTTTTAAATTGAGCTAAATTAAGCTACTTTCTCTTCTTAGACTGGATTGCTTTCTCTAGCAGAACAGTTCTGCATACTATTGCCTTGCAATTGATTTGCATCAGTCCATCTCATTATTGCGTTACCCTCCTAGTTTCCTTATGTCCTTCCCTGAAGTGCCATACTTACCTCAGAAATGAAATGAACAAATATTGATCCCTTTCCCTTGATTCCATTCTTTCCAGTTGTTTATTAAGTGCTTGAATTGGATGGACACCAGCACCAGGTGATGATGTGGAAAACTGCCAGTGTTTCATGTACAGGGTTAATTTTGTGTCTTTTGTACTCTGTTTTACCTTGTTCGGTATGGTCACACTTTATTAAAGTTACAGTTAATTTAATGTCGCTTGTTACATTGTTGTATCGCCTTTCTCCTTTCTCCATGAGTCATTTAATTTTAATCACCAGAGGAATATTAACTGTGATCAAAGGAATTCATAGTCCATTAATTTCTTTCTCCCTGGTAGATTGCAATCCCTATTAAGTATTATAAACTGCACATGTAGCACTGCCTAGTTAAGGTTGCTCAACACTTTCCATTATAAGACCCTTTTTTCAATTGCTAATAGCTTTGGTGAATTTTAAATATCTAGGCTGAAATTTTCCATGTCGGGTGTTTTCCTCAGGCAGAGCTGTTTTGCAAAATTTCCATGAAAACTATTCAGCTATTTCTCTTTATGAGGTTAGGGGAAAATACGTTTTTTTCTTCATGTTAAACTCTTAAAACTGTTTAGTTGAGAAGCTCTAGTGCTTCCGTGCCTTGGAGCAGATACATGGAATGTGGCCATTGATCAGCCCTAGTGTCAGGGATTTGACAATCCCCATAAAAATCTGCCCAAATTTGGCCAGGTTATGAGCTTCTAAAAATCTCAGTTCCCGCATGCTCAGTAAAGACTTTAGAGTGCAACAGCTAAATTCTCCAAAGAATCTATCTGGACTGAGCATGCTCTAGAGCACCTCATAGCCCCTGTGTGCTGACCAGACTCTGCGTGCATCATTCCCACAGAGCAGCTGAGCATGCTCCATCCTGGAGTTAAGACCCTGCAGCTATTCCAGCTGGCAGCTGGGGGCTGCTGTGGCACTGGATGCGGGAACTGAGAACAGGGGATGGTCTCTCCTGTGGTCTAAATGAGTGTCTACCCCAAGCTGATGGCCAGACAGCAAGGAGAAGAAAAGAAGAAGCAGTCTGACTTGAATGTATAAGGATTAGATTCTGAGCCTGGTGAATTGCTGAGGGGCAAGACTAGGACAAAGAGGAGGGGGAAGCTGAAAATGGCAAGTGGGAGGAAACTTGCACTTTGACATGAAGGTGAACTGGGGGCTAGGTCTGGGAAAAGGATAGGTTGGATGGGCTGGAGCAGAAAGGGTCAATCCTGGGGGGACAGGAGCAAACCAGTCTGAGTACACTCTCCTCAGAACCTGGAGTAGAATCAAGATTTCTGAGTTTCACTGTTCCTCTGCTGTCAGCAATAACTATGAAACCCACTGGCAAAATGTGTGCCATATTTCCTTCTTGTAGCTGGCCCGGGACAGGGATGACAACCTATAAGTTGCTCTGTTAGCTCTAGTGGTGAGGTCTGGCAGTGGCTCTCAAGCTTCTCACCTTGTTGATGACTCATGTAGGAGTCAACATATTTCCACATGGTGGAATTTCTGGGTGAGTTTTCAATTAATTTTTTAACAAAACCTTCAAGCATAGACGTTCCTTATTCCTGTTAGGATTTGCTGGCATGTGGGATGAGTAAGAACCAAGTAAGGACATTAAGATTTGGACCATGCTCAGATCATCTCTGCAATCTAGTGTTGAAGTGCACTGCTTACTCCTGTTTCTTCAAAATTATTCTAATTATGGGTAGTTTCAGAGATAGGCAGTTTAAATCACCATCCAGTAGAGGGGTGCAGAGGATGACTCTCACACAGGCACAATTTAGTGCTACGATGAAAGATGACAGTGAGATTTCCGAAACGAAGAGGACCCTCCGTTGGGGTAGCATTATGGGCAAATAATTCTAGGAGTAGTCGAGCTAGAAGAGTAAGCCAACTACTGATCTGAGCCATGCACTTATCTCCCATCAAAGCCAGAGACACTAGCGGTCTTCAAGCATCTGAAAGTACAATCTGGCCTTTTCCCCACATTGATTTAGATATGCGGTTATTATTGGTTATTTTCTTGTCTCCTATGAAAAGTCAGAGTAAAAGCGTTTCAGGCCGGGGAACTATGTGAGTATTTTCAAAGAGATGGGGCCTCAAGCACTAGCATAGATTATTACAGCCCAATGGTCTTCCACTCCACACACACATATGGGTACAGGGCCAACAAATCTGTTTGTTTGCAGACCCACTGACCATCTCTCTGCTACTCCACAGCCAGTCCACCTTCACACTGTGCTCCAACAGAAAACTACCTTTGTAGTGCTCAGAGACCACACAGTCCCCTAGCATAGCCTCTCTATTTACCAGCAATCTTCTTCCCCATCTCATGTGCAGTACTTCTACTATGTTTGAGGTATTTTCAGTAGCAATCCAAGGGGGCTGCAAGATTTGGCCATTAGGGTTCGACAAAAGGCTTTCACAACGTTATTCAGTTATATTGCTTTATATTATCTAATGAATGGTGTGTCTGAAAGAAAATGCACAGTTCAGGCATCATAATTAAAGGAATAATGATATTTTCATTTCTGGGGTAATAAATAAAATGGATTTCCCAGCATTTGCAATTGTGATCCTAAAGCAGGAAGAATAATCTTAATAAAAGCAAACCAAAATAAAACCAACAAAAAAGGTGTATAAAGCCATCAGCAAAATCCATAGAGAGAGGGTTTTTAGCCAACCTGTCTGCAGAATAAGTCCAAAAGCTGAAAGAAAACCAGAGACTGAATTGCACTCTTTATCACAATGTCCTCACTGCCTTTGTCCAAAGCAAGTGAGATAAACAAAATAATTCTCTTTCAAATAAATGCTAGTTGAATTGGATTTGTGCTGGGAAGATAGAGGATTGACCATTTATGCAAAATATTACATTGCTCATTATCTGGGATGGCAAGAACCTACTGGGTCTTGGTGAAACATTATTCCTTTACCCTGAGTAGATATTTGATTGCAGTGATTGGAAATGTATTCTATATTTTTATATTTGCTGTGATTTTGTCTGATAGTTATCTGTAGAATTCAACTTGGCTCAATGTATCCAGTTCATCCTAGTTTATTTCTAGACCACTTTGCTTACACAAAAATATCCCAGAACAATTCGTATGGCTCAAATCTGTTCCTACTAAATTCAAGGGCAAAATACCTTGGATGAGGCCCACAGCCAATTAAAGCATATGAATATAAATACAAGTCAGTTATTAAGCGTAAGTTATCACATGAAGGTATTGTCTGTGTTCCGCCGACAAAAAGGGATACATTGGGTAAGGGAAAACAGAGAGGCTAGAGATAGTAGGATTTAACTATTTATGAATAGAGAGGGTTGTAAATTATAGGCTAAGGATGAGAGAATGGATTTTATGAAAGTGAAGGAAAGAATTTGTAGAATAGGGACTGTTATGTGCACAATTTATGTTTAAAAAAATCTACAAGCCACTGGGGTGGGGGAAGAAAGAAATGCAATCTGAGAAAGTTTGAGTCATGTAGCAAAAAGGCAGAAAAATAGAAAGGAGAAACTAGTAAGAAATCAGGTCAGAAGTAAGGAGACGCATATTAATAGGGTGCTGAAAATGAGGAAAATGTAAACTATTAGGGATTTTGCCATTATAATTCTTGGCCAAAAAATAACTAAAACACTGTGGTTATTTTATAAATAATGGGGTTGGTCGTGGGGCTAAGAAGTGGCTTTGTAATCTACCGTTTTGTCAAGTGGATAGAGGGTGAGTGAAGATTTCCGAAGCTGGCACCATAAGTTCCCAGGTACAGGGAAAAAAAGTGGAGCTTGAAGAATTGAACCTTAGGAGAAACTATAATAGTTAGCAATTAACAGAAGTTTTGTCTGAACATGACTGTAAGCTAATATCTGGGGGTGGTGATGACTTGATGGCAAGAGTAGGCATAGGAAGAGTCATTAAAATACAAGTATATATCCTAAGTGAGCAGCTGAGGGGAAATAGACAAAATATCAGCTGAAGTAGGATAAGAGGTGCAAGGGTAACTGTTCATTGCAGAATAATCTGTGGGTGTGCTACGCATAAGATTACACAAGATATAGTAATAAAGTTAAACGACTTTCATTCCTTGCCTAGGACTAATAGACATACTAGTCGAATTCTCTTGTTTGCCTATGCAGAAGAGATTAAGCCTTATTTAATTATCCACACGCATTATGGTCACTTTTATTCATGGATTACGTTTCATTTTACAATTGAATTCCCTTGGGTGCATTTTATATCCTCATTAACACCATCAAAATTAATCAGAATTAATGTTAATACAGTATATGCCAAAAGGATGTATAATTAGAAGCTTGTAACACTTTGCTTTAATTATATTTTGGACCTATATTATGACCACAGGAGATTGGATAATTTTTTTCCCTATAGCTGCAATGAGCCAGGTGATTGTAAGATTAGGCATTGGACTGATGGCACAACCGAGGCAGCTGTTAGATGCTTTTGGAAAATTTTATCCTATGTGACTTAGGAAACTGAATTCTATTTTCAAACATGCTTCCATCTCTTCGGAGCCTTAATTTCAATGGAACTTTAGGCTCCTACCTGACTTAGGCAGGTTTGAAAAAAAGGAACCCTAGAGGTATGTATGTCTACTCTGCACACGGGATGCAGTATGTGTCAGCATATCTGAGCTAGCTTTGCTTGAGTTAGCTTTCTAAATATAGCAATGGAGCCATGCCAGCCTGGGCCAACTTCCCAAGGACATCCTTAGGGTCCTGGGCAGGGCTGTACTTGGACAGCTAGTCTGTGCTGTCATAGCAGCACTGGTATTTTTAGCAAGCGAGCAACCAAAGCTCTGGCTACAAGCTGCAGAAGGAGTTAGTGCTGGAGCCGTGACGAGAACTCTGGAAGTCCTGTCTCCCAGTTCTGTGCTTTAGCCACACCTCTCCTTGGGAGGAAATGCTGTATGTGTTGGAGGTCCTGTATGTCTCTCCAGGGTCACTTGTTCCATTGTCTTGTCCTCCCATCACATGCCTTTCCTCTGGGATTAGGTCTTCAATATTTCTTTTTCTTCTCCCTGCAATACAGCCAGGCAACAGATATATTAATCTACCACTCACTTGAAAATCAGGCAGTTTCAGATATTGTTTTGGGTTTTTTTTTTTTTGCAGGGAGACAGAGAGGGGCTGGTTCTATTTTCTACCTGACTTAGTATTACAGAAGCAGCTTTGAATGGAAAAGCAATATACTTCCTTTGAGTAGCGCATATATGAAATACAGACTGCAAATTCCTTTGTTGACTGTTAGTGGGATATAACTGGGTATATTTTTAAATTAGTGCTAAGACCTGACAGCCTATTACTCACTGCCGATTCCCACCAGCATTCATGGTAATTATCCTGGTTTCATTTGTTTTTGCAGGATCAACATTAAGAAAAGACATTTGAAAAGAAACTGGCATTCACATAAGGTGCTCCAAGACATTTCAAAGGGCCTCGTTTGTTGTTGTTTTGATGGTCTCTCATGTTTTCTCCCCTACAACCTTAGAGGAAACGTAAGTTTGGACATTTCAAGTTTTGACTCAAACCTGCAAGACTTGCAGCCAATGACCTCCCGCTGAGATGAATGTAGCACAGCTTCCGCCAAAAGTAGGTTCCTTTCTGTGGAGCCTGCTAAAGCAGGTGCTTCTGGCCTGGTGGGGTATGTCGAAACAACACACTAAGCCTGTGTCTGTGGAATTCTGAGCTTCCAAGACCGTGCATGAGCATGCACACTGCATTGTATACCTGGATTTACAGCTGCTGGACCTGGGTCTCACAGCTTCGTCAACATGTTCATACTGCACTACTCGGGCCTCCTGACCTGGGTCTGTGGCTTGACCTGCATCCACGCAGCAAAATGACAGGGCTTTGAGCCAAATCACAGTGGGACCTGAGTCAAAGTGGCTCCTCCCCAAGCGGTGCCTCCGGAGCCAGACTGATTTGTGTTTAGATTGAAGAGGGGCTTGGGTTCAAACCTGAATCAGAGCTATGATTCAGTGTGCACTGTAGACCTATTTTAAGAGGACCTAGTCTGTGTCCCAGTTGTAACAATATAAAGGATGAGTGGGAAAAGGGGAGGTAGACTCCTCCGACTGCATCTGCTCTAGAATCTGGTCGCCAACTGGCAGATACATCAGTGCACACTGAGGAAAGGAACTGGCTCCTTTATGAAGCTGCCAAAAACCGGGGGAGGGGCGAGGTAAGGTTTCAAAGAATTTTTTTACACCTGAGACCCCTTTAGCACAGATCCTACTGGCATAGAGTTTGCCTTGTGGGTCAGCAGGTAGATGCATTGTCTATAGTCCATGCAAAGTCTTCCCTTCAGATGTGCCCCAGCCTTAGCAAATCTGCTAATTTCTTCAGTCTGCTCATAGATTCATTCAAAGGACAGGGAGAAACTAGTGCTATGGTCATCTCTTCTGGTGAACCAATGGCTGTTCTGAGTTTGGGGGTGAGGTGTATGCCACCCACTGGAAGAATGCTAGGGAAGGTGAGCAAAGTATTTCTGTGAGATGGGATGAAAATTAGGGGTGGGCTTCAGTGTGGCTCAGGGGACTGGGACCATTTACTTACTCTGGAAGTTTTCCTGGATAAGGATGGACTGAAAATATAAGGCCAGAAAGAGCCTCTAAATTAAAATAACCATGTAGGTGCAAGGAAACATGTCTTAATGCTCCTTTTACAGTTGTTGGCTATGAACTAGCAAAAATGTGGACTCTCTATAATGGATGATTCAATGTGAGCATTTTATTGCAGCTTGTACATTCACCAGAAGCAAAGAAATCAAAATATGCCTGATGTGCTATGGAATATACAGTAAGTAATAAAAAAGGAAAAGATATGAATGTCCAAAACAGAAAGGAACAAAGTAAAATCCATATTTACATAATTTGACCTTCAAGAATTATGGGCGTTGAGAAATCCAAGGCCATTACTTCTCATATTACAGTGTGTTTTATGGATAGTAAAAATGATGTATTTTGGACATAATGCACTAATTCCATACTCCTTTGCACACTAATTTTCAGTCACACAGCTTATTTGTGAATGCAGCTGCTTCTGTCGGCTTTAAATAATTTTGGAGGCAAATTAATACTGCAGCAGGCATGGCATCTTCTTCCTGCAGTTGTCTGAATTAGGGAAATTGAATTTCACCTTTCCAGTTGGGTTGGGTGGAATGTGTGCATGCGTGGTAGGTAAAGCATATGGCACGGCCATTCACTATCATATAACCCAATTTCTGAACTTTAAAGTACATCTGAACTGTTTTCCATGTCAATGGCCCTGGAAATTGAAGCGTTTCAGGCTGAACCTGGCTAGCTGTGTCAAACAGGAGTATAGTTCACCATCAGAGACCACTGCAACTAAGCGTCTCGTGAGAAAGTTTTGAGCTAAAGCGGTTGCCGCTTTCTGCCTCAGTGATGGGTCTTTTTGTTTGAAGTTACATGCAATGGTCAATAGACTGATTGAAAGAAGCTATGATTTATTGCCAGCTTTGGAAACAAACTAGAATCTCGTCTCCTCCTCTGATACCTCACTGATAATATTTTTATCAATGATAAATGTTTTAAATTGTTCCTATTTTACTTGACCTCACAATTTATTAATCCGAGGCTAGATCGCTTCTCACCCTGTTGCTGACACAGAGATATAAGATTCTTCTTTCACGTCTCTGCAGAAGCAACATATCCTTTGGGTCCAGGTGCACGGGGGTAACCAGATTCTGTATGCCTTGCCGGGAGAGAAGAATGGGGATGGGGCCTGTCTGTTATGGCAGCCTCTGTGAGCTGCCCTATGGGCCACAGAACTGCCTGGAACCTCTATAGCTCAGTATGTAGCAGGCCACCCCTCCTGTGTCTGGTATACCCCATTCATTGGCACTTGCAAGGGAGCCCTTGAGAGAGCATTTAATGGCTGTCTTCATAGCATTGGCACCCCTGACTGATTTTGGGGGATTTTAGTGCCTTCTTATGCTAGTCTGGCCTTCTTATGTGCTATAAAAGGGGTAAGATTGAGTGTGAAGAGCTCACCAGTTTCCCCAGTGTGTCGTGCAACTGCTTTGACCTCAGGCTTGTAATTTCTCTTCTTGCAATGCCCTCTGTTCTATCCATCAGATATCAGGATAACTGCACCTGTATTTTCTTCCTGTGATCCAGCAAGGAACCTGCTCCAGGCCTCTGGCTTCCAAGTTGTTGCCTCTCTTGGGTGGAGACCTATGACTCTCTCCTTCCTGATAGTGTTTTTTTCTAGGCTGCACAGTTCCCTGCCTGGAAATATTGTGATATTCCCAGCAGGCCAGACAGCCTAAATGGTCAGCATCTGCACTTTGCTTTCTCTTCAGAATCTTTAAACGTTGCAATTGCCCGTAGTTATACACAGGCCTTTCTAAACCAGTGCATTTATACTTAATACGGTGAAGGCATTACAGAGAAAACATTTTAGAAACAATAAAAGCACCTACGTGCCTGCTAACATGTTTGCCAGAGGTCACCCTCAACTCCAACAAGTGATCAGTCCTTCAAACCCCACAAAGGGGTTTTTCTGCAGTTACAAGTTCATGATAGCTCTTTGCTCAGAACAAAGGTGAACAATTCATTCTTTCCTTTCTACAGGGTGGCCTTTGATCTTGTCATCATGTAACAGGTGATCAGCATATAGTGGTTTTTCCTCAGGATGTAGCTTCAAAAGATTGGGACTGGACATGGATATTTGCAGTCACCTCCTCCCAGGTGTTTCCTAGGAAACCAACTTAACATTATTTGTCCCAAAAGTGCCTTCTCTCTGGCACATTGTTGCAAATAGGTCTTTGAAGCTCGTCACACTTCCCAGGATTTACTCTGGCTACATCTCCCCCCTCAAGTTACAGATAATCCTACAACAAAACATAAACTTTTCATGTAATACAATGGATACCAATGATACTTAAGTTTAATTCCTTGAAAAACCTTATTGATATTACCGGAAACTCCCAGATCCTGTGACATCAACTTCCTCAACAAATGAGGTAGAGGGATATAGGGATAGACAACACCCTCCTTTACTACACAGAGCTGATTTTTTCCCAGAACACCATGTATCCTGTGCACTGAATGAGGCTGGGGTAACGTTAGGAAAATGGTATGTGATTCAATGGCCGAATTAAAGACTGTATCATAATACATATGCACAAGGGGCCAAATTAAGGTTCACAGTCAATCGTAATTCAAGCATTTCCTAATTAAACATGATTTTTGCATCCTCAGTGTTCTGTTAGTGTATCTTTTTTATGTAAATTTATAAGCTTTTAGAAAAAGAGGAATGACAGCATTAGTGGTCACTATCAGACCAAATGGGACAGTGTGGGAGGACATGGGGGGTATAATTAAACATGTTTAGTTTTCTGATTTATCAGGAGTGCGCTTTTCTGTATGTGAGGAGGATGAAAGCCGCAGAGTTAACGGGCTGCAGAGGATGGAACTCTCTGCTTCCCTCTAAGGGAAAAGCCACCTCTGGCCAGCCCCAAAACATGAATTATAATGTCGCTTACCCTTTATTCCGCATCCTGTGTGTTGTTGCTTCAGTTGGGATGTGCCTTTGTGCTGAGTACATACAAGATAACACGCAGTTACTGACTGTCTTTGAGAAAGGGTATTGGAATTGGGCAAGAATAGTCCTGGGGGGAAGTGAATTAAGTCATGTTGACTTTAGAGGCAGTGAGTGAGCTCAAGTTTGGAAATGGGATTCAAGTTCAACAGGGAAGGGTAGAAGGCTCTGTTCTAGAGAAGAGAAGGGCTGTCCTGGGGAGCAGGGGATTAACTAGGAATCCCCGTTTTGCTTTAGATTCCTCACCTGTAGACTCTGAACCAGATTGTAGTCTGTGGAGTGATCCTGTGGGACTGGCCTAGGCTCAACCAGTCGTGGTGCAGATTGACTGCAGTGAGATCACGCTGGCGGTGGCAGCAAAGAGCTAATATGGCAGAGGTTTGAACCCCGTAAGCGCACATCAGAGTAGGACTGAGTGCTGTGGCCTTCACTGGCCTGGAGCAGACTGTCTGAGGACATCCATCTCCTGACCCTCCTCTGACTACCACTAATTGGACCTGTGATAGTTAGACCGAATTCTGGACCTCAGCAAGCCAGATAATTAGTACACTGAAACTGTGGGGTTTCCCATACTCCTGATACACTGACAGGGTTTTGCTCATTTTATTGGATGCAAATATATATGTGATTATTGTGGGGTATTTGTTTTGTTAGATATTTTTTCCTTTATCCTCTAATAGAAGATACTTGTGGTTCCATATTCCTAGGGACTTCTGAGTGCTTGTGACTGGGGAAGAACCACCTGAATAGCTGACCAGGGAGACTGACTTTTAATTTCTTGAAGTAGGAGTATTGATTAAGAGGGGGACCTGAGCCATAATTCCTTTTATTTTAGAAAAGGACCCCTAGACAGACTGAACCTGGCCCTTGTTGCTGCCATTTGTGCCTGGGAACACAAGGGTAACACAAACATTATTTAGGCCTCCCTGGTGGGATAGGTAACTATTGTTGTCCCCATTTTACAGATTCAGAAACTGAGTGAGCTCAATGAAGCCTTAAAACCAACATTTGTAAACATGAGTATCTAAATTCCTATTCAAGCACTTAAATTCATGATTTGATTTTCAAAGATGCTGAACATCTTTACTTCCGATTGGCTTGATTTGCTCAATTGGATCTGTGGTAAAGATTGCAGTAGAACCCTGGTAGCCGAGTTCCGTGTTCTGTGCTCTAATCAGTGGACAGACTCCTTCCCAGAGATCTGTTCAATATTTTTTAATGCCCATCGAATTTCCCTTGCTCATTCTTACTCATAACTAGGGTTGAAAATGTAACATATTCACTGAATTTCTGTTTTTGATATGCTCCAGGATGGAAAAAAATATTTTGTCTAATTTATTCGCTATTCACAATTATCTGACAACATTTACACAGTTTGTTTACTCTGCATTTGTGTTTATTACAAAGTATTCTTTGTGACTCCTTGGTAGACAGCTCGTCTGGAAATAGAGGTGAATCTTGTGTGCGTGACTAATTTGTAATGAGGTAGAAAATCATAGTCCTGCTTTATGGATCTTGTATTTTGGTTTGGACTCCAAAGATTAATTATAGTTTGATAGAGTAAGTACTTTTTTATCTCTGTGATGTTGAAAAAGATGTATCTAATCCTCAGCAAGTTCACACCGTTTGCAACTCCAGGTCAGTGTAGCTAAGCCAAAGTGTACCTGTGAGGATCCACCCAGAAAATCCTAAATATTCCCAACTGAGTTAATAGAAACAATGATAAGGTACAACTTTCAAAAGCGTTTAAGTGACTTTAGAACCTAAAGTCATTTTCACTTTGATTCAACCCTATACCATCTCAAGTCTACCTGCTGGCCCCATGTAAGGTTACAGGGCAGCCTGAACCCTAAACAGAGCTAGCCCAATAAGAACCACCAGCTGGCCCAATAAAAGTCATACACCCGTCTTACCAGCCCAAGGCTTTACCCTATCTTAAGGCCACAACTTTAATTGAAGATTAGGAAGCCCCTACAGCTCAAACGTGAACCTGAGTCTATGGATTCCAGCTGGCCTCAACCCTAACTCCAGCCCAGGGAGACAAGCCAAGCTCAATCCTAACCCCTAACTCTTGCCAAAGGACCCCTGCCAGCCTCGACCCTAACTTTAGCCTACGGCCACCTGCTAACCCTATCTAGTCCAGATCCAAGGGCCAACCTAAGGCCTGACCCTTGCTGCGGGAGTCCATCTGGTCCCAACTCTAATGCCAGCCCAGAGAGCCCATCCAACTCTTGCTCTACACCAGGGGTGTCAAATATCTGGCCTGCGGCCCACATACAGCCCGCCAACCTTTTTCATCTGGCCCCTGGTGGCAGACATGCTGCCATGACAACTTGTGGCACCAGAGGGTACAACGCTGCGAGATCTCGTGACAGCGCATGCTGCCACCAGAGAGTACAATGCTGCGAGATGTCGCAGCGTTGCGTGCTGCTGCCAGAGAGTACAACGCCGTGAGATGTCATGGCGTCACGTGCTGCCATACGATCTGTGTACTCTGGCAGCAGCACGTGGAGTGTTGTGCGCACAAGACACAGCACTCCAAAAGGTGGGAGAGGGACAGTGTGGTCTTGGGGCATCGTGCAGTACTATAATTCTTAATCATTGATCAATTCTTTTAATCGTAAAATAGTAGTCGTTGTAGAAGTGAATTCATTGCAGTTTTATATTGCTGATATCTAGCAAATAAAATATACTACTACATAAAAATGGTTTTGCCTAGTATTTCGATTTATGGTATGTATGGCCCACTTGAAGTACATTTAATTCAAATCTGGTCCACCCCTACTGTAGACCCTACCTGGGAGCAACCTGCCACCCTCAACACTAAGTCTACCCAGAAAGTGTCCCAGCCCCAACACTAATCCTATCCCAGGGATGTCTACCTGCTCCAAACTTGATCTTAGCCTTGGGAGTTTTACTGGGCCCAACCTTAACCTTAGCCAGAGAGCCATCTCAGCCCCAACCCTAAAAATATCCTGAGAACCTGTACTGGCCCTAAGCCTAACCCTAGCCCAGGAATCTCTGATGGCTTTAAAATTAACCCTAACCCTAGGCTGTGGGGTACTACTAGCCTCAACTGGCCAAGGGGCTTTACTGTCCTGAACCATAATCATAATACTAGCCTGGCCTACTGGCTTGACCCTTACCCTACAGAAATCTACTCGCCCTGAACCCTAACCCTAGCTCTACTGATTTCTTCTGGCCCAAACCCTAGCCATGGGACCTGTAACAGGTGGAGGGGGGAGGAACAGATGTACTCCGCCCTCGTGGGTCTTGCGCTCTTCCGGCCCGGCCGGTGGGGCAGCTGGGGGAAGGTTTAGGGAGGGGATGGGGCCCGCTCTGCCCCTGAGTACTGCTACCTTCCCTTGGGGTAGTCTGTGGACCACTTCCTGCTACCCCAGCTGGTGGCCTGCCTCTGGTGCTGTGGCAGGAACTGTGGCAGCTCCCAAGCTTCTGCAGACTGCAGGCTGCCAGGCTGCAGTCTCCTAGCTCCAGGCTGCCAGCACCAAGCTGCAGGCTTTTAAACTGCAAACTCCAAACTCTCAACTCCAAAACTGTAACCTGTAAACTCCTAACTCTCAACTCCAAACTCCACAACCCACACTGCCTACCTGCCCCTGCAGGCTTTTAAGTGTTTGGGGCGGGGCTCCTTAATTGGCCCCAGGTGTCCTAATTGCCTAAACTGCCCCAGGTGGTCTAATTAGTTAAGCAGCCCCAGGTGGCCTAATTGCCTAATCAGCCCCAGCTGAATTACCCAGGGAATAGGGCTTTTTTGAGCCTGGGGCTAATATACATGCCTTTTAGTACTTTTTCATAGCTGTCCGGCCTGACCCCGTCACAGACCCCAATGGTTCCAACCTTACTACTGGAGACTTCCACTAGCCCAGGCCCCAGTCCTAAACCTGGGGATGTTTATTGGCCCTGACTCTAATCCTGATCGCAGGGTCCTCTCCCAGACCTGACCCTCACCCTAGCTCTGAGAGCCTTGCCAGCTCCAACCTTACTACAGGAGACCTCTACGGGCCAAACCCTGACATTATCGAGGGGACCTCTGCAAACCAAAACCCTTATTCCTAGATTGGGGATCTATGCTGGCCACAACCCTAACAACAGCCTGGGGACCTATACTGGCCCTGGTCCTGACCCTAACCACAGAAGACCTACTGGCCCCAACCCTCACCCTAGCCTCACAAGTCTACAGACCTTGAGTTTACTGCTGGTATCCCTTAATGGCCAAAACACTAATCCTAACCTGGGGACTCCTACTGGCCCAAACTGTAGCCTGTGTCCAGGGATCCCTTCCTACTCTGGCCCTGTACTAGCCCTGCCCCTTTCTTTAGTCTGGGGCCTACATCTGGCCGCTAGCCTAATTTTAACCTGGAGTCAAATTCTGGCCCAAATCCTAGTCCTAGCCTGGGGCTGCCAACTCAATGTCTCACTGAAGCCCTGTACCACATAGCGGGCTGGTCCAGCCCATCATCAACTGTCTTCCCCCTGCCATCCCTCCCAAACCCTATCCTTATTCTAACTGAAGACTTCCTGCTCTCCTAAAAATTATCTTAATAGAGGTGGCTTATCTAAATATTAATTTGGGAATCTAAATTTGAGACCCGAGTTTAATTTTGTTTTTGTTTTTTATTTTAATTTCTTTTTTAATTGTAGAAATCCAGATTTGTAGCAATTCCTTCAGTTTTGCTTCTGGTTCATATTTAACATGGGAAGGGACACAGGCATGGCTGAAATCTTGTTAGAATGGCTGCATATGTGAGGTTATGGCTCAAGATGGTGTATGCTTTGTGAGATCAGTTGTTCTCATAAGATTTCCACTATCGGGGACAAAAATCTCACAAGAACTGCCCACAGCATAGCATTCAATATAGTTGAATCTAAACTTGGATTCTTGTTTCATAATCCCTTACTGGAGATTATATATAAACCACATCAGATTCCAAATTCTTCTCTGATTGCGTTTCAGAATGCTACCAGTGCTACATACCGTTCAACCTTTTTCATCAAGAGTTTCCTACACTGGGTGCTATTTGAAATATATTAGAAGTGTCACATAAGGTATGCGAATGTGTTGTTCATTTCATCAAGGCTGTGGGAGAAACAATCTTTCCATACTATCATTTCTGCTTTGTGGAAGCTAGAACTCCCTTTACCAAGTAGTGCTTCTGGACAGAGTAAATAATGACAATACATAGCTTTTATATAGCATTTTTTATCAGTAGATCTCAACACACTTTGTGAAGGAGGTTGGTATCTTTATCCCCATTTTACAGATGGGGAAATTTGTGGCACAGAAAGATGAAAAGACTTAGAATAATAGAAGATTAGGGATGGATGGGACCTCAGATGGTCATCTAGTCCAACCCCTTGCTCAAAGCAGGCTTATCCCAGATCACAGCCAGAAATTGAATTTGCATTTCCTGAATCCTACTTGTGTTCTATCTACTAGGCCACACATCCTCCACAGGGTATGGTGCACCCCTCGGGAGATAGTATTAGGTTGCTCCTCTTATGACGGCAGCTGACTTTTTACCTGGTATATGCGTTTCTTGCCAAAAAACACAGTGGAAGCATTCCTAGCGTCATTATGCTAGAAAAAACCTAGTCTCTGTCTACCCTTCAACTTTAAGTCTAAATTAGGTACTTCTGAAAGCAAAGAACAATTATGGCAACATAGTAAAGTTCATATATAGCAGACTAATGCCATATTTCTAGCAATACAGACACAGATCATTACAATAATGTTCTCCTGATCAATGTGCTGCAACCACTAATCTTCTCTAACTTTGCCAAAATTTTCTGGAGAGGTACATTTTGTATCATGGAGTTTCTTCTTTGGGACAGTGTGAAGAGAGAACATGTGGTATGGACTCTGCCATGTTAAATACTTACTGTAATGAATTTCATTTGCATCCAACATGTTCTTTTGATGTGATTTTTACAGTACATTTTAGTTTTGGTTTGTTTCATTAATAGTCTCACATGTTGCCTCTTCTGCTCCTGTCTCGTTTTTGTGCTGGCATTTCTTTTGGGAGTGTTTCTTGCAGCTGTACCTACAGCTGTAGCTGTGAATGATGACCAGATTGAATGTGGCTACTTTGTATCTGTAGCTGTGGGTGGAGTCGGATAGGGATGCTGTTACAGCAGGTCAGGGTGGGTTTTGTTTATTTAACTCAAAGAAGTGCTACTTCCATTTTCACTTTTCTGCTTAGGTGAGAGAAAGGTTACGTGAGGGATAGAGCAATGACAATGGTGTAGGGTTCCCATTTTGGGACATTAGGTAACTCTTTGGCCACAGGAGATCAACCATTTCTAAAGTGGCCTCAGGAATAGAAGGTAGAAATATACTAGGCACCAAAATCCGCAGCAATGACTGATTATACACAGAGAGTAGAGTGCTGAGTAAGAAGTGGCCATTTTACGTTGTAATTTTTCAGAGTAGAACCTCACCTTTCAGTTTAAATTTAAAGACGATGTGTAGGATGGAACTATTGGCAGTTCCGGTGACAGTTCCTCACGTATCGTATTGACAATGTCTTTCTCACATTCACCAAACTGTCATCTCAGTATTCAACTGAAACATCACCTACACATTTTTTTTATGAGTAAAAATTGCACTGAAATGCTACAGGGCAAAATGTGCAATCCCTTAACATCTGAGGAAAGCCATCGTTAAAGAAAACAAGCTAAATGCTGATGTTTTGTAAACACCTGATACAAGAACCTTGCAAGGAATGTCATTAGCACAAAATCAATGTCCCTCCTTCTTTCTTCCCTGCTATCATGCTTCTGCTTCTTGGAGGTTACACTGTCAACCAGAACGGTAAGCTTGATCTTGTCCAACTCAGCAAGGGAAGAGTTAGGCAGATGGCTTGATGTGATGGGAGAGCAGTGGGATTCGAGTGCAAGAAACGTAAGCATCTGTACTGGAATAGATGTCTTTGCGGCATCCTCTACCTTGGCAGCTTGCCAAGATGTCTAAAGGTAACTGAAATGTTTCAGTAAATAAAGAACAAGTCAGTGAAGGAGCTGATAGGGCACAGCACGAGAGATCCAGGCAGTGACTGAATTGCTGCTGGCTGGTCTGGGGGTGGAAGGCATGATTTAAAAAAAAAAAAGATGTGTATATGTGCATGTACATACTGTAGGGCGAGTTGCATATATGCCAGCGATCATCTTCTCCATGACCTCTTTTCTGTTTGTTTGCTTTTGTTTTACTCATTTACATATCTCACACCAGTAGCTTGCTTTGAAATTTCCCTGGTGTGTGTCCTCTGACAACATTAAAAACCAAGCAGTAACATTGGATGAGTGTTTGTGCAGGGAAACAAGTGTGTGCTTTGAACGCGGCAGAAATTTTAGAGCACTTTTGCACATTAAAACGAAGGCTGTGCGTTCTTCTGTGTATGGGGCACTTGAAATGCATTTCTCTGGTTTGGAGACATTTTCATTCAAAACAAATAACAGAGTGTTCAGTGGAGCTTTTGCATGGTCTTTCTGTCACTCCTTCAATATATGGAAAAACCCCAAGCTCTTCTAGTTCCAGAACCATAGGCTTAATTCTCCCCATAGCACCCATGAAGCAGAAAACTGATAACATGAATAACTGTGAGTGGCTACCAAGAGCATAGCCAGGACCAATCCCCTGGTGTCTGGATTACTTTGCACACCCAGGAGTGTTTTATCTGAGGATGTCCTTACTAGTATATCTGGGGGTCGTGTAAAAAAAAAGAGCTTATCTTATATGCCTACTTTTCTATTGGCATGGGAGACCTGACTGGTAGCAAGGAAAGTTAGGTCCTGTTCCATAAGACGGATGGAGAGGATATGGCGACCTTCCCAGAAGGTCTGTATACCCTGCACATGTTTTAACATAGCTCCACTGGGCTGTCCATGTTGAGCTGCATTTTGGTGGGGATGACCCAGTGATGACCCTATAGAGAGACAAGACCAGCAAATCTGCAATGAGATGGACCCATTTGCAAGCCCTGCCCATCCCTTGGAGGGCGGGGGTAGTAGGAGCCTCATGGGCTATTGCAATCTGAGCTGCTTATTGGAAAGATTTCATGCCCCCAAGATTCTCACCAACCTCCCTAGTAAACAGCCTGTTAAAATGGGCTATGCTCTGGGCCTAGGGTTTGCCCCAGATTACAGGAATGGTCATTTACAATGGATGTAGAGATGCACAGGAGCTACACTATATCCGTGTGTGTGAGGGGAGGATACAGAGAGTGATTGTCAAGACAACGCTTAGGCGTCTGTCATCACAAAGATGGAGATAGTTGGACATTAAGACTTAGTGGCTCAAGTTTGGCAATGTCTGACTATTGGGTGATGTGGATGCCTGCGGAGTGTAAGTTAGTGCTGAATTTGATCCATCTGTCTCTCCAGATATTTTTGAGACTAGGCAAAGTTTCTTTATATTCATTTCAATTTGGCTCTGGGGTGGCTAATCTGTGAAGGCGTAAGTGTGTTTACTTCAGATTTAGTTCCTTTAGTTGACATCTTCAAAATACGAAAAAAATAAAGTTGATACAAATTCTGTCATTTAAAACAATGGAAATCTGGCATAGCTCCACTGAATGCAATGGTCTTACTCTGACTTCACATCAGCGTAACTGCTGGAGACAGGATACTGGGCAAGATTCTGTGGCCTGCGTTGTACAGGAGGTCAGACTAGATGATCATACTGGTCCCTTCTGACCTTAAAGTCTGAGTCTATAAAATGAACTATGGACTAATGCAGGATGGCAGCTCTTCTGTTCTAGAAACAAATTCTATACATAAAGATGACAGTTAGGAAAGATCATACAAATAAAAGAAGCGGGATTGTGTTCATTAAACAAATTACCAGGTTTGGTTTTGTTGCTATGATAAACTTCTGCCCAAACAACTTCTCTGAAACTAAGGACCAAAAACAAATCTTGCAAGGCATGTTCAAATTAAATAAAATGTTCCTTTGATCAAATTAAAAGTAATGCGTTTCAGGACTATTCCTTCAGGACCCTTTTCTTGCCAGTGACAGCTCTGATCAATTTTCTTTGTGTTCCCCTGCAGAAGCAATCTCTGAGTCTCCCTGAGCCATTAGTTGATCAAAGTACATTTGCAATTGGGTGATTAAGGCAATCTGACTTCTCATCTTAATGTACAGGTCCCGGAGAAGGGGTGTGAGTAGCTGCTTACATGTTGGTTAAGATCTTTGTATTCACGTCATTACATACAGTAGGAAAAAAGCAAAAAGAAATGGAAAACTGTTTTCTAAAGATTTTTATGTGGGCTTGTTTGGACTATTCTGAACATACTGAATTCTGGCAGGGTGTCTGCCAGATGTCTGCCAGAAAAACTCAGATACAACCAGAGGAGTGTGTACTAGAATGTCCTAACTTTGGAGCTCTCCACAACTCAAGGAGAGGCTACTTAGCAGGACCTGCACAACAGGAGATGCAGCAGAGTGTTTCAGGGTGGGGTCAGTAGACGAAAGGCAGTGGTATACTTTTCTATCTTCATCTGATCAGATCTGCCACTGGAAACTGCATTCCCCTGAGAAGGCTCCTATTCTGGTGGTATTACTCACTGGGTAGCATGGACTGTACAGTTCTGTTGCTTTTGCCTTAGGCTCATGGGAATAGAGTTACTCTGTAATCACAGAGTAATTGTGTAAATCTGTGTAACCGGAGACAGAATTTGGTCCCAGGGACTTGTTAAATCTCATACCAATGAGGATCAGTGCACATTGCTTCGTGTCTACGTTTCTGTACGAGAAACAATGACTAAGATAAAAGTAAACTCACAAGGAGAGCATTTTAGATAGTCACTTGGTACCATATACATTGCTGCCCTGTGCAATATAATTGCCTTTTCGTAAGAGGGTGATTAAAATTATGGGAGTATGAAAATATAATGGAGAATCTAATTTTAATTTATGAGGTTATAAATCTTATAATTCTCAATCTGAGTCCAAGGTCTGAATCTGACCCCCCCCCAGTGCTGATTTTGTGATGTATTTATTGTTAAGGAGTTTTGGGAAAATACTTGTTTTCCAAATCTGAGACCAAAGTGTGTGTGTGTGTGTGTGTGTGTGTGTGTGTGTAAAGGACTAGATGAGAAAGTGCAGGACACCCCTGGATGCTACGTTTGAAAGAGGACAGGGAAGAAGGCTGAGGACTGGCCATGGTTCTGTCCTGCATGCGCCTAGTCAGTGGAGCTAGCCAGGCCAGGAGGGTCTGGGAGCATTCTTTACGGGAACTGCAGCAGGGGTCCATTGTGTTCTGTCTGTGTGCAAGACCGTTGGTGGGATTCTGGTTGAGTCAGTCAGCATTTCTTCTGCATCCTTATGCTACCATACAGCTACGCCCTTCAAACACTCCTCTTGGCAAAATCCAGCCAATAACTCATCCTCAAGTAAAACAAAAGGCTTGTTTCAATGGGATCAAGTTTTGCTGCCCAGGTTTTCTGTGGGATTTTTTGCTGCACGCCCCACTGGTAGTGGAAAGGAACCAATAAACAGCAGGGAGGCAAAAGACAAAATGTCACCCAGAAGTCCTGATGAAATCAGAAGTAGAACTGTGTGAGTAACATTTTTTCCTCCCTCTAGCAAATCTGAAAAAATTGAAGAATTCCTTATGGGTCAAGTTGAAACGTGAAAATTTTTGAAATTTTCAGCAAATTAAAAAGTTGAAAAATGATTCATTTAAGATACAAGTAAATATTTTGTTCCAATTTTGGGCATTCTAAAATGGTTTTGAATTTTCTAAAATAAAACTAAAGGAAATTTCTAAATTAAAGGTCATTTTGAACCAAAAACCAGAAATATTTTATGGGTTTCAGAACATTTTTTTAAAGGAAACAATTTGGCAAAACTGAAAAAATTTGTGAAAGTATGTTGCCAAATTTGCATTTTTCATTGAAAAAAGTTTCAGTTGAAACGTTTTGCTTGATTTCAATGGGAATCCAGTCAAAGCTGTTTTCTTGGCTTGTGATATCAGCAGGAAGCCTTGATGGAATCATTCACTGCTATTTCTCATATCCATTATTCTGAATGTGCTGTACAGCTCTTTACCACAGGAGAAGTTTGTTTCCACTGTAATTGCGCAAATGGAATAATTTTCTCACCAATCATTGGCGTCATTGACCAATGTCAGGCATGCAATCTCTCCCAATTTAGCTAAACATCCTCTCAGATCTGGCTTCCATCCACACTGATACACACAAAGTAAGGATGGATGCATTGTATATAAAAGTAAAAGCACTAAGCGGTAAATGAATCACTAAACAGTAAACAGGATGCCTACTCTGTGGTATCTTTTAATCAGAAGAGCTATCAATGGCCTAAGAACACTGATTCTATTTCTAAAGCAGAATAGGGTTTTGCATAGTTTGGAATCATCATAAAATTCATGGAATTCCATTAAAAAAACCACCAACTAACCCTAAGTGACTCAGATGTAGAAAGTTTCTGCACCTTCTCTCCTCTCTCCAACATTATCTTCATAAGGATAAAAGATGTGTTCTTAACTCAACTTAATTAATACAAAATAAAATCCTAGTGAAGACAAGATGGTTTGTAATTTTGCATGAATTAGCCGGGTCAAGATAAATCCCAGTCTATACCTCAACCTGCTGACTTGTGTGAAAACCACAAACTGCCTTGTCTTCACTAGGGTTTTACCACGTTAGCTGACTCCAGTTTTGATTATGACAGTCATGTATTTGGCTTGATATGGAAGCACCTTTCACAGGCCACCATGAGGTAAAACACCCAGTAGTCTCCATGGCTCAGTGTTGAGCCAGTTATTCGCAGGCTACAAAGAGACGAGGTAAGCACTAATGTGCTTTGGGTGTCCGGTAAGCATTGGGGAACTGCCTTCCCTTTGTTCTTACTTATTTCTGAATCTGTGTTTTTCATTTGCGGCAATGGGAATAAGTAGATTTGTGTGAAACTTTATTATAAATTGAAAACCACATGAAACTGCCCTGCTTCTGGGTTTCCTTCAGAACTCCAAAACTCAGCTTAAATACATGAACGGTTCTACAGCGTGGGCTGAGTTTGGGTGTTTCATTTTGTCCTCACAGCCTAGCCCCAATAGGACTCAGGATCTTTGAAGCCTTCTGGAGGATAGCCTGGTGATCTTCATGGAACAGCATGGTTTCTCTCTTTCCCCCACCAGCTGTTTCCAGAGAACTGCTTCAGAAGACTGATGCTCCTTAAAGACAGGAAGATGTCCTCTCCTTGCAGGAGTGGGAAACAACTGCCGCTACAGCATCCAGTTTCCTGTGCCCAGTAGCTGAGAATCACCTAGGATGTAAAGTAGGGTGGAGATGAGGCAAGACCAGTGAGTTTCCCGGCGTCTGTGCAAAGTCAACACTCTAAGCAAACTTGGGAGGGTTGAAAATTCCCCACCCCAATGAAAACTGCAAAGAAAACCCTCTGGTTCAGAGGAATAAGTATGTGCTACTCTCTTGAATTCAGAAGGGTCTACTCAGAAGAATCAAACTGCTCAGTTTGGTCCTATTGTTATGTTTTGTTTTTGTTTTGTTAGGAAAGAATCAAATCATCTGTGGAGGTCCCCAGGTCATTTCACTATTAATCTTGCCTGCTACTGAAAAGTAGTTTCCTGGGCCCAATATTAAGGAGATATAGGGAAACATTTCTCCTCTGCCAACTTGCAGTTTCCTCTTGGGTGAGGGGAGGAAAGGAAAGGGGCTGCTGCTTAGATCAGAGCTCAGCACTCTTTGCCCACTGCTCAGCTGTTGAGTTGATCAGGGAGGAATCAGCTGCAGTTGGAAACCTGGGCCCAAGGGCTGACCTGTCCCCCTCATTGCTAGTCCCTCTCATAGGCTCTATGTGCAGAGCAGGAGGCCCCAGAGTGGAAATTGGACCGAGGATCCTTGCCCAGTAGCAGCAACAGCTCTTCCTCCACCTTGAAGGCCATTCTGGTATAAAGAAGGGACAGGAGTTGAGAGGGAGGATATGTTTTGGGTAAGGTTTTGGGAGAAGAGCCCAGGTTTGAAGGGGATCTTTAGGAAGTGGTGTTGGAGGTTCCCAGCAGAAGGACACAGGAGAGGGAGGGTAAGGCATGTTTTTGGGGAGAGGGAATGTTTGGGAACAGCAGGTTGGTGGGAGAGAGGGAAGGGAGAATTGAAATGTGCTTGGAGGGAGAGGGAGGAGAAACTGGAAATTTGGAAGGTGTGAGGGGGGGAATGGGAAGTAAATAGATCCTCTTTTGAGGAGGGAATGTATACTTTTGGGAGGTCCTTGGAGGGAATCTCGCACCAGTGTGAGGTTCTGTGTCCCTTCCCCCCCGCCGGCTTTCCCCATCCCATCTGAACTGGCAAATTTACTCCACTGACCTGTTTAAAGACATGTCATTATATTTTCTTCACAGAATTCTATTCAGTAAATATATCATCTATATTCCTATTAACCTGTTAAATCTGCCTGATTATAAAGATTAAATGAGTTTGCCTGAGATTTAACCCTCATGCAATATTATCTGTATAATGCTGCTCAGCTACATGGTGTGGCAGGAAGGTTGGTAAATAATGTCCCCTATTCATCAATATGCATTCATTTATTTGATTATCTCTTGTAAATAATAGCTGGATTGGTTGCCAAGCAATAGGCAATTTACACAAACAGAATAATCTGCAAATTGATAAATGCATGATTCTGTATCAAACAGGCCACTGACTCTGGAGTTCTTGATGGTTATTATATCCAGTGCGAGTCTTCCATTTAGCTAAGCCAGTGATCAATAAATATTCATTTGGGTGTTTGTTGACATAGGATACTGTGATACTCCTTTTAGGAAAGGGAAGAAATAGGATGCTTTTGGTTCACAGGAAGTTTTGTTCTTTTTTCTTTTTGCAGTTATTGAATTCATTGCATTCCTTTTTTTGATTTTGAAGTCTCAGTGAAGTAAAAGCTCTTCTGAAAAACACTGAACTGAAAGCACCACATTTTGTCTGTTTCAAGTTAAAATGATATGAAACTAATGGGGCTTTGCATGGTTTCTATCTAACCCACAAATCTTCCCAAGCTTACACAAAATCCAGCTCATAGTTTTCAGCCTCTGTGAACCTAGTCTAAACTTTACATATGTAATAAAACTTTTTAAATCAGGCTTCAGAATGAATATTTTGTGCAGTTCTAATTATATGCTGAATTCTTCTGTCAGTCGCTTTCTTTACCTATGGATGATGTCACTTCCCTTCCCTTTTTCTTTTCTCCTTGAGGTGAACCAACCACTAAAGCAGAAGGAGAAGGAACTTCTATCTGGGCTCTCATTGAAACTAATATAGCTAACATGTCAAATTTGGTGGTGATATTACAATCTGGCAAAAGCAGAGATGTACAAGTACAATAACCAAAGCAAATGTATAGTATGCAGACCTCCTCCATTCTTCCGTTTCCATCATTCTGTGTCAGAAATTGCATTAAGAGAGATCCAGTGGATACAATTAAGCCATGTTATCAAGGGTTAATGTGAAAGTCTGTTTTGAATGTCGTCTTTGTAGGAACGTTGTCTTGTCCTCATGTGCTTGTGCACAAGTACCAACATTTAGATCTAGATTTTAAACACCTCACCATATGAAAACCATCCAAGGTTTTCATTGGGGCCTTCACAAAATTCTGTCCATCCATGGTTTTATATTGTACTCACAATAGTATCTGAGAACATAGGTCACAGCCATTTGTGATATTCATTCATGTTATCTTCCTCTTTGCATCCCTTCACTGGCTCTCTCTTCTGTACTGTACCAAACAAGCTATTTGGCTTCACTTTCAAGGTCCTGCCTGATCTTTCCCACCTTATTTACCATTTCCCATTCAGAACTGAAAGGTCAACTTCTGTATGTGACTAGCCCATGCAACCAGCCTCCTTCATCTGCTTGTTAAATTGTCAAACAAGCACCTTTGGGTTTGCTCCTTTGTGACTCTCACTGTTTAGAGTAGTTCTCATAAACGTCAGCGCAACTAACTAATTACCCTCTGTATAACTCTGCTTTGCCTTGAGGTCTACAAAAACTTGACAATAGTTATTGTCAAGTTTGGTGTGATGAGACCACTGCCTATCATGCTGAGCAGTATTGCCTCATTGTTTCCGTAATGAAAAAATACATAATGAATTGCGTTGTCTATAGGCCAATGACTTGACTATTCTATAATAGCGAAGGCTTCTCTTTAGCTAGAAAAACATTTCTGAAGTTGAACCACGCTTGAAAAAAAACAAACAAGGGACAATCTTTGTCGACCTGAACTGGTGGGACTGGTTCTAGGCATCTGGGGACTCTACTTTTCCAGAGAACCCAGTAAATGACCACCCCATCACTCCACATTTACCCACACAAATGGTTCAGTACATTTTTCTGCCTCGTATGTTTTTCTGCCCTAAGTGATGGTGTCTTCTGCTTGCATTGTAAAGCCAACTCTACAGATTAACTTTGCAAATCCTACAACCCCACAAAAATAATTTGTGAAGTCTATAGTATTTAGAACTCCAGGAGTTGTTTGTTCCTGACTGACACACAACACTTACAAGTAAAGAGGGTTAATCAGAGATGGCCCTGAAAAGTATTTAGTTCATGAAACCTTTATCGGATTCTTCTGTGTACCTGTGGATTTCAAAAAGCATTCATTGACATAGTTGCTAGATATGGCTTCCAAACGCAGTGTGTAATATAAACAGCTATATGAATACAACAAAGATCTGCCAGTAGTGATATAACAACAACTCTTAGGATCCCCCACTACTACCCATCCCTAAACAAAAATCCAAACCAAATAAACCAAAGCATAGCCAATGTGGGCAGGGAAATGATCAACAAAAGAGCTGAGAAGACAAATGACCCCTTAGCCTATCTACAGGGCCCAATACCATTACCAATAAAGTCACTGGGAGTTTTCACTGAACGCTTGGAGTACAGTTTGGTCCCTGGATGTCAGATTTATCATCTAGAGCTCATAGATGTCAGTGGATCAAGATTTGACCCTTCAGATGCAATAACCAAGGTTGATATCAGCAACTGATATCACTATATTGATATCATCAATAGTTCCAGAAATCCTGAGAGTTTACATCTATTATATACTGATTTAATTTAGTTCAAAAGTCTCTGTGCATTTGAACAGATGAGTGATTCATTTCACATCATGTTTCATAGGATGGAACATGAATTTACTGACAAGGAAAATACAGTTACAGGCCATAAAGAAAACACCTCAACTCTAATTTTAGGGCAAGTTGAGTTTTCTAATCTTCTGTTCACAAACCTTTTTCTTTGTCCATGATCAGTTTTAAAATGTACAGCTGCTTTTACATAGTAATTTGGCTAACATAAGCATTTTTATTTCTACAGACAGGGATCTCTGAAAATGTATGAAATCTCCTTTACATCTTTGAGAATTGAGAAAGAAGACCTAAATGAATTGGCATTTAACATTATGCACGAAATGTGTGTGATTCATATTATATTATCCAAGTAAATTCTGTGACAGGAGAACCCTCCTGTGCTTTTGATTTTATCTTATATTTCATTGGAGTTGCCATGAATTATTAATACAGGTTTGATTTAAATGCATTGAAAATTTAACCCTAGATGTTACTGAAAGTGTGTGCTAGAATTCAAGTTAGAAGTCTCATCTTTCTGACTACTCAGAATTTATTTATTCCATAACAGTATGCTGAGCATATCTAGTTGGTCAGACAATTCTGCATTATTAATTAGAGAGATTTCAAAGGAGTTCGGGCCACATTTGTAAAAGGTTGTGTGTGCACAACCTTAGCACTTCTATTAACCTTAAAGTTTACCTTAAGAAAGGTTTAGATAGTCTTTGAATAAGATGCTGCGTTATGCTGTCATCAGGTTCCTACACAAGGCTGGATACTGTACAATCCAAGGACAGTTGAAATTGGATAATCCAAGGACAGTTTAAGACTGAAGTCACATGAGAGATTTTCAGATATGTCCAGTCTGGTATAAGAACAGCCATGCTGGGTCAGACCAATCGTCCATCTAACCTGGTATCTTGTCTTCTGACAGTGGCCAATGCCAGATGCTTCAGAGGGAATGAACAGAACAGGTGATCATCATGTGATCCATCCCGTCACCCATTCCCAGCATGTACACTCCCAGTAAGCATGTGAGATACACAGCAGAGTAATACTCACTGATTAAACCTAATGCCAAAATATGCCAATGGCAAGAAATTTGACAGTCTCAGGGAACTCTGGTGCAAAAATAAATCTAGGCCCAAGTATTTCGGTTCCATGTAAGTAGTAAAGGTGTATAATCTGTTGAGCTGAGGATGGTCCGGTCCTTTTTTTCTACAGGTTACATTGTCTGCTGGGACATGTGGGGATTCTCTGAGCTATTCATGCTGGGACATGGGTTTGCTCCCCCCCAGTGTTCTAAAATACATTTCATAACACTTTGAAGGAATGCTCTGCTTTACTATTAAATATTTTATTGACAGCTATTAGGTCTGAAGGTATGAAAACAGCTTTAATCTCACAAAAATCAGTGAATTTAAAAGAAGAACTAATCAGGAAATGAGTGTGATGAACTGCAGTCTTGTTTCGTTATTAAATACTCTTTGAGGCATATGGTTTTCTGCTCTCCTTTCCTCAGTGCGCTATGTTACTTACATTATAAAAGGTAGTTCTTTTTGTCTAGTGAGGTACTTCTTTGAAGAGGCTATACTCAATCTTAGTTCTATTACATTTTTCTTTATTTTCTTTAAATTTTATTTCCACTGAATATAAACTAATAGATCTAGTCAGTAACTTTTTCCCCATGGAAAACTTCAGGGAAAACATTTTTTTTCTTATTTCATTGAGATTTTCAGAGGAAAATTTTGGTTTTTGTCAAAAAAAGAAAATGTTTCAATTTTCTGCAACTTAAAACTGAAAGTTTTCAGCCCGAACTGGCAGTGTCAGAAAGTTTTCTGGGAAAAAAAAAAATCAAAAATTTTCAAGATAAGTAGCCACTGCCTGCAAAAGTTTTTATTTTGTGGAAATCCCAATTTTCTGTCTTAAAAAATTTTGGCGGAAAGTTTTGAGCAACAACCCTATATATTATAGTTTAAGGAAACAAGTCTTCTAACTGCAGATAAGCCTGGAGCGAAAGATGTGGAAATTGCTGAACTTTGGAGAAGTTTGATTCTGCTTCCAAACCCATTCAACTTAGTCTCTAACCTAAACTGTCTTAGCAATAAGACTTCTGGAAGCCGCCATGGGTTGAGGAGAAATGAATCTCTTCAGAAATGTCATTTTTCAAGGGGGAAAATGTGTTTTGCAATTAAAAATATTATTTTAAACTTTACACATAAATGAGCAATATCTGTCTCCCGCTGCCATACACAGGCAATATCTTGAAAAATGGGATTTCTGAAAGGGCTTGCTTCTCACCATGCTGCAGTGGTGTTAAATTGCTTTCCCAGCCTAGTGTCAAATATTCAGTTTCCTCAAATTGTCTACAAGCTGATTTAGGCATGTGCATTATCCTAAAGCCAATTACATACATATATGCCAGTAGAATATGAGAGTCAGCAAAATAGAAATAAATTATTTCCCCTTTTTTTCCCCTGCCTTTTCATGGCCTTATTGATGTGAATGTTTTTTTATGCATATATGCCTAGCTTTAGGCTGTTCCATTTATTAAGTTGCTTCATGGAGAATATTTTTACAGCCTATAAACAAATGTTATGAAGAAATTGCCAGCACAGTCTTAATTACAGCAATATAAACGGAGCAATTTATGTGGATAGTGTAGAGTCAATTGAAGTACAGAGGTGGATACTGTTTACTGCATGTGGCTTATTATGAAATAGATTATCATGATTTATTAGAGTTTTTCTTTAGGTGACAGATCATGGTAATAAAACATTTCAATAGATTTTTTTTCAGCACATTTGTAATTGACCCATACAGTTATAAGGTACTGTGATAGATGGCCATGCACAAATGTTTGAGAGGATATGTTTTTGGTTTTGCCTTCTTTAATACTATATATGTAAGATTTGCTTCTCAGGAGATTCCATTTATAAAACTGCTTTTTTTTTTAAATGAATGTAACAACATCTTAATTGCAAACTGTCACACATTAAAACTTTTTTGAAATGTGTTCAACCTCAGATGCATTTCCATGACACAACACAGTTTATCTATGAATGTATTAAAGGAAGGAATTTTAATACATTTTGGCTAAAGATGCTGAAAAGTTAAGTGTGTAAGAAAATTTTTAGAATTCTGTTTACAGTGACGTCTCACTGGGTGTTTTATTTTTCCTATCAAATATTCTTTGGCTTCTGGTGTTCTGTTGCAAAGCCAGATTCTTATTGGGTCTTCTTAACTGGCATCTGCATCTTTTCAGGTATATCCACTTGCATTTGTATTGAGGTAATTGTGCACTGAATTTACCCACACTTGTATATCGGTTGTTTATCCTAAGCCATCATTTCCTTTGCCATAAGAATGTGCCGGTTAGCAGGAAGCCGTGCATATAGTCATGAGTGCAGGCAGCCAAAAACTTACACGTTTGCATCTTGTCTGATTCAACTACTATTGAAGTCAATGGAAAAAGGATTAGGCTCATAATGCTTATGTGCTAAAAGGACAGCTCCAGCTGAGAACAAGGATAAATAGGGATTTATACTAAGAACAATGTACAATGCTTGCTTATTGCCTAAAAGAAAAATATGCTTTATTAGCACTATACCTTAATGCTAGCACATGATTTGACCAATGAAATGTTGGTGTTTAAAAATTGACATCTTATTTGTTCTCTACGTATACCAAAGTATCTCTGATGTTTAGACTTTTACAATGGTAAACTACATATAAACGTATCAAGTTTCAATAGCTTGGTGATTTATTTAATATTTAATCCCAACTGTAATGCAACTATAGCAGTATCTATAAATTAGGGATTCTTGGCAGAAAAGAAGATAATTTTTTTCAGGAAGAAATCAATGCCACTTCCAAATCGTACAACAGATATACAAATCTTCCAATAGCTTCCGCATGCAGACTCTTCCTGTGCATGGAGGATAATTAGGCTTAGCAGAATTTGAAATTTATTTTTTAATCATTTTGATGGATAATATGGATATTTATTTTTAAGCTTTTTTAATTTTTATCAATTTAAATTTTTGTGATTGTGGGAAGTTATGGAACAGTCAATCAATAATTTATTTACTGACTGTAGACATTGAGATTTAAGAAGTTAAAGCTTTGCAACCATTAAAACTCAAATTTTCAGCATCAAATGTCAAAATTATAAAAAGTAAATATCCTTAAATCAAACTCTAATGGGTTCTGAAGGAGCACTTATTACTTTGCCAATATGTACATTTTTATTAAGATTGATGGAAGTATTTTTTGTCAGTTTGCATGTTGTGGTATAGCAATGGCAGAGGGCAGTAGGAAAGTTCTGGAAGGGCGCTATGTAAGTGCTAGAATGATCCCAGCCTTATACCCTATAGACTAGCCAGAGTCAATAGAAGGTAATTAGTGTCAGCTGACACCAATTAAGGCCCCACCCAGGTGCCTATAAAAACCCTCTACTCCTGAGAGACAGTGTGGAGTGGAAGGAGTAGGTGTGTGGTGAGCAGAGGAGTGTGTGAAGTGGAGGAGAACAGGACAGAGTACGGTGGTGTGTGGAGTCATAGTGGAGAACAGTGGCGTGTGGGAGAGAGGTGGAGTCCTGAAAAAGGTACTGGGCTCAAGAAGCCAGAAAGACAGAGGGGGGAGAGTGGCCCAGGGGAAAAGCCTGCAGCTGCGAGTGAGGTGCCAGCAGCACATAGCTGCTACTCAGAGGGCCCCTGGGCTGGGACCTGGAGGAACGGGTGGGCCCGGGTCCCTACCCCCCTCCCTGGGAAGATGGGGTTACCGGCGACACCCTGGCCCACTACGAGAGGCAAAAGTATGAGACCCACTAGGGAGAAGCCGGCCATTTGCCACAATATGTATTGTGAAATTGATGTTTAGCGACATTTACTGATAAAAATCGAATTCTTCCAACCCTAAAGATAATGCATATCTTGATCAGTTTTCTAAATGAGTGATTATATTATATTAAATACGGATATTTCCATTAAAAGACCCAAATTTATCAATGCTTTCCAAACTGTGTGGTCTGAGATGCATACTGTAAAAACTGGTATATATTGACTTGTTGAATGGAGACCACTCTATTTACATGCTATCTACCTTAATGCCACTCTGTTCTTTATTTACATAACCAATATGTTAATAGAAATATTATCTAAAGAATTAATAGCATGTATTCTTTCTGACCACCCACGTTAGGACCCCAACAAAAAGTTTCAAACTGTGGTTGCTGCCATCAAAGCATCCACTCTAACATCAACAAAATACTACTAGAAAAAGTCAAAAACAGACCAGGGGCAAGGGAAAGACAACATGGCTTAATGAATAGGTCTGAAAATGGCTTCACAGTGTAAGGCATTTTCTAATTTTTCCAACAACCATCTGGCAATATATGGGACTCAGAATGCAGAATAGTAGTGACGAACAACAACTCTATATTTTCATGATGAATATATCTGTGGTTTCACGGCTGGAGTCTAAGTAGTCTAAGTGAGTCTTGCCCACATGCTCGGGGTTTAGCTGATCGCCATATTTGGGGTCGGGAAGGAATTTTCCTCCGGGGCGGATTGGCAGGGGCCCCGGAGGTTTTTCGCCTTCCTCTGCAGCGTGGGGCATGGGTCGCTTGCTGGTGGATTCCCTGCAGCTTGAGGTCTTCAAATCTCACTTTTGAGGATTTCAATAACTCAGTCATGGGTTCGGGGTTGTTATAAATGTGTATGGGTAGGGTTTTGTGGCCTGCCTTGTGCAGGAGGTCAGACTAGATGATCATATTGGTCCCTTCTGACCTATGAGTCTATGAGTCTAATGTTAAGGATGTAGCTGACAGATACCAAGGATTTCAAATTTAAAGCTTAAGATTCTTTTAAAACCTTCCTTTCCAGCTCTCTAACATCACATAAAAACATAAAAATGGCCATACCGGGTCAGACTAAAGTTCATTCTTGCTAATATCCTGTCTTCTGACAGAGGCCAATGACAGATACTTCAGAGGAAATGAACAGAACAGGGCAATTATTGAGTGATCCATCCCTCTTTGAAAAGTTCTTGGTCTTTTTTGAAAAAAGATCATGGGCAATTTCATTTGTAATTATCTAGTTGCTATATGAGAGTAGCTACTAAAATGACCCTGGTTTCATAGGTATTTATAAATATATCAATTGTTTTGAAACGTATTTAATTTACCTCAGGAACTTGAACAGATCTTGTAGTGAAAATGTTCATTAATGCTGAGTTCTATGTATAGTGAAGACCTTTTATGAACATTATTTGAGTGCCAGGGAGGGAAGGCTGCTGAATTCCATTGTGTCATTGTGTATTTCCATGTGCATCTTGGATAAAACTTGGGCTTTGTTCAGACTTTCTTAAGTTGTTCAAAAAAATACCCAAGCATCAGAGTAGCAGAAAAACTACATATTTCAATGTCTTGGACAACTAAGAGCATTTCAGACACTGATCATTGCATTAACTCACCTCTTAGGCCCTGATTCAGCACCTAAGTATTCCCATTGAAGTCAGAATGCTTGTGATTTAGTGTTGTTAATTCAAATTTTAAAAAGCTGATTCATTTTTAAAAAAAATCAACTTTTTACCTTCGCTCTTTATGTACATATTTTTGTAGTTCATTAATTCCTCTCCCATCCTGCAAATCACAACACTTGCAGTATTTTGATTATCAAACACTGTCTTGTGATGTGGGTAGTAAGAAAACCAAACAAACATGTATTATTGTATGGGTTTCAGACACTGAAACAACTGCCCCCCCCTTTTTTTTAACTAAGAAGCAGATATTATATGCATGGCAGGAATTAATTATTGCAGATAGTGTTGTATACAGCATTGCTAGTACAGGATTCAAATAATAATTGCAGGTTAAAGTTTTCTGCTTCATACTAAGGCAGTAATGTGACCCATCACAATATATTTGCCCCCTTTTCCCTCCATTACAAAATCATTATTGACTCTTCAGTCAGTCAAGGTATCTGGAAATGATTCAGTATCCAGAGCTTACTTAGCAGAGAGGTATGTTAATAGCTGTATGCCTGCTGTAACCTTCCTGCAATCTCACTCTGGAGAATGCTTGCTAGCAGATCAGTGTTTGTGTGTGTGTGTGAGGCTGCTATAAGAAATCAACGTTTTCCTATACATGTCTTCCCAGAAAAGTTTAAAATGTGTTAGCCACAGGTTTAATGGGGCTTTGCTGCTACTGAAATTCACCTGTGTGAATAGCACAAGGCTATGAATCACTTGAGTCTTACTTAAGCCCTATTTTGAGAGAATATTAGCACTATTAGCACTAATATTAGCACTAATATTAGAACTGGTCAATTTATGGCTTCTACAGTGTCTGGCAGTGATTAGAACTAACACAAACCAGCTACCGCTTCTCTCTTGCTTTTCTGGGGGTATTTACACCTAATCACCCAGCAGATTTAAGATATTTCTACAGCATAACACTTTTGCATTATGACTTCCAGGGGAAGAAATATAATAATAAACACATTCGCTCACTATACAACTGCTTCCAGATATTTTGACAGTGAAGTCTAAATTGTGTATTTTGAGAGAGACAAGGCATGTGACTTACAGCAGATTTAGTAGGAGTGAAAAAATCGCCATGTTTAGAGGTGAAAAAAGTTAGCATACTGTAGGGGGATACAATCGGCAAAATGCCCACTTGCTGTTTACCAGTCTTAGAAAGAATATATTTCTGCCGTAATTCCAAAGCACATTCCAAATGGCTTACTTCACTGTTTAATGGAGAAATAAAAGAAGAGTGAAAAAACAAAATATATAGAGTGTGGTGAAGGGGTTCAAAAGCTGAATATGAATGACCTTTAGAAAACGATATTTGTGTTGTGCATCATTTAATGAGTGCTAGAACTGACTTGTTGGTGTGGGACATTATGCATTGCTGTTCTTCATACAATCAAAAACAAGGTTTGGGATTCCTCAGAGATTATCATCTTTACAATGTTTCCTTCTGGCTGATTTCAACCCTCCTCCCATTTTCCAAATTATAAAGTTGACTTTGCAGATATTAACACTGGTGGAATTTACATGTACAACTCCTGTTTAACTTCAGTGAGAGCCTTCTGCTTCAATCAAGTACAATGATAGAAGACCTAATATGCTGAAAGCAAATATCATTACCAGAGCTCTTTCAAGATTTTAGTATTAAGTGAGCATGCTATAGTTTGTGCACAGAGTAAGGTTGCTTGGGAAATAATACACCTGCAGCAAGCACTGTTAATTATTTTATAGCACTGTGGTGGGGTGACTGCCCCACGCCAGCAGAGAAGGGGTTAACAGAGACCTGGTGAGGCTGCGCAGGAAGTGGTCAATAGGAGAGGGGCTGCGAGCAACAGCCAATCAGGGCTCAGCAGGCCCATATAAAAGAGCTTCAGAGCAGAGCGGATCGGGTATGGTCTGGAGCCTGAAGAGGGAAGGCTGTGTCTCCTGCACGTGAAGCAGAGCTACTGCAGGCAAGGACCGGGGGAGCCAGAGGAGCTCCTTGCAGACTGCTGAAAGTGGCTAGTGGCAGGCCCTGAGAATGGGTGAAGAAAGTGCTAGGGCTGGGGAGGGAGTGGCCCAGGGAGGCACCACCGGGAAGTGGAACTCGGGGCTCAGCAAAAGTCTGCAATCCATAGGGTACCTGGGCAAAGACCCGGAGTAGTGGGCAAGCCCAGGTCCTTCACCCTCCCCCTACTTGCCACTGGGAAGTGGCAGGATAAGTGACTGCAGGCACCACTGAGGAAGTGGCGGGATGAGATACTGCAGTCGCCATTGGGAAAGTAGCTGGACTGCCATGGAGCCAAACCACCCCCAGAAGGGGGAACACAGGTTGTGATTCAGCTGGAGGGCCAAGTCAGGAAGTGGATGTTGTGGTGCTGGACGGCTGCGGGAAGGGCTACAGGCCAAGGGCAGCAAGAGAGTGATGGTGCGTGGACCGTGGATATGGGCATCAGCCTGCACCCAATCCCCAGCAGAAGGCGCCAGTCTGGCGGCAAGTAGAGCGCCCCGTTACAAGCATCTATGTTTTCATAGAAAATAAAGAAACATAAGTCTCTGCCCCTTAGAACCTCTAGTATGAATTTTAGGTGCACCCCTCTGTGTAGGGTAATAACAGAAGAGGGGAAATGGGGGCAAGAAAGGATCAGGGGCACAAAATACACTTACATGGAGTCTCAGTTTAGGCACATCTCTACTCATGATGGTTTAGTTAAAGACATTTTTTGCCCAATAAGGATTATGGGGAGGTACTTATAGGGTAAAGATTTGCCTTATTACTTGCTTAGGGGAAATGAAAATTCTTGCATCCTTTTCCTTCTAGCTGTTTACCCCAGGTGGTCAACGCAGGGCAGGCTTTCACCCGTGATGTTTAAGAGTAAGGTCCAGAGGCTGAACTTTGTTTTACTAAAAACATGAGTGAACTGTCAACACTTTGGAGAGTTCCATTTCTTGCACTGTTGCAAGCATGCAGATTTAAACCTTTACACTACAATTTTCAAAGCCATCTATGGGATTTAGATGCCCAGTTCTTACTAAAATTATCAATGGGAATTGTGCATCCAAAGACCTTGGATGTCTTTTAAAATCTAAGCCTCAAACTGTAACATATTAATCATGATCTTTCCTAGTTACTCGTTTCTATTCCACTAACTGTGTGTGTGTATCTCTGTTCTGGAAAACACTATTAATAAGATATATTTTACTTTGAGATGAATGGCTTGAAGGCATTTTTGTGTCATAATGTGCTATATGACACTTAACAGATAATTATCAAAGTTGAAAGAAAAAGAAATAAACTGGACGAGCTGCTGGATTTCTTTTTTTAAAATTTCCCCAGGGAGAGTGATGATAAATTACCAGAGATGATGTCTAAATCAGGGAAACAACTATATCCTGTTAAGAAGCAAAAGAAAACATGTTTCCAAAGCACTTTGTTTATAGAATTTTCTTCTTTGTTTTCTAGATATGGAGATTGCAAATGATCAATTATGCATTCATGTTGCGTACAATAATCCAGTACAAGCAATATTCATTTAGGAGAAGCCTATAAATGTAGCCAACAAAAAGAGTGCCAAAAACCTCGTTTTCAGTAACTGAATCTGATAAGTCCAATGGGCTTCCTGTTTAGTGCTGTATGATGGGATTAATGTAATTTACAGAGAGTGTGAATGTTTCATGAATCATGAACATTATTGGTTTCTTATGTTTTGAATATATATAAATATACGAATATATATACATGCAGCAAAATAATTCTTCTGTGTGCATACAAGACCTAATCCTGCTCCCTTTGAAATCATCAGCAAAATTCTAATTGGCAGCAATGGAAACAGAATCAAACCTACACAAAACATTTCACCAAGGTGAGCTACATATCATTATCCTCGTAATACAAATGGATAAAATGAGGTGCAGAAAGATTAAATTATTTGCCCAAGATCAAACAGGAAGTCATTGGCAGAAGCACTAATTTAATCCTCTAAATCATGGACAATACTATTTCCAAACAATTGCTAAGTAGAATAAATTGAATAAAATCTCTCATGTTTGGTACCAAAATGTCTACTATGACTGCATAATATAGTATTTGCATGCTGCGGAACTAAATCAAGGCTATGTTTTGCAAAGAAGCTCTGTAGGGAAATGAATATTTATTAAAAGTAAGGTAATGAAGGTTTGATTGAATACAAAATATTGTTTATCCTGTGCACCTTACAAATTAAAGAATGGAATCACATTCCAAAATCTGCTTCACTTCCTTACTTCACATTTTTGTATTGGTTTTGTCTAGAGTATTTAAATGGAACTGCTGTCAGTAACCACAACCCCTCTGCCACAGAGTCCACTGAAGAAGGTAAAGGAGAGAAACAAGTCTCTAAATTGCTTGCAAATTAGATCTGACAACTTCTGTTACTCACTTTTCTCAAGTGCAGGAAGGTCATCTGCCATATCTTTTTTTAGGGTGAGAATGGAAAGATTACTCGGTTGTTGTTTTTTTAAATATATATATATTGCACTCCCACCATTCTGCTTGAGTACAGTAAAATAATTGAATTAAAAAAATGTGAATGCAGAAAAGAAAGAAATTCACATTACACATTCCTACCATGTGAGATGGTCTGTAAAACCACACTAGACACAACTATTATTGTCAAAGTAAAATCCAAGAAAAAAACAACAATTATTCATATAAGTTCCTTAGTGCAAAACTTTTCTTCATCTTGGTAGTAGAATTAATTGTAAAATCAATGCAAAATATGTTGCCTGTTTCTACAGCCAGAGGTGCAAATCTCCGTTTTTAGGGGCTTTTCATCTAGGAGTGGCAGGAGATGTGGAGGACAAGTGATGTGAAACCAGGTGGCTGTACTTAAAGCATTCTGACAGTCAACTGGAGACACTCCAAAATGACCACAAAAGACTGACAAAGTTAAATGAAGAAAAAAAAAAGCTGTCCAGCTCAGGAAAGACTGACAGAAAAGAGCTGCAAGGGCCCATGATGTTACAGTTTTTTAGTTTAATCATTTTTCTCTTCTTGACCCACTGCAATGGAAAATACAAATGCTCCCTTGCCACAAATTATGCTGACAGATTTTCTGCATTTGGAGATATTGGAGGGGTCATCTTGCCCGCAGAGGAACTGGGATGAGCTTCACAAAAGGAGAACCACTTTCCAGGTATTTCCTATTATTGTTATCAGTCTTCGAGTAGCACCCAGGGCCACAACCTAGGTCAGGCTCAATTCAGACACCTGGTAAGAGGCTACCCCGGCCCTGATGAGTTTAGGAAAAGTGTGGAAGAAAGGAAGGGTTAGAATCCACCTTTTACAGATGGGGAACTGTGACGCACGGAGAAATTAAATAACTTCTCTGTGTTAGACAGTTGTCTGGTTAGGAAATTGGAACTAAGGGTTACCCTAGCCTTGTGATTTCTTAGCACAGAGAAATGACCTTTTTTATGTGGGTTTCGCTCCAGGCAAAAGGATTTGGCCCTTAATTATCGAGGCACCTTCAGTATCAAACCTGAGTTTACAATTTATTAAAATCACTGCTGTCAACAGAATATAAATGAAGTAAAAGGATTATCTAAAGGTCAGCAAAAAAGAGAAAAAAAGCACGCAAAGTTCAGCCAAACTTTAGGAACTGGACACACAAAAGATCCTTTGAAAGAGCAATAAATTGAGATTATTCTCCTGTGTTTGAGGGAAAATACTTTTCAGAAAAATTAATATTTAGCATGCAGTCATCAGCCAGTGACATGTGTAAAAGCTAGCTCATTGAACTTAGTCTAAGATGAAAAGACAGGTGATCTATTAGCTACCTGGTTCTAAAAGATGAAGCTTTCTATAGTATTCCTATCTTCCCCATGGCACCTGTTGTGGTGGTAAATGTTGGAGGATTTAGGAAATGTTTTTTCTTCTCACTTCATCTTTTATATTCAGAACTGATGAAGCTCTTTTACATCACTGATTTTGTGAAGTGTCCATCTCCACTGACTGTTTTGCATTGTGTATGTTCTGTTTTGTCTTGTACTGCTGGGTTTTGCTTGTGCCTTTAAGGCCCTGATCCTGTGAAAGGCTGGGTGCCTCTTGCAAGTTACAAAGCAACTTCTGTTCCATTAGACTTTAAGATCCAGGCTTTAGATGGTAAACCCTCCAGGGATGGGACTTGTTCTTTGTTCAGCTTTGACCTGTTGGTGTGTAACTACTGAAGCTGGAGCAAATTGCTCTCCCTTTTCTGAAACTGTATCTTCTGGCCGTTCCAATGCGTTAAAGGGACAGCATTTTGTGTAAGTGCTTAGCACAGTGGAGAGCAACATGGGGAGAGGGATGGGGTCTGGCTCAAGGAATTACAGAGAGAGTCAAGCCCCAGCATACTTCAAGGATAGAGGTAGGGTTAAGGTTGTGCCTGGAATTGCTCTGTGGAACAGCATGATGGCGTGATGGAGAGGATTTTTCTTCTTTTGTCCTTACATATCGTCTCATTCCTGAATAGCTGTGCTACAAGCCAGGGGAAAGAATTGGCCACTATGTGACCAATTCATTTTTATAAGTTAATGAGTCCTATTGGAGGGGCATATGCAATAAAATTAAAAATCTAAAACCACAGACATTCAGGAGTTTTGTTATTGTTTTGGTTCTGTTCAAGATTAACTGTAGAAAGAACAAATGACAACACGGATACTTGACCTTCTTGCATTTCCCTCTGTTCTGGTGACAAACGTTTAAACTATTAAGCTTTCAATTTAGGGGATTCACTTTAAAAAAAGGCTTGACAAAATGTGTTATTGGTGGACCTAGAGTTTGTAGGGGGTGTTTTTCACCAGAAAGAAACATTACACAACTTCTTGTTTGGGTTACTGAGATAGGAATTCTGGGTTGGTCTCAGGGCCCAAGCATCATTTTTTGAGGCTGAGTATAAACTTGTAACATGAGTCCCCTCCCACACACATACCCATGGAGGTTGCAGCCTGGGCTGGGCCCTCCCAGGGCCTCTGGGCCCTGGTAAGGTGTATCCTTTTTGGCCCCCCATGTGGGGGCCCTGGTTGGTCTGCAGCTGTGTCTCCACCAGCTCGTGGGCTAGAACCCAGCCTTGAAAATGTAGAGAAGTTACTACTGATAAATGCCAGCATGTGTTTTTTTGTTAATTCCAACAAGGATATAAGGTGGTGTGAGCCTCTCTTAGAGACAGATAATTAGGTAGCCAAAACTGAGATGGTCCTGTAGTGAAGTCATAGGAACAGCCCAGCTCATGGAGGATGTTTATGCTGCGCTCCTTGTGACAGATGTAAGACGTAGGAGCAAAAGACTTTATTGAAAATGTGCCAGAAAAGTATAGACTTTTGGGATGGTAAGCGTTAGGAAAATTTCCTCAGGAATCCCTAGGGAGAGGGGTTAATGCAAATTACCCAACCCTGGTTTCATGAAAAGCCAGCCTTTTGAAGCTATTCCCTGAGGAGGGGGTCATTGTGTCCTGATTACCTTTTATGGAAGGCCCATGTCAAAGGCCTGAGCTGTATGAAGAAACAGCTGATCTGCCCAGTCTCTGTTCTGGTTCTGGATCTAAAACAGATGAACTTGTAACCACAGGGAAAGCCCAGTTCTGGGTTTTGAAGGACTAAAACCTGCAGAGCCCTAGGTTGGAGTTGGGCATGTGACACCTGGCAAGCTTTCTAGCGTGAGTATATGTTCTTTATTGTTTCAGAATGCTTTCTCTGTAATGCTTTTATCTTAAGAATAAATGTGCTTGTTTAAAGGGGCTGAATAGTAACTTATAGTTCTGGGGAAAGAAATTAGTCATAGTGTATGGAGAGAAAGCAAAGTGCAGCTGCTGGCCTTTTAGGCCGTCTGGCTTGCTGGGAATATCACAGTGTAAATCAGAGAGCTGTGCAGCCTTAAAATCCCCGGTCAGGGGTAGTGAGATACGGGTCTCTGGCCAGGAGAGGTGATGACTGGGAGCTAGAAGCCTACAGTGGGTACCTGTGTTGGATCATGGAGGGGTAAATACAGGTGTAGTTACCCAGGAACTGTGACACTCATGTTTCTGAGTTACCAGAAGAACCACATCCCAGGGATAGGGCTTTGGATAATAGTCCAGGCTTTATGTGCTCTGTTGAGGAGAGTGTAGAGGCTCAAATGTTGCTATGAAAATTAATGAGTACTTTGCTGTTTTCTGTTCCCTTAACACATTTAAGCTTTTCCAAGAAGAGATTCAGTGTATGCCCTTTTTGATCTTTTATTATTACATATTAACCTTGCCACCAGGTAAACTTCCAGAAGAGGCCAACCATTAATTTTAGAGTTTTGGAACCTTTTATACATCTCTTCATCTTTACTGGTCGGTTACATGTAAAAATATTCTGCTGCTTTAAGTGCCAGAAATAAATCTTAGCCCATAAGGACCAGGAGCACCAGGTGTAGGGAAAGAGCCATGCTAAGCAAGTGTGTCATTTAGTTGGCTTGATAAATTCCATAACTAACTAAAACTGATTTAGCTACACTATTTGTCTGAGGCGTCAATTAAAAAAAAATTACTTCAAGCTATTGTAGGGTTATAGTAATGTTATCTATTTTCTTACCAAAGTGTTATATAGTCTCTCTTCTTGTAATTAATATTGTAATGAAGCAACAATGAAACCGAATTAATCAACCACTGTGACAAAAAGATTGATATGGGGAGAGGAAACTGTATGAAATGAATTTTTTTTGAGTGGCAGTATCAAGATTAAACAAGTGGAGAACATGATGCAAATTGTTCCCAGCTTTCAGATACAGATTTTAATGAGAAATTAAATGGCACAACAATATTAATCATTGTTTTAAAATGAGATCTTCTTTGGACTTCTCTATGAAGGTTCCCCCATCTCCACTCTCTCTATTTCCTTCCTTCCTCACTCTTTCTTCACAAGGCAGCCCTTCACAAGGCTGGAGAGAAGGCTAATCTATTGCCCCAAGCAACTTGCAGAACAGAGACCACTACTGTACTTCCTCTGAGCACAGAGGTGGGTGTGCACCCATGTGTAATTGATTGAACCAAAGGCTAACACACTCGTGCAAATGCTGCATGGGTTTTGAAAATGGAGGTGTAGTTGAGCTTGCATTCCATGTTTTGGTCCTGGCTGCGTGCAAGCAAACAGAGTAAGAAGCACGGACTATATCTCTGGATAATGCTGCTTTGAAGCAAGCCTTTGTAATGTGCACCAGCAAGTGCTGTGTAAGCAGAGAAATCTTAGTTATCACACAGACATTGCTCTGTGGTGGCGTGTGCAAAGCTGGCCATTGTGCCTGGGCACGGATCAGTATTTGTGTGATTCCTCTGTGTGCCGGGGTGTGTGACTATAACACAGCAGGAAGTGTGTCCCTTTTCCCCACACTTTGGGGCTTATCAACCTAACTTTTTTTATTTTTTCTGTGGGGCTCTCTCTTGGAGCTGGATGCCTTGTCTCTTTATTCTGAGAACACAGGGGAGCCCCCCCTCCCAACTTGCAGCTTCCTTGGAGATAAAGATAGAATCACTGCTCTCCCAAATCTTTAGGACCATTGGGAATCACAAGGTGGCCTGACTATCCCATTCCACTTCACTCACTAGGGCAGTAGATGAGGGCAAACCCTTTTCTGTTGCATCTGGGTGCTAGACCAGATAGTGCAGATCGAGCCATGTCATTCTTGGCACAATAGGCTATGAATTCTTTAATGCCATCCCCTTTGCTGCTTCTCCCATGAGCTATCACAAAGGACTTGGCCGTGTGGCTGTCCGACATCCCCCTTCACCTTCATTTGCCATCCTTGTTGGTCACAGAATACTGCCTAACACTGACCACCCCTGCTGCCGCCTCCGTACATGGGTTGAAGACCCTCGTTTGTGAGTGTAAATAGTGCTGCTCCGTTGAAGACATTTCAGCCCCAATTTTGCCAGTGAGGTTTTTGATGCTAAAGAAAGATGATCTGGCTTGGCACATTCTACTGTTAAGTTCGGGGCCTTTCACTGTAAATGGACTAAAAGTTATAAAGCAAGTAAATATTTATGTATTTGCAGTGATATCAATCTGACTTCCCTTATTTCCAAAGCCATTTCAGTGCTTGCAAGGTATTGTAAAATATCTGGTTGGCAACAAAGTCAGGCTTTCTCTGTCCTAAGCTTTATATGCATTAGAGTCATTTCTGGTGTTCTGAATGAGTAGCAACAAATGGAATAAACATAAAATGGAACAGAAAGTGTAAGTTATACTCTATGGTTGATAAAAGGCAATAGGCTTAAAGTTGGTGTGCAGTTAGATTAGCTAGTACAGGTGTATCTCTGGGTGATTAATGACTCTATATTTTGACTCTTTTTCTGTGGTTCCACTTATCTGAAAGAAAATATATTGAGAAGTCTTACACTAAGGTGAACAAAATGGTCAGGGAAGCGGCATTAGAAGCAATTAATGCTGAACGTATTGAAACTAAACGATATTTTCTTTGAAGTTGTAGTCTGCTGGACCCCCAAAGGTAGACGTAGATCCACTGGTAGGTAATGAAATAGACAGTAAAAGGCATAAAATGTATGTAGTCGATTCTCCTCTAAAACTATTTTTAAGCAACTGGAATCTGCATTGTGATCTGTGCATCCTCCTCTCACTGAAAAAAAATTGCAAGCAAAGTGAAAAAATTTTTTTTGTACAGTTACTGAGGAAAATTCTTCTCTCAGCTGCACCCGTAAAACTTCTATGCATGGTGTTTCATAGGTGCAGCTGAGAGTAAAATTTATCTCCCATTTATTTGAGGTGAGGCGCTAACCTGTCAAGCTAGTTCTGAAATGTCCCTAAATATACATGCTGTATTTATATGTCATTTTTAGAAGTCCGAAGCTGAACACAATATATGTTTACTACACTGGTCAACCTTTTTTGGTGAAACCTTTTTTATATAAATAAGCTTTTTGTGAACATTTGTAATGGAAAAGGTTTTGTAGAGAAAACAGAAACCAAAACCTTTTCAATACCTTTTTTATTTTATTTTATTTTTTTTTGAATATTCAGGTTTTGGTTTTCAGAAATGAAAGGTTTTTCTGAAAACAGTTTTGCAAACTTAAAAAGGTTTTGGCTTTTGACAACAAAACAAATGTTTTTGGGAGGCTTAATTTTTTTTAAAATTTCCCACAAAAAATAAAAGGTTTTTTGACCAGCTCTAATATTTATTCAATAAGCAACTCCACAGAAGTCAACCAACATCTCAATATTTTTTAAAAAATAAATATTAAATGGATTTTTAATACTTCTATTTAAAAAAAATCCTAAAACTTTTTGTGGTAAGAATCTGACATAACCACCTAAAGAAGAAAAGTTAAAATTAATAAGAATTTTATACTCAATCTGTTCTAATGGATCCTTCTAAAGTAACCTAATTGTGGCAAGATATTCAAACACTTAGTGATATTATGTATAAATGAATAGTCTTAGTCCATGTGAAGAACTCCTATTTATCAGAGAGTTTAGGGTTTAAATATATGAACATCTATCTCTGGGCCTGAGGTTGAATCAAGACACAGCCAGGTGATTTAAGGAGATAATCTTGAAGAGAAATTCCATCTATAATTTTGAATTCCGGATTCCTTTGTGTTTTGTTACAGACTGTTTAAAGATTTAAAGATTGCTGGAGTTTTGTTTGGGTACAATATGCCACATCACACTTCCCCCTCTGTCAGAACTCTGTGATCATCATTTTAAAGGTAGGGAATCTGAGGCAACAGTGATAATTAACTTACCCAAAGCTATCAAAGAAGATTCAACTTCAGAAGCAGTGGTGAAAATTAGGGAACAGATCCACAGCTGGTGTGGATAGCCATGGATCCATTACTGCCATGGCTGCACTTAAGTCAATGTAAATTATGAGGGTTTATAGCAGGTGAAAACTGCTGCCTCAGGGTTTCAGATCTCCAGCCCACTACTCTGACTTGAATCATATGCCTCCTTCGGAGACTGACAGAAAAGTGGCTAGCATGTTAAAATAGCAGCACAGACAGATTCCTTGCCATAGCTTTCCAGAGAAACCTTCTAGTAGAGTTCCTGAAACAACTTCAGAAAGATTACTAGCTAAAACCTGGCTCCATCAAAGATGAAGAATTCCTTAAATCTATTTAATTGGTCCTTTATCCCTTCCTGTAGATGGCTTAAAACATTTCCCTTCAAATGCCCAGAGAAAGAGGAAAGGGACATCAGACATTTCACGTGAACCAAAAAGATTAGTAACGACCTATGGGATCCAACTCCATGTGATATGAAACTGGCCCAGAGAGCTGGAGTAGAATACAGTCTTTGATTCAGCAAAACACTTAACCGTGGGCTGAGCTGTGTTTTGCTGAATAGAGATGAACTTTAAAGTTGAGCACCTGCTTTGCAGAGTTGGGGGCATAGTAACCTTCTTAGAGTCCCAAGAATAGAGGGAATTTCACAAGTCCAAAATGAATCAGTACAGGAATTGGGAGCTTTAGAAACAACCATATGGCATACTGAGAGATTTGTAATCCCATGTTGCCTTTAGTAGAAGGGTAAATCCTTTAACTATGGGATAAAATGGATAAAAGGCTCAAATAAATGAACTGCAATAAAGCAGAGTTCATTGGCATCATAAATAAATAAACACACTTTTAAATGGCCCTTCCAGTTGTTTGTTGAACTGAAGTAAAAAAAAATAATTTTTTTTTCTACTTCTAATTTTGTATTTTTCCCTTGATTTCTTTTTTGCCTTCCTTGGACAACAGAGACCTCCCTGGTCCAATCCCCGAACTGTATATACTGGTAGCATTCTCTTTCTCTCTCATTTTTTCTTTTGTTTGTTCTCTTCTTTCCCTTTTCTCTCTTACATTTTGATTTCACGTTTATATAGAAGTCTATACCTCTGGTTTAATACCTCAGTGAATACATCTTTTTTGATCCCTTAGTGATCTGAAACCTTTAACAAAAGATGTAATGTCTGGCATTATTTGATTGTTCACCTAATTTCCTTCTTTTTTTGTGTGGGCAAACCAGTACATATTTCTACTGCATGTTTAATATGTGGGCAACATTGCACTGCTGTAAATCAGCGTAACTCCATTAACTTCACAGACTGTGTATCTGGCCATGTATTTCTTCAGTCTCAGATATAATTTACATACACCTCAATGAAGAAATACTCTTTAGAAATTCCTGATACAATTTAGAGGCTAAATATGTTACTTTTAAACTTGAAAAAATTATATTCCATTTCTTTCAGTTGTAGGAACTTTAATTTTTCTCCATGTCAAACATATTTTATAGATGACTTTAATGTTTAGTTACGCTGCTTAGAATATTATGGCATAAGGAAACCTTTTTATTAAGACACAGGAAACTTATTTTTAATTGATTATAATTGCAGAAAAATGCACTCAATTGGATGCAAGTCTTCATAATTAAGCCTGCCTTTAGACTCTCTTGGAATAAATAACCTGGTTTGGTTTGTCTTGTGTTTCCCTACCCAAATATCTCTCAGATTGACCAGCTGTATAGTGATATTTTTATCCAGAATCGTCATTCTGCGCCCTGAGGTAAACAGGTGGAAAGTTGGGAGAGGAAATTTTAAGAGTACCCATCAAAAAGTGTTAAAACACTGCTGTCTAAATTCATCCTTTCTGCAACTCTCCTCACACCAGGGATGTGTCATATTAGGTAAAAAGGTTTGATGCAGAGCAAAGAGAGACTGGGTGGACAGATATAAACGTTGAGTTTTAAAAATATCAGTCAGGGCTAAGGGGCCAGACCCAAAGCGGCAGAATAGAGAAAAACCTGCCCGTTCATTTAGGAAAATACACCACTTTCTGTTGAGATTATTAAAAATCTAAAGGTCTCCTAACTTTTTATCATTATTGTGACAGGGTCAGACTGGACGGCTACCAGAGAGTGCTAGAAGGCCAATATATCAGCCCAGGCTCAGCAAGTCCCTTTTCCCCTGGTAGCTGAGCAGAGGTTATGCCAGGTTAATTAACACGCCTGGAGCCAATCAAGGCCATGCCTAGGACTTGTTAAAAGCCTCCCCTCCAGAAAGAGAGCTACCAGAGAGTGAGCAGGCAAGATGCTATTGAGAGCCAGGAGGGTTTAGGAGAAGGAGCAGAACACTGGCAGGAGAGAGCCCTGCAGGTACAAAGAGTAGGGGAGAGAAAAACCCAGCCCGAAGAGGGCAAAGGACCTATCTCAGTCTAGAGGCCTAAGGGAAGAGATCCTGCCAGAAGGGAAGGATAGAACTGGACATTTGGATTGAGCACTACCATGCCCAGTCCAAGCAGGGTATGGACGTTAAGTCAAGGGGCATGGGGAAGTAACCCAGGGAAGCTAGCAGCTTTCCTGAAGCCACAGTGCAAGGCTGCTACTTGTAGAGTCCCTGGGTTGGGGCCTGAAGTCAAGGGTGGGACTGGGCCACCCCTAACCCCTTTCCAGCCATTCACTGGAGGGGCAAGAGCCCCAGCAAAGCCCCTCACACGGGCCTGTGAGAACCGGACACTGGACTGAGAGCCAGCAGGGAGTGGCCATCTTAGAGGGGCTGTATTACCCTCCCCCACCACTAGAGGGTGGAAGAACACAAAGGGGTGAAACTGTTTCCTGACCTTCCACTTGAAGGAAGCACTGGACCCACTGAGGTAGAGGAAGAGCTTTGTCACACCTATGCAACTCTTCTCCCTCAATACACCGCATCCTTCTGAAAAAGGAATGCTCCATGAGCCTTCTTTCCAAGTGCCTTCATTGAATAGGAGACATCTGTTTAGTCTTTCAGGGTGTGCTGTCCCCTCCTCCCCCACTAGAGCCAGCTCTACAGCGCTCTCAGGCTACGTTTTGTACAATTTTTTTAATACGAGAATTTTGCTTTGGTAGGGATTGCGCTGCTCCTGGGATTGATAACGGGATATAGGACATTTAAATTTTGGGTCACTGGTTTGAATTTAGGCCAGTTGTTCAATAACAAAAGCAGTTATCTGACAGCTGTTCAGTACCATGCATTGAGATACATTGGTGATTTCCTTTCTATATTTACTGGCCTGGTGTCACCATCACAGCTGCATCCTTGTTGGCAGATCAGCTGAGCATGATGACTAACCGCCTCTCTTCGCCATAAGAGTCAGTCCTACAGGTCAGAACGCTTACAATGGTGAGGCAACTTTCACTGCCACTATCCATCCTTTAAATAGAGGGAAGAGTGCACCTTGCAAGGCTGTATATCCAATGCCTTTCGTTAGCCCCAAATTCACTAGAAAATAAAATCTTAGAACCAAGTCCTGCCATGGCTTGCACTTCCTTGGAGTTAGTGGGTTTGCCTGTGGTGCTTAGATCTCTTGTCTAGGTGTTGAGATGATAGATTACATAATTTTCTTGAACCTTACGCTTGACTCCATAAGAGGGACTTTCTTTCCTGCTCCCTGCAGGGGAGCTTTGTATTATATTTCTGTGTTATAAAATCTTGTTTCTTACTAGGATAAGCAGGTGACACTTCTTTTCTTCCCTATCACCTTGTTCCAGAGTGATCTAATTCACCCACATAATCCGTGTGTGTGTGTGTGTGTGTAGACACACACACATATAGTCACACTCTCCTCTATCTGCCCGCTAATGTCAATTGTCAGCTGAAGAGGATCTCTTATCAATTTCACTAATTATCACTGACAAGCAGTTGGTAGTGTTATCCATGAAAATATGTCAATAGCATTCATCTTCATCCACTTGGAGGAAAGCAGGAATTGGTTTATGAAATGGACCATGCAGTGAAGTGAAAACTAGTGAAATGCTTTTCTAGTGCAAGCTTGCCTGAGAAATAACTTCTGGATTTGACTCTCTTTCAGAGTCCCTTTCTTTACATGTCTTTGCTATTCCACAAATGTACTGCCCAGCAGTATTTTAATTAGTTGCTTTCAAATGCACCTATCTACAATGCATTTTTTTATTTAGCTGATAGCCTAAATAAGACCAAGTGTATCACTGGCCATCACTGCTATCTTGTTTTTAGTGTGCTTGGGGATAAGAATGGCTGTCCTGGGGCACATCCATAGTCCATCTAATCCAGTATCCTGTCTTCTGACAGTGAACGGTGCCACATGTTTCAGAGGGAATTCAGGGCAATTTATCGAGTGATCCTTTGTATTCCAGTCCCAGTTTCTGATAGTCAGAGGTTTTAGAGATTTGGCTCCCTCCGAGATTCTGTACTGTATGTCATTTCCATTGACCTAGCAATATTGAAAGTGAGAGGGGGTCAACCATGATGAGAAGTGATGCCAGCTTACTAATTGGTGGAAATTGCTTCATACTTTCACACATGTGAGTTTGGTTTTTAAACCAAAAAAAAATATTAAATTTAAGCAAAACCCTGGTACCAAACGTCCCCTGAACATTAGAAGCACTTGAAATCTGGAATGGAATCCTTCAGTCCAGGATGTCTAATAGTTCAAACTAAAACTATTTCTCAAGAGTGTAGGAGCCACATAGACTGTTAATTATGTCCCTAGTACTATTTATCCACCTTCATCTTTTGTGTTTGTTTGCCTTTTTTCCTCCTACTGGTTATAGTTCATATGCTGAACTCTCCTTTTACTTTTAAAACAAATCCCCAGTGAACAATATCTAGCAGTAGTCTTTACTGACTACCCTTTAAAGTTAACCCTGATTGTTATACTGCTAAATTACTCTAAACCTGTTTTCAATTTATTTGGAATTCACCCCTAGTCAGGCTCTCTTGGATAGTAAAAGATAGCACGGAGCATCTGGGCCAACTGTTGACCAAATTCATCTCAGTGTTTGTTCGGGGCAGGCATGCTGAATGAATCTGGCTGTTCCTTTGAAACCAGCGCTTACTACTAACCATTTGAGGAATCAACATCTTGTACTGAATTCCCAATCCTGGACACAGTCATCCAGGAGGTTGTATCAAGAACATCTGAGCTCTGCCAGCATCCTAGGTATTTAACCCTGATTGGGGATAATAATCTCTTTACAGGAAAGGACAGAGGACAACAATCAGTGATGGATCTATCGGCAGTCCACAAATACAGTGGATCATGAGGTGCTGCTGACCCCCATATAACATCTTCAGTACCAGTACATAGTACCAGTACACCAGTACATATTGCTACACCCATTCCTTTCTGAATGACCATAGAGAGTCATGATAGACAGCTGTTCTTCTTCCCCAAGGGCCCTCACGTGTGGATCCCACAGGGTTCAGTTCTTTCTCTTCTCCTTTTCAACATATGAGACCTCTGGGGGGGCTGCATTAATATGTCTCTTCCTCAGCAGCTGTGGTCTCTGCTATCAGCCAGATGTCCCAGTGCCTGAGAGAGAGAAGAAAAGCAGCTCGCTCAAGCTCGGCTCTTAGATAAAATTGATGTGAATGGGGTAATGTTCAAGGAAATTAATGGGATATTGACTTCACCCCTTATTGAGGGGAATCTACAATCATCAATATAGTGCAACATCTCACAGTTCTGTTGGACTCATTGTACTGAGAAAACAGAAGAAATATTTTCCTAAACCATGACTTAGCCACAAGACTGGAACCCATTCATCTTAACGAGAGCTAAGCCACTCCTATCCATATATTTGTCATCTCCAGGTTAGACAAGCATAGCATTGATGCTGTGGGCCATGTAAAAGTCTCAGTTGGTACAAAACGCATCAATCCAGCTTTTAAGCAAAACAGATTGAGAGTACATCATGGAGGGATTAAACTGGTTCCCGAATTGACTTTAGATCCACGTCAATGTCCTGCTCCTTATTTTCAAACCATTTAAGAGGCTAGGTTCTCCTAGCCTATCTGTATCGCCAGTTTTCCGACCATGACTTGCAAAGATATCTGCTCTTAACATGGAGGCTGCGGCTGATGCAAGTTAAGGCGATATTTTCAGGAGACAGGACCACTGGTGTAATAGGAAGACTCTCCGCTTTGGAACTCCGTAACAAAAAATATCAGGACAAGCTCAAGCATGATTATTTTTAGAGCATGCTCCAAGATCCATCATTTTATATGTGCCTTAACAATTAACTGTGGCTGAAGTTCAACCCAGTATCTTGTAGTATGGAGGAAAAAGGAAAAAATAATCTTGTTAAATAACAGTTGGCTGCTTAATTGGGAAGAGGGGGGAACACATTCCACTACAGGCATAATGGGATATATTTTCAAAGGGCTGAGGCCATCCCTCCCTGCTTATGAGTGCCATTTGTATGCTAAGAAAATTAATTGCAGAGCCAAATCTGTGCATTTGTTCCTGTAACTACCAAATTTGTGACAAAATCGGGGAGAAATTTAAATTTGCTGTTGCAATTGAATGGAAGGTGAAAATTAAGTTGCAGGTTTTGTGGGTACATATTATGCCCACAAAAATGAGTCACATTTTCAAAAAAATGACCTCATTAATATGAGATTCCTAATTTTCTGTTTGCTACACACATACTAGAGTGATGGCCATGTTAGAAAGAGCCCTAGATAGATAGAATACAATAAATAAATAAATCCCTCTAAACGTCAAGGACTCAGTATCTGAGTTCCCTGAAAGATTTGAGTTAGCATGACAACTCTTTTGAGTGATTTATGGGCTTAAAAACAAGGGCTTCTTTCTGAAAACCAATCAGAAATGCAAGGCTGGGGGATTATTTAGTCCAAACAGTGTACTAGGTAAAAGAAGAATGATTAGTTCATATCATATTTTCAGTGTGCTAATTCTTTGTTTATTAATCCATGTCGGGGGCAGAAGTCTGCTATCAGATTGACCTTTCATCTTCCTAAGGGAAGCATTAAAGACAGGTGGACTCCCTTAAAATGAGCTGGCTCATCTCAGTCACACCGTGAAGTAGTGTCACTGGGCCATGCACAAAGAAATGTGTTGCTGCTGTCGTGAACAATAACCCCAAAGTATAAAGCTTCCTGTATAACTCACATTTTACAGACATACACAATATCGAATATGTCTAGACTTCTATAGGAAATCACTGCTGGATTTGGAGAAAGAGACATGTAGCAGCAAAATATTCATAAACCAGGTGACAGATTTGTAGTTATTTATGTGTGTGTGTGCAAATAGGTACTGTGTGTGCACAAGACAGGATTTGCACCTGTGTGTATCAGAGATGAGTTTGGGGCTATGCATTCCTCGATTAAACAGATCTGTGTGACATATACATTGATGAGAGGAAGTTTGTACCTTTAAACGGATGTTTGGTTTTTTTTAAATTACTGTTTTCATGTTACCTTCAGCCTTACATTAATGGTGAAGCCAGGCAAAGTTAGATTCACCTTAAACTTTATAAAGAAAGACAGATGTTTTTCAGAAGTGGGTACCGGGATGCTTCAGATAACTTTATAGAAGGCATAAGGATCCTCTAAGGTTGGAGGAGAGGGTTTATGTTTGTCTAAAGATTTCTGGAATGTTGTGACATGTGGAAGTCAGTAAATAAAGAAACATTTACTCCATGTGGACTTTAGCTGTTACCAAATAGCTAAACTATAATGCAAATTCTCTTTACTAAACAACGCCTGCAATATTTAGTCAAGAAGATCAGTTGCATCAAGAGATGGACCTAAGCCACAATGTTCAGATTCGGGTCTAGATCTGAACACATGCAAAATTTTGGGGTCTTGGGTTTGGCAATTTGTCTTGGCCAAACTCTAGAAATGGTCAAGACTTCAAATTTCAGGTCTAGTTCGAGGGCCCAGTTCCAGACCCCTTCAGAGCATCTGAGTGGTTGGATCCAGTATTTTTCTTCAGTCCCATCTCTAATTATAAGGGCTGTTTATATCATCAGGTAAAGAAACTCCACAGGAAGCCTACTGCTTTGTTGCGAACAAAAACAAATGCTTATTTATTAATAAAAAGCAGCTGTAGTTCTGCCCCTAACATTCATAGACAGTGCGAGCATCAGTAAAATATCTAGTATTTGCTTAAGCAGCTGGCCAGACAGTCCATGGTGGGTACTTAATTTATGCAGTGTATAATTGTAAATAAATATGCCAGTACACTACACATAGACTCTTAAATGAGCCTTCTTAATGTGACATTTCCAGATTCCCTCATCTGAGAAGAGCTCCTCCTGGTCAAGTTTCTTTGTGTTACTGTTGTTTTTCACTTCTTCATGTCTCCTTTAGTTTTGTATTTTTAAGGATATGGCAGCAGCTTTTGGCCATATGATAGAGCCAAAGGAGATTTCTCTGTCTGCTTGACTCTGCTTTTAGGCTAGGGAGACAATTTAACTTTGAAGCTTTCTCTTCTTATAATAAATTGGTGCTTCAGCTATCATTCTAGTTCATCATTAAGCTATTCTTACCTTTATCTCTGGTTTTTCCCCAGTGTGGCTGTTGGAAACTGACTGTACAGCCAGTACCACTCTTCTTAGCAGCAACAGAAAAATATGTGCAATCTCAGTGGCTTTGCCTTCTCTATGTTTTCTAGTTTGTGTACAAACCAGCTTTCTCTTTAGACCAATGATAGAATTACTATGTTCAGTAGGATAATTCTGATGAAGAGTGTGGTAAAGTCAGGCCTGATGGCTACCAAAGGGTATACCAGGGCTGGTATGTGAGCCCTAGAATATTAAAGGCCCTTTTTCCTTCAGGCAGAGGAGAGGTTACTGCAGGGCAATTAGAGACACCTGGGCCCAATGACGGGCTACTCCAGGTGTACTTAAACCTTGCCTTCCCTAAAGGGAAGGAGGGTGCAAAGGAGGAGGATGCTGCCAGAAGGCTTGTGGCAGATGGAGGAGAAACTTCCCCCAGGCTAGGAGATAGTGCTTTTCTGCAGCCAGAGGAGCAGAGAAGGAGACAACCCTTGCCTCCAGCCAGCAGGAGGGAGCCACAGCAAGATACCTCCCTGGGCTCCGGGGCATGCTGAGGGGAAAGGACCCAAAGACTTGTCCAGACTGGGGGCAGAGTTACTGCAGGCCCCCCTGCCAGCAGGTGAGTCTGAGGGGTTCCCATACCACACCACAAGAGTTATGGGAGGTATGTTTGTTTGCATCCTGCATATGTAAAGGAAATAAAATCTTGAAGACAAATAGCAGCAGACCAGGAGTTAGTATTTTTTTCTTGGTTTTTTTTTTTAAAGGAGTGGGTTTTTTATGCACAAAAACCCCTTTCCCTTATTGCTTCATATCTCCTTGTCTGTTCATGGAGCTCTGTGAATTCTTTTTGAACCAACTCTTTTATGACTGAAGCAAATCCAGGCCATGATATATCAGGGTTCTGTAGCACTTTGGTTGAAATTACAGTACAGTGTAATGCTTTGTCTCTATCCAAACAATTAAGAGCTCCGTTCTGTGGCTTGTCCTCATCTATAGTCCAGCTGAGGTTGATTGAATTACTGACATGAGGGAAATGCCTTAGTGTTTTTTAGAAGCACTTTTTAAAATTGTCCTGAACACGTTAGGAAATGGAATGAGTTGGATGGAGTACTAGATCCTGTAAATGTCACTCGTGGGAGGATAAAGATGTGTGTGTGAGGTAAGTTTTAACATGTTTAAAGATAACTATACCCCTTCAGTGCCTTTTCTTTGGACAGGCATCTGCAGGTTGGCATTTAGTACTACATAATACAAATAAATACCCAGCAATGATCATGTTTGTTCTTTCTTCCAAGACAATTCACTTCTACAAATGTACTAACCATACTTTTTAAGAGCTCAGACTTTCAAATATAAACACTTAAGTTTTCTCTACCAGATTTATGCATTTACATTTGTGTATTTTTGTAACAGTGTCTTGGAAATTGTCCGTAAGAGTCTTTTTTCCTGGTAGCAACGTCAATAATTAAGTGACAGTGAAGTTCCCTGCTGTGCAGAGGGCCAGTATAAGGCCTGTGTGTTGTTTAACTTCCCTTTAAGACTTATTTTGGGGGCTTAAATGGTTCATAGGCCTCATGCTGACAGGAGTCCGTTTCACCTGAGTGAGCAGAATGTTTTGTCATGAATCTAGAAATAATTTTCAATCCCCTAAAATGAGAGAGAAAATCATTGCAACAGCTGTTCTGGTGACATTTCAGTAGGGATATTGAAGCTAGGGTTATTGAAATAATAATCAAGGATCCCTAAGTTATTTTTATTCTTTCGTTTTTGTCATGGGTTTATTCCTTTAATTTTTTTTCTCCAAGCCAAGAAAAGCTGCAATTCAACTGGATTTAATACTAATTGGGGGGGGGAAAACAATGGAGATAAAAATTGAATTTTAAGAGAAGGATACAGGCAAGGGTGGTAGAAGTAATGCGAAATAGGACTGGACAATACTTTCAAGTCATCGTTTCAAATCGGATGAGTTAGAGTACTACAGACTCTGTCAATAATTTGAAATGGAAAAAAGAAACAAACCCAAAAACAAATGAAGCACATTTTTTTTCTGATCCCTTTTACAGGCAGGTGATAAATCAATCAGACTGTGGTCAGTGTATTACACATTCAATATTGGAATTGTTCATCGGCCAACCAGACCATTCATGTTCTTTCTGATAGTGCCAGATTTCCATGCTAAGGAGGTCTTTTGTTATCAAAACTCAACTTAATCTTCAGTCTGACTATCTTTTAAATTACTTGTGTATGAAAGAAAAAGGTATATTTCACCAATCTATTTCTCGAAGAGTTTACCATTTATGCACAGATCATCTGGAAGGAAAGGAATCATTAATACAGCATCAAAGAATTCAAACCAAAAATAACCTCATTGTAAAGTGGGGGTAGCTATCTAACAAACAAGTGACTTAATTTTTAGGCACCTTATGTTTCTGATGAAAAGCAATAGAAATACATGTCAGAAAAGCAATCGCTGCAGAATCTCTCCCCAGTAGACAGTCTAATGGAAAGAAATTATAGTACAAAGAATTGAGAAGCATTTCTTCTTTCTTTCTTAGTCTTTTGTCAAGACAACAAAGATAAACGTACTGCAATCAGATGAATTTTAATGAATGTTCCAGTTGTTTGCCCTGGATAGTATAATTCTGGATGTAGCCTGAGAAAACTGTTGAACGAAGTGGTTCATTTTGTGACTCACCTGGCAAATGCATATTCTTGGCTGTCAGGTCAATTATAATGCAGTGAAACTGCCATCCCTGGAAATGCAGATAAAGACATATAAGAGAGCAGCTGTATACACGAACGGTCTTTTACATGCCTTTTTCTGTTCTTTATAGGAGTTCAGTTGCACAATAGTGCGTGTGGCCTGTTTGAATTTGAATGCAGAATTCAGCTGAAGGTTTGCACAGAATTTAACAATTATAGCAATGAGAAACCCATTCCAAACTTTGGAGCTGAAATCTGCACTTGAACACAAGAGCCCCTTGGATCCTGATAGGAGATGCATAAGAGAATCCGAGGGCACAGTTTGATCCTTTTGCTGTGCTTATGTATTAGATTTTGTGATGGCCTGGGGGAGGAGAGCCTTCATGTACTCATTTCAGATTTTGAAAGGGACGGGCAGGACTGGAAGATTCATTGGGCTAAGAATTAAAAGGTGATTCAGTAAGATGATATGGTGGTGGTAAATATCAATGTCTATCCCATTCATGCAGAATCTGAAGTGAATACCTGGTGTTCGGATTCCTAGAAGATCTCACAGGAGAAGCCAAGCCTTTCTTTAAACATGGAAACATCTTATTGACTCAAGGCAGGGCCAGACTTAGGGGCAGGCAACCACCTGGGATGCTGAGCTTGGGGGGGCTGGATTTGGGGGGCTGTTTTTCTTGTCTTATGACTGTGGTAAAGATCTTTGTCTTATATGACAGACAAATCACACATGCAAATTGTGCATCAAAGCCATGAAATGGGCTACAAATGCAATAAAAATAAGATATTCAAAAATTTAACAAATGGGGGGGAGGACACCGAAGACACTCCTCGCCTGGGGTGCCATTTGGTCTATGGCCAGCCCTGACTCAAGGTGGGTTTAGAATGAGTAAGGACTGGGGACTGCAAAATTTGACCTCAGCAATATAAAAGTGCTGCTTTTGATGTTTTTTGATTGACATACTGTCAGAATTTGCAGGACTGGGGCCTTGGGTTGGAGAGAAGTGTGCTGGAGGAGAACTGAACATCTTCTGTTTAGTCTTTCATGCGTCAGTTTGAAAACCAGCCTTTTCTTTCCCCTTCTGGGAATTTTTCTGCTTGGCCTGTACCTTAAAGAATCACTGTGTTTCTTTACACCAGTCTCAATCATATCTTTCACTCTTGGAAGTACCCACTCTCCATACTGTGTCTTGAAAAGCAGTGAAATGATTTCCAACGAGTAAACTCTAGGGGACTGATGCATGACATTTTATTTGTATAGTTGTCGAAACGTTTATAAAAATACAAGTACTAGTTATAAATAAAAACATCGCATGTGCCAAACCTCTACTTCAAATAATTAGTCACATTTTATTCATTTTGTCTTGCTAACCTCCCTATCAAAACTGTTATGCTTTGTCTAATTCAAAGTGCTAATTGCTTACTGTAAAAACGTGTGTGTGTGTGTGTGTGTGTGTGTGTGTCTGTAACTTTTTACAGATGATATTTGACCAAGTAGTCACAAAAAGAATGTATCGTGACACAGTCAGACTGGACTGCTGTAAGAGAGTAGTGCTATTTGGGTTCTGGACATGGGTGGGCAGAAGCCTGCCCATGGCTGAAAGCCCCTCCCTCCTCAGACAGAGGAATGGTAGATCCCACAATCACCAAGACATAGATCCTTCTCAGCCAATATCCTCCCCCTGGTGTTGTAGGTGGCCAAGGCGAGGACGGAGTTGATTAGGAGGTCCCGCAACTTTGTGGGGCCACGGATGGGGTGTGCGTAGATGAGGCGGTGTGGGGAAAAGTGCAGCCAGAACCACAGGAGGAGGTTCTGAAGGAGCTGGAATAGGGATTGCAACCTGGTGCACTCCAGATGTAAGAGTAGTGGAAGGCAAACATATCAGCCCTAGAATAGTAAAGGCCATTTCCCCAAAGAGCTGAAAAGAGGTTACTTCTGATGAACTAGAGAACACTAGAGTCCAATTAAGGGCTGACACTGACCTTTAAAAACCCCTTTTCCGGTGAGAGAAGAGGAGGAGAGATGGTAGATAAGCTGCAGCAGGGATAGTGGCAGAAGGGACAAAGTCTTCTCGTGGGTGGAAGTCTGCTCTCCTTCTGATTGGGGAAGCAACCATGGTAATGGATTGTTTGGGGAAGCACTGGCACCCAGAGACCAGCATAACAAGGCAACACGTCAGAGAAGGGGCAGGGAAAGGTATTCCCTTTTTTGTGTTATGCATTTGTTTCTTTCCGTTTGGCAGAAAAGTACTACTTGGGCCTACCCTGAGGCCCATCTTGTAAATATGAAAGAATAAAAACCCAACTGAGGAACTAAAAATGCTAAGAATTTAAGAATGGCCATACTAGGATAGACGGTCTAGTCTTGTATACTGTTTTCCAACAGTGGCCACTGACAGATGCTTCAGAGGGAATGAACAGAACAGGTAATCATTGAATGATCCATCCCGTCATCTGCTCGCTCAGCGTCTGGCAGTCAGAGGTTAGGGACACACAAAGCATGGGTTGCATCCCTGACTATCTTGGCTAATAGCCATTGATGAACCTATCCTCTATGAACTTATCTAATTCTTTTTTGAATCTGTTAGTTTTTGCTTCATGACAACCCCTGGCAATGAATTTCAGAGGCTGGCTGCATTGCATGAAGAAGTACTTCCTTATGTTTTGTTTTAAACCTGCTGCCAATTAATTTATTTGGTGATCTCTTGTTCTTGTGTTATGTGAAGGTGTAAATAATACTTCCTTATTCACTTTCTCCATGCCATTCGTGATTTTATAGATTTCTATCATATTGCTTCAGTCACTACTTTTCCAAGCTGAAAAGTCTGTCTTTTTAATCTCTCCTCATGTGGAAGCTGTTCCATCCCCTTAATCATTTTTGTTGCCCTTCTCTCTACATTTTCCATTTGTACTATATCTTTTTTGACATGGGAGGACCAGAACTTCACACAGAATTGAAGGTGTAGCTCTGATATTTTCTGTCTCATCTATCCCTTTCCTAACATTTCCTAACATCATAGCTTTTCTGACTGATACTGCACATTGAATGGATGTTTTCAGAAAACTACCCACAATGGCTCCAAGATCTCTTCTTGGGTGGTAACAGCTAATTTAGAACCTATCACTTTCTATGTACAGTTGGGATTGTTTTCTCCAATGTGCATTTCTTTTCATTTATAAACATTGAATTTCATCTGACATTTTGTTGCCCAGTTACCCAGTTTTGTGAGATCCTTTTGTAACTCTTCACAGTTAAGCCCAAAGCAGACTATCTTCAGTAATTTTGTATCACCTGCAGATTTTGCCACCTCATTGTTTACTCCCTTTTTCCAGATCATTTATGAATATGCTGAAGATCTTTGAGGGACAACACTATTTACCTCTCCATTCTGAAAACTGACCATTGATTCCTACCCTGTGTTTCCTGTCTTTTAACCAGTTACTGATTAATGACTGCTTACTTTCTTAAGAACCTTCGGTGATGGACTTTGTCAAAGGCTTTCTGAAAGTCCAAACACAGTATATCCACTGGATCATCATGGTCAACAAACATGTGGACACCCTCAAAGAATTCTAATAGATTGGTGAGGCATGATTTCCCTTTACAGAAGCCATGTTGACTCTTCCCAACAAATCATGTTAATCTGTATGTCTGATAATTGTGTCCTTTACTATAATTTCAACCAATTTTGTCTGGTACTGAAGTTAGGCTTAACAGTATGAAATTGCCAGGATCACCTTGGGAACCTTTTTAAAAAATTGGTGTCACATTAGCTATCCTCTAATCCTGTGCTACAGAAGCTGATTTAAGAGAGAGGTTACATATCACAGTTCTGCCATTTCATATTTGACTTCCTTCAGAACTCTTGGGTGAATACCATCTGATCCTGGTGACTTATTTACTGTTTAATTGATCAATTTCTTCCAAAACCTCATCTATTGACACCTCAATCTAGAACAATTCCTTAGATTTGTCACCTAAAAATAAAGGGTCACATATGGGAATCTCCCTCACATCCTCTGCAGTGAAGACTTCATTTAGCTTCTCCACAATGGCTTTATGTTCTTTGAGTGCTCTTTTAGCAACTCGATCATCCAGTGGCCCCACAGATGTACTTTTTTTTTCTGTTTTTGTGTCTTTTTGCTAATTGCTCTTTAAATTCTTTCTTGGCCTGCCTAATAATACTTTTACACTTGATTTATTGGAATTCATGCTCTTTTCTATTTTCCTTATTAGGATTTAACTTTAAATGTTTAGAGGATGCCTTTATACCTCCAACCACTTCTTTTAGTTTGTTGTTTTGCCGTGGTGGCACTTTTTTGGACATCTTACTATGTTTTTTTAATTTGGGGTATAAATTTAATTTTAGCTTCCATTAGGGTGAGAATTTCCATGCAGCTTATAGACGTTTCACTTTTGTGACTGGGACTGATTTCCTCCTGGCCCCCATCACCAGAGGGGGGAAGTGTTGTGCCCAATGAGGTGAAGGAGATGCCTTACCACAGTATGAATGCAAAGGAAAATGACACACAGGTCTAATTTTAGCCCAGATATACCAGAGACAGCTCCTTACACAATAACAATATTTTCTGATCCCCAGCCCAGATATGAGGTTCCCCCCATTTGTTTCTATTCTCACCCTAAATTAAATATTTCGTTTTCCAATGATGACCGCAGTTGCACTTGATATGAATCTTTCATATTCTGACATGTAGTTTCTCTTGTACGTTTGAGCCCTAATTCTGAAATCCTTGATCATTCAAAGCTCCCACTGAAGGCATTAAGAGTTTTGCTTGAGTAACAAATAAATGATTTGAACCAAAATTAACATCTATTAACAGTGACTAAGGTCAGTGATTTGATCTACTGCAGACTGGTGTATAAATACGCTTCTTAAAAAAAACTTCATGCCTATGTGACACTGCTTCTTATGAGCTTTTTGTTATTTTCATTTACTGGGCCAAACCTTCTGATTTGATATGTCACATTTGGAAAGTGTATAGCACTGCACCATGGTACAATAGTTGCTTGTTATGCTTTGTGATTTTTGAGCAGAAACACATGTCTGAGAAGTGACAGCTAAGAGCATTATACCTTTTATGATTTCTAGTTTTAATTTACCTTTTGCAGCTTGTTTTGATTAATTTAACACTGCAAACCATGTTTTTATTCAGTATGTCAGAAACCAGCGTAAGCTCTTCAGATGCAGTCTGTTTCATGTGCTTCAGATCTTTGAAACGTCATCGGTGACTAGAGTTAAAGGATTAGATTTGGATGACAGACACTGATTGCAGAGCAGTATTTATTGTCAGGACTGGGGTGTCCCTGCAAAGTATTTTTTTGTTTGTTTATGTGCTATGCTGGGAATGGAAGTACTCATTGATGTTCTTTCTAACTTCGCTATTTTTCCTGTTCTTGGGCCCAACGTCCAGCTTCCTGACTGATAACTAGAACCTTTCAATGCAAATGTACTTCACACTATCTTGTTTGAAGCTCAGGAAATATTTCTAGTTGCTGTTTCTTTCCCTTAATCATTATGGTCCCCCTATGCAAGATATCGAATGTCTCCCAGGAGGCAATGACCACCCTCAAATCCTGTTGCCTGCACTGAGAAGTAACAGCATTCAGAACTTCCTGGAAGGCACTAAGGATGGGATCCAAGAAATTACTTAGCTGCCAAAACCCCAGACGTAGGCACATAAGACCCATTATCCTTTGTGATACACAAAACTACTGCTGACCCCTGTAGGTGCCTAAACCCACATAGCACCTGGGGTGGGTGTGCCCACCTTATAACTTTTAACCTTAGCGCTCACATGTAGGAGCCCCAGGTTCAATTTGCCTCTCAATCAGAGGTGAAAAAGAGGGTTTGGACAGGGATGTCCCACCACGCAGGAGCACTACTCTAACCTCTGAGCTGGGGTAGTCTGATGTTTGACTCTCTTATTGAAGCTGTTACACTGTGGATAAATAACGAAAAATGCTTGGCACAGGAGGACTAGATCCAGGGTCTCCCATCTCCCAAGTGGATGCTATAACCAGTGGACTCCAGCGTGAGTGTGTGTGACACAGATACAAAATCTCACTTGCTTCCCCATCCCCACCACCACCACAATGGATAATTATTAAATCGTCATTGGGCCAGAAAGAGAGAATGACGTGGCAATGGTTATGGCACCGCCAAGGCTACAGTCCCCCTGCTGTAATCACTCTTCATTATTTATCTACAGCAGAACGGCTTCCCCAAGAAAGACTGAGGGGGCCTTACATCAGAATATCCCATACCTCAGTGGTTAGAGCACTTTCTTGAGAGGCGGGAGACCCCCGTTCCGATCCTTTCTCCTGGTCTCTCTCATCCCACCTGAAAGCTCTAACCACTGGGCAATGGGATATTCTGTTAGGCACCTATTCCAGGGAATGGTTCCCGCTTTGTAGACCACTAAGCAGAGTTAGGCACCGCACTGCAGCCCAGACTCAGGCACCTGTCTCTGAGAGCAGAGCGTGACTTAGCGAGCACCTCTCTCCTCAGCAACTCCCATTCATTAGGGCAGCTGCTTAGGTACTTCCTCTTATAGGTCACCTTCTTAGGTGACTGTCTATCCCCATTCATTATATAGGGAGCCTAGGCACCCAACTTGGCTTTCTGGATTGCAGTGTTGTTTCTGCGACTTTTTTTTTCTAGGCACCTAAAACTAGGCCCTGAAACAGCAAGCATTGCATTGCTTTGGTCTCTTTGTGAATCCCACCCAAAATATGTTTCAGACTCAGACCCAAATGCTTTGAGAAGCACATTGGAGGTCAATGAACCATCTCTGTATTCCTTGCGTTCTGCTTGGCTGAAGAGCTCGTCAATCTGACAAGCTACTTATTGTTTGCATGCCATATAACAACATCCTACTTTCCCCATGCACAGCAATGTCGCCATGGCAGGGTGCACAGAAAGAAAAATCAACTCCTTCTATTTCATGACAAGAATAAATAGCACTTGAGTTATTCAGCATTTACAAATTGTATTGTTATAATTCTATTCTTTGAAAAAAAAAAAAAAAGGATATAATTGTTTGCATGGCATCATGCAGGAATAGGATACAAACCTGAGTCTAGAATTCAATACCCCCCCAAATAGCAAGCATTAACCAGAGCTATTGGGGCCATAGGTCACCTCAGAAGCTAATAGTCATGATCTTCGGCTGCATAAAGTCTAGAGTCAACTAGTTTTTAGAGGCCAGATCCTCAGCCAAGTATAAGTCACCTTTGTGAATTCAGTAGTGGAAAAGGGACCCCATACTACCATTAAGGGGTAGCTGGGGATTCCCTGGTGGGTGTTCCCCCTCCTCTGCATAGGATGTGTTCCAGGGCTGGTCAGGAGCACTGTGTGTGGCTTTCTCCCACCCCCAATCGGCTCAAAGGGAGTAACAGAGTCCATTATCTGTAACTTTCCTACTCAGTGTCATGCTTTGTTAGATAAGTAATAAATAATTCAAAATAAAATGAGAAATAAATGCTGCTTTGGCATTTTGGGAGACAGCTGGGAAATAACTGGAACAAAATGCAGAATAAAACCAACCCACCAAAGAGATGAAACAAAAGACCTTCCCACCTCTGTTTTTTGACCACTACAAAGAGACTATCTCTATTAGCTGCAATAGGCACAGTATAATTTACTTATGCAGAATTTCCTCAGTTTCAGTAAAATTTCAGATTCATTTGCCTCTACTTGCACATGACTCAGGGGATTATAAACTGTGGAATTAGTCTTTTGCTCCTGTTAGCCAAACATTCCATCCCAAATATTTCAATATGAGGGTGCAATAATTTTTATCTGAAACAAGAAAAGCCATGTGACACTTCCAATTGTCTAAAGCATGTTTTAAGAGAGGAACTCTTTTATTTGTTGGCTAAAACTGTGCTACTGGCATAGAAGTTCGTAGAGTTGCTTGGGAGTGTGCTCATATGGATGGGGGCTCATTGGGATTGACGGTATCTAATGTACCAGTCTCTATTTTGACATGATAATAAGGTTTTCACGTTCTATTTTGAGACCGCTGAAATTTCCTTCTTGGCTATTTTTAAGGCAGTCTATTAACACAACCCATTTCCCCAGTGCAATGTGATGTGTATAGCTTTTTGCAATATCGTATGAATTAAACAGAAACACATTCCCTTTGTTAGCTCATGTAGCTGTTTAATTTATTAACACATTGGGGGAAAAACTTTGTTTGTTTCAGACTTTTTTGTTTGTAAGTAATTTGCCAGCAGGTGAGTTCCTTTGTTAAATTCAGGATTAGTATCTGACTTTCAGTATAAAAAGAGAGAAAACTAGCTCTTTAAAGAATAAATGTTGCACTGAGACTGGGGATAAATACTGTAGAGTGTGAGACATAGAGTGAGGAAGGCAATCTTTTATTGGACCAACCTCTGTTGGTGAAAGAGAGACAATCTTTTGAGCTAACACGGAGATCTTCTTCAGGTCAGCTCTGTCTAAGTTCGAAAGCTTGACTCTCTCACCAACAGAAATTGGTCCAATAACAGATGTTACCTCATCCACCTGTTGTCTCTAATATCCTGGGACCAACAAAGTGACAACGACATGGCACACAACAATGAAAGATTGCGAGGCACTCATATGCAGTGTTGATGGGGGTGATATAAGTACCTAAAATGGAGAGGAACATCATTCAATTTTACAACCAGGTAATTGAAAGGTTGCACAAAGCCACTTTGGACAGAGATGGGAGAAGAAACCAGCTCTTTAATATGAACCACTAAGCCCCAGCGCTCTGCAGAACAAATGAGCTAGAGCTATGTAGCTGGCAGCCACTACACAGCATTCCTTGCTGGAGCCTGTGGGGGTGGGGACAAAGAACGTCAGCACTGGGCCACATTCCTGGGGGCTGGGAGTTGGGCCCAGGCTTTGGACATGAATTGTTCTCCGTGGGACCCCTGACTCAGGCTGAAAAGGCCATGTACTACACAAGCAATAATCATGTCCAAACTACAGCAACCTTCTAGCCTTGAATTTAGGGACAAAGGGAGTGAATCAGGGCAACTTTCTAGCAGTAGTTGGAGCAGGGCAGTCCAACCCGATAGGTACCGTGGTAACGAGGGCGTAACATGAGTTGGCTGCATGCTTCCTTTTGTCCGAACTTCACCACCTGGACAAGAACATGGTAAAAGGGTGTTATCTCTTCTTTCCCAGGCAGCATGCCTGTTAGGGAGGGCTCAGGATCTCTCCACCTAGTTCTTGGTCATGGTCATTCCTGCTGTTAAGATAAAAGTATATGCTATGCAAGTTTCGTGGGAAATAACAAACAGGAGTGGATATAATTATACGCCTCCCCTAGCCAGTAATATTCATTTTATAATCTTTTATATTACCAAATAGGGATTTTATGGGGCATTGTAGAAGTGTGTGTATTTGCATATTTTTTTAGATAAAAAGCTGTAAAGTAGTGAACTCGGGGCTCACTTTGTTGGATGTGTGTGACAAAGGGGAACAAGTGGACTAGAAGCTGTAACCGAATAAATGCTCCTTGTCACGCCACCCAGCTGAATTTCTCTCTTCAGCTGACCCTGCAACAGAGCCGGGAATATAACCCAGGGCTCCTGGTTCCTAATATCGTTCAGCTGTTTAGAAAATAGTTGTGTAAGCCAACTAGGTGTGGAATGTCATCATCGGTCAAACTTTGGGGAGGGAGAGGCTAGTTTGTTTTTGTATTGCAATTTCCTATTTTTTTTTAAAAAAAGCAAAGTTAAAAGAACATAAGGCTGCCAGGTTGAGCAATCAAAAATTAGAAAATGCCAGAATTAAGGTTTTCACTTTAATTCATTTCCATGTCATGCATGACTTATGATACGGCCTTTAATTACATGATCACGTACTATTTCTGTCATGGGACCTCAGCCTCATTCAGTCCATAGGTTGGACAATGATTAAGGCAGACAGTTGTAAGAAGAGAGGATGCTCTCTTATGGTTCATGCATTGGACTGGGATGCAAAGAGAGCTGGGCTCTCTCTCTAGCTCCCTCAGACTTCCTATCGATGTCTGGCAAGAATGTGAAAATGCATGTGCACAAGGAAGCTGAATGAGGGTTGCAGGAACAACCATAATTCCGTCAATTTTAATGTCTTTATACACCGATTTTTCTAGTACGTAATTTCCTGTATTAGTATATAATAGGGAACAGTTTTTCCTTTTGCTGCATTGCAAGAGCTTCCATTTATCACGGAGTCATTTGGCAGCTCAACACAAAGAAACAGCTCGGTGTGAAAATCTACTGGTGTGGGAGCTGTCAGCGGTATCCGTATTGAAACTTCTTCCCATCATGGGAGATTTTTTCCTTTCTTTGGAGCTGCCACTGGCTTAGAGTCTCACACTTAATGCTTTAAGGCTTATAAGACCTACAAAGCATCAAATTAGTACGAGAGGAATGAGCAAAGTTGACTGACGTTTTTCAGTTAATGCCATGTCGTTAATTCCTATTTTGATTATATTCCTTCTTGGTTTTTGTGAATAATAAGAGCTGAGTTAACATGTAGTTTGATTTATTTCCATAGCCTTCGATGTGATCGTTATGAGAAAGCCTTTGAAGAATGGCCATTAATTCTGACACCATTTTGTCTATATTTTATTGGATTGCAATAGCAGAATGGATGGTTATATGTAGATGGCAAGAAGCAGGTTATGATGCACAGTAGCCTTAGCACACAGTAGAATCCAATCCAATGCCTCCAGGGTGTGCCGGGAGACTACATCTACTACATAGCTCTGCGGGAGGAGAGTGCGCCATCCCACCTTCTCCCACCCCTGCGCCACGTGGGGAGGGTGCATCTCAGAGCCTGAGCTGTACCCCAAGAAGGAACATCTACACTGGTATTCTTAGCACCATGGCATGAGCCCAAATCTGTAGATCTGGGCTCTGAGACTCACTGCCACGTGTGGGGGCTGCTTTGGTTTTGTTTTGCAGCATAGACATGCCTTTTGAAGTGCCATATGCCCCAAGCATGCTGTCAAGAAGAAGGCTCGAGCTCAGGAAATCATAGGGAATGCAACTGTGTCTGCTGTGTGGGCGGGGTAATGGGAGTATAAAGGGAAGAAGGCTCCTTGTGTATTCCCCCCCCTCCCCCATAACCTCTGTGCCAAGGCCAGGCACAATCTAACCCTTGTTTCTGCAGCATTGTATTCCAAAACTTCTGTGCTGAGAGAAAAGTTTGTATCTGGTAACTTTAAGTCTATGGTAATAATTAACTGAAATATCTGTAAAAAGAGATGAAATTCAATCACTCCCAGGGCTCCAGGTATTCTTCCTGATATTAATACCATAATTCAGCACTGTACAAAAAATCTAACTTCCAATTGCTGAGGGTTTTACCTTTTAATAACACAAATACACTGTAGTGCTCTCTTGAAACATGATGAGGAAATGGTCCGAAAAGTGAATTACACGTTAAAAAATGACAATTTCTATTCCATCTACATAACCTAACCTTGGATGGCTGTTAATAAAATGCTCAGCCTCTTAACAGGCCAGCATAATATTTATGAGAATAGATGGAATAGAATAGACTCACTTTAAAATCATCAGGATAGCGCAACTGCATCCTCATGGGCAGAACTGTGCCCCTGTACCGGCACTATTGAGATCATCAGTGGCAGCACAACAGGACAGATATTGCCCAAGTGAAGTATGGGAAGGAACCAAATCTTTGGTATGTAACTTGCAACATTTGTAATGGTGGCCACTCTTCCATAGCTGTAACTTCCTTGCCTGACTCTCTATTATAAAATGAACGCAGTCCGTTATAAGCTATATGTCAGATTTATTTATTTTTACATAAAGCATCTGACCTAAAGTGAACATGGCAATTTTAAATCCATAATTATGCTAATTGTTCCATTAAATGGGCCATTATTTTGATATGTCTGTTATCCTTTAGGCCTCTCAGTTTTTGCAGACCGGCAGCAAATCATTTATATTTATCCTGCCTATTGCTCAACTAGTAATAACATTTTATTGTTTTTGTTTTCTGACATATCCCAGGGGTGCCTATACTCAAAGCTTGTTGGTTTCTCTCTCACTATAACTTTGTCCGACTCTCATACTTTAAATGGCCCTATGAGCTGAACTCAAGGTCATATGTACTCACCCCTAACAGCACTCCCACTTGGTGAATGCCATTAAAATGGCAGCTTATAGGGGACATTAACTTCACAGAGATGGTTTTCACCCTCTTGATTTCCCAAAGGGTCAACTTCATTGAAAACCGGTGTTGGTTTTTTTTCCAGTCACTCCCAGCAAAAGCATTTCAGGGATTTCTTGTCATAGTCCTTGTGTAGGCATCACTGCCCCATTCAATACCCCGCATGAAGTAGGTGCCTTTGGCCAGAATATCCCCTATGCAGCCTCTAGTTTTGCCCTCACAATTGTGCATGTGCACATGATGAAATAATTAGATGCCTAACCACCAGAACCATGCAATCTCTGTAGGATCTGATCATGGAAACTGGCATCCTCATTGGTTTTCTTGGCAGTTCTGGGCCCTGATTTGCTGCCCGATTTGAAGCCAAAAGAACAACTCCCATTGGTTTCAACGAACGCAGGATCAGGCCCCTGGTGTACAGTCAGTGATCCATGTGCACCTTTTCTCTTGGAAACAAGTTCCCAAAGTCTTCAGATGCAGCAGGATATTCGGTGATATTTGATAAGTCAAAGGAGGTAAATGTACAGTGACCATTCATAGGCTATGCCATGACATGGGGCATCTGAATTTAATTTTAAGTATTTTTATGCCTTTATCAATGTAGGGAGGCAATGCTTTTGAGTATTTAGGCTCTACACAATACAAATATTAACCGCTCCAAAACCCAACAGTTGAAAGTCCAAAATGCTCCTCCTCATCTGTCTAAATGCTGATGTGATGTTGCAGCTCATACAACCTATCCAGTTAGCATGGGAATTGCAGGCCACATACAAGCTCTGGCTGTTGATTTTCACGGTGCCCTGTAAATCTGTATCTAACTGAAGAATTTTTCCTTTAAAGAATGAAAATCCACAGACCCATATATAACATCCTAAATCCCTCTTAAAGTCCTTTTAATAGATATGCTGCCTTCTCTTTTCTCCAGATAATTACCTTACCTTCTCCAAGAGATTCCAATTTAATTTGACTTTTTCCTCTTGTATAATTTCTGCTTGATGCTGTTGACGTTGCTTTTTTCCACTGCTTCTCCCAGACTGATTTCCTTCAGCAATTCTGTTTAAATCACCTTTGTGGGTGAATTTTCAACCCCACTACCTACCTATGTTGAAAACAAAAGAGCAAGAGGGAGCAATTTCATTTTTCACTGAGTAGGCAAGAATTTATACATGGCACCTTCATTTCCTGTGGAACATACTTCATCTAGCTCTGCTTATCGGAGGCTGGTGCAGAACCCCTTCTCCAAGAAGATACTGAAGTCTGTTTTTTCTTTTGGTCTCTTTTAGTGGACTGAGTTCAGGTGAAACAAACTGTTAGGTCGACACCCCTTAAGACTGAGCCCCTATGTTTACTCATACAACGGGACTGCAGGGTTATCTGTAGTACAACAGTAAAGATTTGCTCTGTGGTGGAGCCCTAGACTTCATGGTCATCAACTTTCAGCCTCTTAAATTACCCAGACACCAACTCTGGGATAGAACTCACTACTTTCTCATCTAAAAACCACTGCCTTGACCTATGGGGAACACTCTATTACACATACTAATGTTGGGTATTAGAGTCCGAATCTAGCTAAACATTTAAGCATCTGTTTAAGTAAATGACCAGTCCCATTGAAGTCAATGTGTCTTAATGTAGCCACTCCGTGGACTTGGTGTACTAAGGAAAAATAGACATCTACATTGGGCATCAGCAGGGGGGAGGGGAGTAAACTGTTATGTAGGTTATATACTAACTTGGGATTCCCTGACATCCAGGAAATCACAGGGAGCTGATTTAGCTCATTTTGCAGCTGCTTTCTACTGACAGACCAGTGCAAAATGGCTCCAGCAAGAACCTAGCTCAATATTATACTTCAAAAGGTTTTATCTTTATTTTAATCTTTATTTTCTTACTCCCCTACCATTGAGAACGTAAGAATGGCCATGCTGGGCCAGACCAATGGTCTGTCTAGCCCCGTATCCTGTCTTCCGACAGTGGCCAATGCCAGGTGCTTCAGAGGGAATGAATAGAAAGGATGGATCACTTGATGATTATCTGATTGCCAATTCCCAGCCTCTGGCAAACAGTAATCCCTGTCTCTCCTGGCTAACAGCCATTGATGGACCTACCATTCATGAACTTCTAGTTCTTTTTTGAGCCCCATTAAAGTCTTGGCCTTCACAACATCGTCTGTCAAGGAGTTCCACAGGTTGACGGTGTGTTGCATGAAGAAATACTTCCTTTTTGTTCATTTGAAACCTGCTGCCTATTAATTTCATTTGATGACCCCTAGTTTTTCTGTTATAAGAAGGAGTGAATAATACTACTTTTTACTTTCTCCACACCAGTCATGATTTTATAAACCTCTACCATGTTACCCCCTTGGTCGTCTCTTTTCCAAGCTGACAAGTCCCAATCTTATTAATATCTCCCCATATGGAAGCTTTTCCATACCTCCAATCATTTTAATTGCCCTTTTATGTACCTTTTCCAATTCTAATATCTTTTTTAAGATGGGACAACCTGATCTGCATGCAATAGTCAAGATGTGGGCATACCATGAATTTATAAAGAAGCAATACAACATTTTCTGTCTTATTAGCTAACCCTTTCCTAACGATTCCCAACATTCTGCTCCTTGTTTTGACTGCCACTGCACACTGAGTGGATGTTTTCAGAGAACAACCCCCAATGACTCAAGATCTCTTTCCTCAGGGGTAACAGCTAATGTAGACCCCATCATTTTATATGTATAATTGGAATTATATTTCCCAATGTGCATTGCTTTGCATTTATCAACATTGAATTTCAACTGCCATTATGTTGCCCACTCAGTTTCAACATGCAGAAGTGTCCCTGTAATTTTGCTCATTTCTCTGCATTTCTCAGACAGCATTCGTTCTCCTGTTGACTGTTTTAAAACCGATCAAAGTAGTCCCTTTTTTGCACAGTCATGCAGAAACACAGAACAGAAATCCTCCTCTTATTTCTGTTTTCAATGTCAGCTGTGACAGTCATCTCTCCTTGTCACGACACATTTAAAGCGGCACCCTGAAGAAGCAGAACAGACAGCGTGCTCATTTTCTGAATTTTGAAAATGGAGAGCACAAAATTGCCCCTGTGCTTGCTGACTGTCTGAATCATGGAGTCATTTTTAGGTGGCTGACTGGGCACGTGCTCTGTCTGCCTGAAAGGGAGTTGTTTGAAAAATACCAAAGGGAAGCACAAACTAACGAAAAGGTAGAGTAGTCCCGTGAATGAATAATGTGCAAACTGCTGGCAGTTCCCTTGCCTTTAGAACCGCAACCACGTACTTAAAAGTAGAGCTGAAAGAGAACAGTTATTGACAAGTAATTACACAGAGGTTTATAGAAACCATTGCCCAGATAAATTATTCACGGAAGGTGCAAACCCCAGCCTTGCTAGAGCAGAAATGAGGCAGCAAAGGTGGCTTCAGGCCACTCACCATCACCCCCAATCCTGGTGCTGCCAAGGGGCTGAACTGGCTCTTAGTGCAAGTTACGGCACCCTGAAGATTACTCCAACCTGGGCCTTGGGGCCTGGCAGAGGGGTGGCACTAGCCCTTTAAGAGGGAGCAGTCACAGTGCATTTGTGCCTCATCAGCTCATTCCAATTGGGTTTAAAAGAGGACACCTGAGTCCTAGAGCAGGGAAACCGTGTGCTGTGTGGGGGGGGAGCTATAATAGAGATGGGCGAATGGAACCCTTGCTGAATCAGGCCTGAGTGTCGGTCAAGAAAGGGGCAGACGGGCACTCTCTTCTGGCTTCCTGGGAATAGGGCAGCAGGCCAGAAGTGGGAAGGTCTCTGGGAGGGGAGGCCGTGGGAGCCTGCTGAGATAGTGAGGAGAGGACCCAGTGAGTCGGAGAGAGCTAGGGAGAATAAACAGTGGGAGTCAGGCAGGAGATGGGAGTTGCCAGAGGCTCTATGCTTGGAGATGGGGAGAAGGATGGTGGCAGAAGGCAAGAGGAGTTTGCTGGCTGCTGTCCCCAAGCCAGGGCTAGAAGGCCAAAGGTACGAGGAGCAACTGCGGGAGTTGCCCATGGGCTCAAATCTGTAGCTGGTGTCCGGAGAGCGATGATAGCAGCAGAGGGGTTTACCCACCGTGGTCTCCTGGGCTGGACAGGTGGACCCAGAGGCACCAGGAAAGGATGAGGGCTGCTCCCTGGGAGAGGAGGATCTCTCAGCAGAGAGGTTCTGTGGTTGCTGCTGGGAAGTGGGGTTGCGCTCCAACTGGCAGGGCAAGAGCGGCTGTCCTGGCAGAGGAACAAGGAGGACAGAGAATCTGGGTGTGGATGAAGATGCCAGCGTGTGGTACGTGTTACATCAATGGCTGGGAGAGAGATTGTTCGAGGGGCGACTTGAATTGGGATGATAAATGAACATGTGTTTTGGGACTTATGTTTGATAAACTGTACCCCCAAAAAGGCACTGTTGAAGCAGGAGAGCTGGAAGTGAAATCCTTAGGTTACCTGAAAGGGGAAATTGAGGCAAGCATGCCTGTCATGCTACAGCCTGCAATAGGGGTGAGGTTGCCCTCGGACACAGCCATTAAACCAGTAACAATTGCTGGAGCCCAGTGAACTTAGCCCTTTCTCCCCAGCCACCCATTTGAGATTCCTTATGAAAGGAGAGCCAGGATGCATCTGTGTAGAAGCTGGCTCTGTTGGCTCTACACCAACTGAGGATTCCTTCATGTTTGGCAAATCCTCAGGTGCTGCTTTGAGGCAACTGTAAGGTCTCTCTGCACCAGTTTTATGGTGCAAACTGAGGAAACAATTGGGCCCCAAATAATCTCTGGCTATCTATACAGCTGGCTGGGGAATGAAAATAAATGTATTACACATAGTGTATTTGAAAAGAAATGCCAAAATAGGTCAGGTAGACAACAAATTAGTTGGATTTCCCAACTTCTTAGGTTGTCATCCCTTTGGGGCAGGATAATGTTTACCTCTGTGTTCATACAGCACCTGGCAAAACAGAGGATCCATCCTGACCTCCGTGTAATGACTAATAAAAAATAATAATTAAAGCACTTAAAGGAGGACCATTAGGAGATAAAGATCTAGCTTCTTTCACTGCAATCCGTGTCTTTAAAACGTAACATGAAAAAAACAATGTAGAGTTGGGCTGAAATCTAGCTCAAGAAGAGACAAAAGTATGTTTTATTTGTTTTTTTTAAATAATTTTAGTGTTCTCTCCTAAATACGTCTCGTCTAGGAAAATGATACAAAGAATATTTTCAGGAGTAGCCCAATTCACTCCATACTGTAGGAATGACTGGCTATGGGCCTGATACAAAGCCAAGTGAATTCAATGGGAGTCTTTTGGTTGATTGGAATGGACTGTATATCAGGCCCATAGCCAAATCCTTGTCCCAGTGAAGCCAGTAGTAAAACGCCCATTGCTCCTAGTGGAGTCGGATTTGTCCCCTTGTCTATAGTAACTAGATGAATCCACAAATGATCACAAGAGCTACTTGTTATAATTCTAAAGTGGAGGGGGAAATCATGCTAGATTCCCATTAAAAGTTTGACGGAGGGGATCTCTATCTTTTTTGTAAATCTCTCTAATCTCCACCATTCTGCCCTTCCTGCTGTCCCAATAGGACACTAAAAGATAGGTATCTAGCATGAATCATCCCTTATTGGCAATGACATCCACATATGTTTATGGGAGATAAGGTCTCTTTGCCTAGATTTCAGAATCAATTGTAGGCTGAGTGCATAGAAGGAACAGGAAGTGTTCTCTAGATTTGTTGCTGCTTTCATTGCTTGGAGGGACATGTATTTTTAAGGTCAACACTATCTATCTGTAATTTGGCTTACTCGTTCTTTGAGGCTGAAATTAATTCCATTCTCCCTTATTTCAGTCAGATATTTTGTTGTTAATATCACAGGTCCTGCCCAGAATCTTGTTTGCCACTGACTTTCCACAAATTCTGAGACAAACAAGCTTATGTAAACACATGAATGCTGTACAGGGATCAAGTGTTCAGAAATTAGACAATCCAGTCCACACAGGTCTAGTATTTGTTCCCAGCTCACTTCTGTAAAGCACGTTCTTGAATGTTGCAATTATTGCCTGACCCAAAATTGCCGTGTGTGGTGTGTGTGTGAAATGTGCTGCCTGCTTAGGTTTGCATGCTGAGATGTGATGCATATAATTTGTTTTGAAAACGAACGTTCTGGGCCACATTCTATGATGTAAATGCATTGATATCAATGTATTGTGTCATTGATGAATTCAACCCATTTGGAAAAAAAGTAGCATTCAGGGATGCCACCTGTTGTTTCCCAAGTGATGATGCAATCCTGTTCGAACATCATTCCAAGAATTTGTGTAACCAGTTGGCTTTGTTTCCTATGGAAACAGTGGCTTCTATTTATACAGGCTGGGCATGATAGAACATACAAGACTTCATGCTATACTTCTAGCTGCCACATCACAATATGTCTTTCCCTGTACTGTATCTGCACATGCTAAACTGTTTGTGCACATGCTAAACTTTAAGCACCTCCCACTGAAGTCACTACTCAAATGCTTTAAAGTTGCATACATACCCTTGTGTAAGATATAAGGGCCTTATATATACATGATGATGTGGCAAGGGTGGTAAATCAAATTATTTCATATGATTTTTATGTAAATTTTTATGTCATAAGGATGTAAATGGGTATGATGAAAAGCTTGTCAGTTTAAGAAATAATGGGGGAAAAAATCCTCAGTAATGCTTATTATGCATAATACAGGCAATGGGTAAAGCCGTGTGGCTGTACCAGCAAACGGTTTCTTAGTGAGAAACCTTCATACTTAACACTGCCTCTGAGAGCATTTCTGCATACACTACTATTCACAGGGCTCAAGCATAATCTTTTTGGGCCCAGTACAAACTTTTAAAACAGGCCCCCTCCTGTAACGGAGGTTGCAGCCTGTGCCCCCCCCATTCCTCCCCGGGCACCAGTAAAGTGTACCCTTTTTCTGCCCCGTTTGGGGGCCCTGACTATTCAACAATGGAATTCTGTTAAATACAAGAGCTTAAAATTACATGAAAAACTGAAACTATGCTCTCATTTGCCAAACAAAAGAAAAAGTAATATCCGGCAATATTTCACATAAACTTTCCCCGAAAATACCTACATTTAAAAGGTAAATCAAACCAATAATATTGCAGTGGCATTATAAAACCATAATAGTGTAGTGACTTCTTATTGTTCATTATAACAAACAAAAACTGTCCCTATTCTAGTAAATACTTACGCATGTGCATAACTTTCTGCATACAAGTAATCCCATTATACTGAATATGTGTTTACAGCATCAGGGCCTGTTCATTTGTATAACTGTGGCTGATCACTAAACTACACAGCAAATATTTGAATGAAAGATTTGAGTAGCGCTAAGTAACAAACGGCTATTAATCCATTGGCAGTGCACATACAGTATCCTCTGCAGACAGTAATTATCTTTCACACATCTTTAAAAACTAGAGGAGGGGAGAAAATAACCTGAGCCTATTTCTCATTTACCCTAAAACCCTTTTATATTAAAGCTTGTCTACATTGCCATAGTTGTGTAAAGGATGCTTCTGTGTAACTGAGAATCAGAACCCTTCTCTATATTTCTGGGTGATGGAGGTAGTGTATTCATCAACCACTGCAATGAGATTACTGCCCTGTGAATTGCACCCCTGGCTTGATCCTCAGTCAGGGGGCAGGCCTGATTGATTATAGACTGATATGATACCTTTTATCAATTAGAAGAATAGATCTACCTATTTTCCCTGCATTTGTTCTCTAGATATCATTGCAATCACAGAAATGCAAACTCTTCCTAGAGGTTTATTCTTAAACCTTGTCTCCCGTATATGCCAAAGGAAAGCTAGCAGACTTAATTTCAAGCCTTCGCGTTATTCAGGAAAAACTATTGATGCCAATGGATTTTTGAATTTTATTTAAGTAAGAACTGCACACTTGGTCTCAAAAGACAAAATATCAATATTAAATATCTATAGCCCAAGGCCTAGTGAAGGATTTACTCCAATGTAATTGAGAGCCAAATTTGACCCAACATTCCCTTAACATACAACAAGCAAAGGGCACTGTTCAAATATTTCTCATATAAAATGGTGAAGGACCTTCAGGGACATCAGTGATGGCTACCCAATAATATGCAGTAATAAGGAAGGAAAGACAGAACCTAGCAATCAATGATCGGCACTTTATCTTTGCTGTATGCCACTCCTCTGCAAATGAGAGAACAAGCCCACTGCAGACAACTGAACAAACCAATCATCCTTTCTCCTGTCTCATGATTATGACAAGTACAGCAAGGGCACATTAAAACTGCTTAAAATAGTTCTTCCTATAATTAGTTTTACTACAAATAGCAATTATTTTTCTCAAGCCTGAATGCTTAAAAGGAAGCATCTGAAGGTCCTTATCAAGTAAACAGCCATCTAATCTGTTTTTAAAATAAACTGTTTTTAATATAGAAAAGAATGTTTCTCTAGACTTGGCCTAATCTAATTTTGAGAATAATTTGAATTATTTTCCCACCTACTCATTCTTCTGATAAGGAAAAGATCCAGTCTGCTACATATTTAAATATAAAATTAGTCATGGAGTCATAGGTTACAAGGTAATGGGAAGCTGTAAAATAGACAGCAATGGTAACACTCTGCATAGCAATCAGTTCTATAATACTATAATTAACCTGCTTGTGGAAGTATCTGTGTTTTACGCAGGGAAGTCTGACACCATCTGAGTTTTAACGAGGTATATTATGGTGCATTAATAATAATAATTTCATAATCAGAAATATTGGACCTGATTCTGATCTCAGTTACCCTGGTTTTTTTACTTATGTAGTTTGATTTCAGCATAGTTACTCCTGATTTACATTAAATGAGATCAGAATCAGGTCCAATATTTCTGATGTCTGACTATACCAAACATTTTATTTCCACAGATCTTGTTGGAAGGCCTTAGTATGACAAGCAGTTTGGAGTGGAAGGAAAAGGTGGTTGTATGTTCCTAATGTTTGTATTGTAGATCCCGTTTTGTTCACTTTAAAGCCATGACCTGAAACGAGAGCATGCCACAAGATGATGCTTCCTAATGACAGAATAACTAGTGGAGGAGGAAGGAAGTCAGTGCAATTTGTAACCTTGGCAGGGAATGGCTTAGTCATATTATAACACTGAGCTGTATGCTGGCATGGACAGTGGCACTAGCAATATACAAAGCAAGGGAAATTCTCATTTCATAGAGCAGTGACTATGGAGGGTCTGGGAAAATATTAGAATTACAACTAATAAATGGCATAGAATCACTCGCAAGTAAGTAAAAAGATACATTCTGAGGTCTTTGACTAAAGATGTAACTTGGGGGGGTGTCACCTTCCAGAAACCTGACCAGTACTTCTGAACAACCAAAAAAAGCCACTTCTCTTACAATGAGCCCAGTGCATATTCGGACAAGCTCAGGCGAGGGGGCAGGGGATGTTGTTCAGTGCTGTGTGAATACCCACACAATACATATGATCCATAAATCTCATGTTGAGACTCAGTGCTTTTATCGAAGGCGCTCCCAAACTCCCTGGACATAATGAAAAGGATCAGATATAATCAAAGCAAGTTATAGAGGGGTTATCTCATTACACGAAGTAATTGTCACTGTTCACACACTCTCACCTTCTAATCAATGGTTGTGAATAGGCCTCAGCTACTCTAACTGAATGGACATTAACACCTACCCTCCCCGTTGTTGTTTCTTACCCTTGGATGTATATATATACACCCCCTAACTGATTTCTATTTCATGCATCTGCCGAAGAGGGTTGCAGCCCATGAAAGCATATGCCTGCAGAAATCTGTTAGTCTTTAGAGTGCTACAGGACTCTCGTTGTTAAAGCAAGTTAGGTTGCTGTTGCCTAAGCAGGGATGGCTCAAAGTGCTGATTTCTGCTCTTTGAAAACATGCCGCTTTCAAAGTTTATTCCAGAAAAACAAACCTCAAATCACACATTTGTCCCTCACATCTGCCTAAGCTGGAATGGCTGAGTTGTAAGACGTTACCTCTCGGCACAAAGCCATTTAGATGACATTATAGCTATTTCAAAGGGAAAGGCGGAGAATTAATTTCATGCCTTTCCTGAGGACAACCCTGCCAGAAGCACAAAGGTGCTTCTGAACTAAATGTTCTATATTTGTATACTATTCCCCCCCCCCCAACACTCAGTGTGCTGTGTTTTTACTGCTAACATTTCTAATTCATCTTGTGGTGACTGGCAATGCTCTTTTCCCTACATATATAGCACATACATTAGGAGTGTCTCCCAATCAGTTAGGGAGGCATAAAATAATACAAATCTAGACCACCTCGTACAGGTTCTCTAAAACATGTTTTGAATTTAAAGTTTGTCTGGGATCAGTGCTATTTGTTGGTGAAACTGCTACTAGTCTTTTTCTGACTGTTTATTCATGGGTCTTCTCTCATTCCCCCTCCTTCCCTCTTTGTTTTGTGCTTACAAACAATATTTTATTTAGCCTTCTATTGTCAGGTCTGAAATACTGGGCTAAAGCCATCCCGACTGGCAAATTGTTATGCATTATTGAACCTCTTTGTCAAGGAGACCCACTTCGCTGAAGGCAATTCACACCTTAGATATACTGTCTCCATTTCACTAAATTATATTGTACAAGGCTAGTGTTCATTTCTTTTGGATGCTCAATAATGCATGACAAAACAGAGGCTTCGACTGGGTTATGTTGAATTAGCACATCCTAATCTTCCAAAATTCATCCTGTCCTGCAGGAAAGCAGCCTCTTTTATAGAAAGTACTTGGTTATTCAGTGGAATTACCCCTGAAGGACAAGGAATCACCAGCTTCTATTTAAAGGATCAGGATGTCTATATTTGCTTCCTCTGTCCCTCTCACATGTGCAGAGGCATGCACTTGTCAGAGAGTACTTGATTAGCTTTTCGCAAATCTCGGGGGGGGGGTCGGGGGATAGATGGTAAACCTTGCTTGCTTGTTTACATGAGTAGTGTCATTGACCTGCGTGAGACTATACGGTGAGAATGATTTAACTAGCAACAAGGCCTTCTATTGTTTTTTACACAAGTGAAATCAGAGTGAGAAATTTTTGTTAAAGCCATTTTTATTTGTCTTCAATAGCATATTTAAAATAAAACTATAGGTGCCCATTCAGCATTCTAGGTGCTTATCCTGTAAAATGATCATCACAACATAAGCCAGGTATTGCCTGTAGCTATGTCCACCTCAGCCCACACTATTCTGAACAGCTTCAGTGAAGGGGGGGCGGGAAGAGGAAGAAATAAGATAAAATCCATAATTTGGGAGGCCTAAGAGATTGTCCAAAATTCAGGACTGTGCCAATGAGACACTTTATTCTTTTACCATTTTGTGACAATTTTGCATGAACGATCCATCTTTTTTGTGATTAAATCTGATCTCCTTGCCTCTTTCATCACTAAATGGAGGGATAACAGCTAAGCTTTCTTCAGTGAATTATGCTGTTACGCTTGACATTGTCAAATGAAAGACATCTCCCTGGACTCCCAAAGGTGACAGTATTGACATTCTGTTGTCATCATGCGGTACAATGTGCATCTTCAAAGACATACGAGCGCTGCTTCTTTAAAATACATTGTACATCTGAAACATGCTGGAGATTGTCATAAAGCTCATCTTCCAGAATGTGTTTCCTGGCCAATGAACAAACACAAAACACAACAAAGGTAGTAAATATAATTGGACAGAAGTGGATCTAAACTTAATGGAGTTATGCTGGTTTACACGAGCTGATGCTCTGGCCTAGCATCATTTGTTATGTTTTATTGACCTCTTGTCAGCCCGATGTCGAAGGAAATTATGTGATATTTAAACACCTTATCTGCATGTGAGATGGACAGGCGAGGCCTGCAGAGCAGGAGTAGCTCCACTCCTGTCAGTGATGACACAGCATGAATGCTAAATTAGGCCCTATAGGGGCAAAGCTTCTCTCACACAGTTGCTGGAAAAAGAAGGTGCCAAATGGTATATGATGTGCAAAAAGACCAGCCCCTGCAAAGCAACTTCTGCTTATCAGGGCCAGCCTTAGGGGTGGGTGACATGGCTCAGGGGTGGGTGCTGTGATCAAGACGCAAGGAGCGGGGTGGGCTGTGAAAAGGAGCTCAGGGCAAGGAGGCAGAGGGGCTTGGGGGGGGGGGGACTGGCGATGATGGGGGGACAGGGTCTGGGAAGGCAGTCGAGACTTGGAGGGTAGATGGTTGGGGACCTCAGGGAGGCAGCGGTGGCCAGGGACATCAAAATACAAATTCATCCAGGGTGCCATTTTTCCCTAAGGCAGGTCCTGCTGCTCAAACTTATGCAGCTGGATGAGGGCTTTGGCATTTCTAGCCCATATGCCTCGAGCTTGTTTGTGGCTTCTGCATGCCACTGTGCACTGCCCCCATGGATAGGTTCCCTGTGGTTGCCTCAGCATTATGAGAGATTTTGGAACAAAATAGATAAAGAAAAGTAAATACTGCAGAACACTATGATTCATGGAGCACTGTGGGAAAGGCATATATTGTATTTCTGATAAAGATTGTAATAAATCTGAGAAATCGTAATAATAATCATACCCCATTATTAGCTTGAAACTATCATCTCCGAGTTCCCTTCAGATCATATCCCATTTTAGCTGTGATGTGATTCTGAAAGAGACCCAGTGATGAGAGACGTGTTATGGAATCTGAGAAAGAGCATCTTACACAAGAAATGAGGCAAAGGCAATAAATAAATGAATACTATTATTCCTTGCTTGTAAATGTAAAGTCTATTAACTGCCTTAAGACAAAAGTCAGATTTGGCTTTCAAGTACCGAGTTACCTTTTCAGCTACTTTCAACCGTTCGCAAACAACCATAAAACTTTCATTGTGGTAGTAATACAAACTTTGGCCACTCTACCCCAAGTATCTGAGCCACAAAATATTACAATATATAGTTGTATTAAATGTTAACAGCCATTTAACACATCTAATTATTTTGACAGAGTAAAATAGTTTCCAGATGGTCGATTGTGGGATTCCCAGAATGGATCTGAGTTATCTTATTGCCAAATACACTCTCACTCGGAAGAGCAATAGGGCTTGCTGAATTCAATGCTGGACTGGGCTTATCCTGTATCTAAATCAATTACTCAAGTAAAGATGTGAAGTTTAATTGATTTTATTAAAATTAAGTAGATTTAAAAAAAAAACAAAACTTCTTTGAAGACAAAGAAGGCTGTATGTTGATGGTGTTGGTCACGTTTAGGAGAAAAAAGCTCCAGACTTGGGTTTGTCAGGAGGAAAGGCACTCTTTAATTCTCTGTGTAATCACTCAGATCCGTCTGGATCTGCTGAGGTTTTTGGAAATGTTTCAGTTCAGACAGAATATGTCCTGAAGCTTAACATAAGCATTTCATTGGTCCTATTACATTATCTCATCTGAATAGTGATTCTCATGCTAGTAACATGAGTCCTGTCTTCCCAGTTAAATCATTATCTCCATTGGCAATATCACCTTTCTCCTGCTTTTTCACTGACCTGGACATTGATACTTGGAGAAAATATTAACAGTACAAGCGCTAGACTCTAGCAATGTAAAATCCCTCCTCAGAAAATGTCCCCCACAACGGAAGGCACAGTATACACTGAGGAGATAAAGGGGCAATTTAAAAAAGGTCTTTATAGTCCTTACTCTTGAGGATTTATTGCATAATAAATCAAAGAAGTTTGAACCATAATTCTTGAATCCCCACCCACCAACTCCAACGCATGCACCTGAAGACACAGGCAAGCTGTAAAATAATACACTCGCTATCTGAAGGCTTACAGTGAAATCCTGGCCTCATGTGAAGACAATAGTCAAACAAGCTCCCATTGATTCCAGTGGACTCAGGATTTCATCCTTTCATATTTTTCAAGTTACTGTTTTTAGCTGGATGCTTATATTTAATGCTGCATCATGATTTCCAGGCCTTAAAGAATTTAGGCTAACATATTGTAAGTTTTATGAGTATTAGCTAAGTACTGAAAGTGCCTGAAAATGTAACAAATAGTATTTACCTGAAAAAGCAATACATGATGGACTAATCTTGGGCCTGATCCTGCAAAATTTTAAGGCAGAGGGTAGTGATAAGATTCCCATTGAAGCCAGTGCTCTCACTTCTAAGGGAATGTCTTTATTGCAGAATGAACTCAGTGATTGGCTCCTGGGTCAACCCAGACAGGTATGATGAGCCCCACTGCAAAGCCATACCTGAACTTTTTCCTCACTAATGCTTCACTGCCCCATATGTGTTGCTAGACTTTCTGGAGCCATATCCTGTGGTTCTTTGTGCTGCAGTAACATGAGCCACTGTGATTCTTTCCCAGTGAATTGTGGGAGAACTTGTCCCCCAAGGCACATGCAGGAAATTGTGGTAAGACACTAGAGAACTATCTGACCTTTTATGTTTAGGAAAGATGAATTCAAACTGAAACGGGTGCAGAGAAGGGCTACTAAGATGATCCAAGGAATGGAATATCTACCTTATTAGAGGTGATTCAAAGAGCTTGGCTTGTTTAGATTAACCTAAAGAAGGCTGAGGGGAGATATGATTGCTGTCTGAAAATACATCAGAGGGATAAATACTAGGGAGCGAGAGGAGTTATTTAAGTGCCATTGTGGACACAAGAACAAATGGATATAAACTGGCCATCAATAAGTTTAGGCTTGCAATTAGGTGAAGATTTCTAACTATCAAGGAAGTGAAGTTCTGGAACAGCCTTCCAAGGGCAACAGTGGGGACAAAAAACCTAACTGGCTTCAAGACTGAACTCTCTAAATTTATAGAGGGAATGGTATGATTAGATTGGCTACATGCCATTGTAGCCAATCTGTGATTACTGGCAGCAAATATCTTCAACAGCTGGTGATGGGACACTAGATGGGGAGGGCTCTGAGTTACTATAGAGAAATCTTTCCCAGGTGTCTGGTGGTTGGGTCTTTCCAACATGCTCAGAGTCTAACTTATTTACATATCTGGGGTTGGAGAAGAATTTCCCCCCCAAGGTCAGATTGGCTGAAACCCTGGGGACGGTGGGGAGGTCACCTTTCTCTGCTGCATGGGACATGGGTCATTTGCAGATTTAAACTAGTGTAAATGATGGAGTCACTGTAACTTGAAGTCTTTAAACCATGATTTGAGGACTTCAGTAACTCAGACACAGGTTAGGGGTCTATTACTGGAGTGAGTGGGTGAGGTTCTGTGGCCTGCAATGTGCAGGCGGTCGGACTAGAAGATCATTATGATCCCTTCTGACCTTAAAGTCTATGCATCTACCAGCATTTCAGTGATTTTTTTTAAACTGTATCCTCAGTGCAAAGTGCGGATGAATTGCCAGCCCAAGTGAAATCAGAATCTGGCCTCTAACCCACACTGCTAGTCAGGCCAGCTAGCCCGGAGTGAAATCACCCCTCAACTCAGATGAGATTTGTCTGTAGTCAGGAGATGGGTTAGAAGCAACACCAAGATAAGAGCATGAGTGAAGACCTACCCTAAGTGTGTGCAGGAATGAGCCAATACATCAAAGCAGCATGAACTCCCTGTGAGAAATTCCACAGGGACCTCTGTGGGCTTGGAGTAAGATGCTGCTGTTAGGTGTTGCCTTACCTCATGCGTGACCTTAGTCATGTCCCACAAATCTCCTGGAGCCCCAACCCCAGAGAGTTAGCTTGCAAGGACTTCTGATGAAAAGAGGGTCTTTGTTACTTGAGCTTTTTCTCTCGCTAACTCCAGAGTGCCTGTTGTTCCCTCCACGTGGAAAATGCAGGAGAGAGATTAGTATGATCCAGTTTGAATCAGCACTTCAAAGATAGGCCTAATGTTTATCTTGCAGGTACATCATCAACCCCAATAGCTGTGTGATCACCTCATCAGCCCAACGTTAGTAGCACTGTCTTAAGTTTTCTCAAACCTGCACACACAGCTTGAGTGAGTGGCAACTTGGTGCTTCAGCTATTCTGATAAATTGCTGAGCCACTGCATCTTAGCTTTGGTTGAACCGATGCTTTGCCACACACAATGCTTTTGCTCACCTTCACATATTTTCTGTGTGCAAGAGTAAGATTGGGAGCCAGGGATAAGCAAATCTGAACAGTGTGCACAGCATGATAGTTTATTGTGGATTCCTTTTGGATATTTCATATTAGCCAAGAAAAATGGTCTGCGATGAAAGGAATTGAAATGAGTGATCAATGTGATCCTTGCTCCTTTGACTTCAATATGATCTTTCTGAAAGCTCTTCATATAGTGATACAGTCTAAAAAACGTAGATGTTCCACAAGAAACATCTGACTTATTTTTCCAATTATGTGCATCACTATTCAGCTGGAACACACAGAAAAAAATGACATGATCTTGGATAGTGTTTTCTCCTCTCAGGTCATACATGGGTTATCCACTCCCCCCTCCTCGAAGGTACTGTGGGCGTGAAACAGACTTTCAGAGGAAGGAATTCCTAAGGGAAAATCTTTGCTTTTGCTAGGGGTCACATATTTAGTGGATGCTCCTGGACGCCGAGACTGTGTGAAAACTCTTGCTCTGCTGTTAGTGGCTTTCTGACACATTTCCAATATTACCTTACTAGGGTCACTTGTGAAAGCTGCTGGTTTATCTCTTTAACCCCTGCCTGACTTGAGAATTTAGCATGCTATATCTTTGCCATCTTTTGCAGTGGTTTGTCTAAAACCTGCTCCCCTGTAATATATTGTTGTGTACATCGTATAGTAAAAGTACCTTGCTGGTTTGGGGCCCATGGGGTTTGAGGGTGCTCGTCAGACTGCTAATCACCTGGCAGGATCAAGTCCCATATTTCTAGAGAAATCTTCGCTGTCATCTGCAGAGATGGAATGATCTAGCATATGGCTTAATGGGAGCAGACAGCTTAAACAACAAAAGTTAAGGTGAATATGCTTGGAATAATGAATGCCTATTGAACTGCAAGATGCATGTGGCATAAGTCATGGGATGGGCTGCTGCTCTCTATGCTTTCAGTTCATTCTGTTATCTTTATATAATAAAATGTCTGGAATTATGTCAAGAACTGACTTTAAGAAATCAATCTTTTTTTTTTTTTTAGTTTAAACTTTCACTTTTCTTCTCATCTGACTATCTGACCATATCTCACAGTAAGGTAACAATCATAAATAATAATTATTTAAACATAGAGGATACATCACGTTTGAAACGAAAATGAGGAAAAACAAAAGAAGGAATTAACAAGGAAAACAATGTTGAAAGTTGTATGAGATGGCAAAGCAGAGCTCTTTAAAGACTGTAAATGTTACAGGAAGAGTGACTGCAGTTAATTTGCCACTGTCTATATCCACCGTATATTTTCATTTTTACTGCCACATTAATGTCATGATGATATAGTGACATCCTTCAACCTCAAAATTAACTTTCAAAATCTGTAGCTTTATGTAAATTCATGTTGATCCATCTTGTTAAATTTCACATTTCCTTAGTTTTTGGTTAGATATCCATTTATGTTTTCTTGCCACCCATTCTACCTAAAAATTTCACCTCTGATATGTTATTTCTTCTTTGCATGGATAGTGAGTTGGCACAGTAATGCTTCAGCCACTGACTGCCTGGTTTGATCTAACAACATTGTACTTGCACAGCAAGGTAATTTTAGTTAGAGGAATAGTCCAAAAAGGGAAAGCACCCTCCAATAAATAATCCCAGAGGACTTTAGGTCTTGATCTCACCTGAATGAGAGCAGAAAGTCCCATAAAAACCTTAGAACTGTTGTTTATCATTTTCAAATACACATGCTTTTAAGAACATAAGAATGGCCATACCTGATCAGACCAGTGGCCTTCTAACCTAATATTCTGTCTTCTGATAGTGGCCAGTGTAGATGCTTCAGAGGGAAAGAGCAGAACAGGCCAATTATCTAGTGGTCCATCCCATTGTTCAGTCCCAGCTTCTGGCAGTCAGAGATTTAGGGACACTCAGAGCATGGTGTTGCGTCCCTCACCATCTTGGCTAAATGCCACTGATGGAGTCGTCATCCATGAACTTCACATTCTTTTTTTTGAACCCTGGGATACATCTGGATAGAAAAGGTGTAGATAAAATATTTCCTGGCCCTGGCTGCTTTGCTTCAAGTCCACCGAGGAGCTGGAAAGCTGTCCTCCACTGAGCTGCCGTCTGTTAGCTCAGAATTCCACTGAAAATTGGGAATCCTTGAGTAGTGTAGAGACAGTGTAGCCAACCCTATGCTGCCTGTTCACCCTGCCTCTGCATAAGAGGTGAAAATGGCCACAGGAGGTGGAGTGGGACACATGGTTTCGCACCTGATCTTCAGCCAATGCGGGGCTATAATGGGAATTCCGTAGCAAGGTAACATGGAGAAGCCCCTTAGGCTGTTTTAACTATGCTGACCCAAGATTGGGGGAGTGAAAAGGGGCTTAAAACACCCTGATCGCCTCAGTTGCACCGAGTGTAAATGTGGGGGAATTGTGGATCTGGTTTGCTATTCTTCAGATTAAGATTGATCACCAACTCTGTAGCATCATAAATGTACTGTACACGGGGCATTATATAAGGATTAAATTCTTTTTTCTGGTGAAATACATGTTTGGAAAGTCAGATTGAATTATTATTTTCAGAATTTGAAGCCCTGATTTTTAAACTCTGCTTCCTTGACTGTAATATAACAGCAGACCCATAACACAGCATTGACAGGAGGCAGTCCCTGGAGCCTGGCTTTTTGTTCATTGCAGTAAAACTCTTAGTATTGCCAATGGCAGAAGAAATAAAATATTGAAGATACAGAATCAGCAAATCTGAAAAATGGAAATACCTAGCAAAAGAAGGGAGGGTTTAAAATATGTTTGTTCTTTTCCCCATGCTTTGAATTTCCAATCTCCTTTGACACAGTTCTTTCTGGATAAAAACATTTACATTTTGCAAAAAGACTTTTCCTGACCCATATTTTATTTTTCAGGCAGGAGCAATTTGGAAATGGTAAATGTTACTGTAACAGCAGGAATCCCCAGTGAAGGTGTTTAATTTCTGCTTGGTAGAAATGGGGGGAGTTTTCCTGTGGTGGTTGAGGATGCTTTCATTTAAAGGCTGCTGCAGCGTGCATATATTTTCTTTAAGCAATTGGCAATGGATATAGTCTTTGTAGCATTCATTAAATAGTAACACTTCTTGGTAATCATTACAGCTGCCTGAAAATTTTTGGACTGAATGCTGATTTATTGAAATTGAAATATTCTGCAGGAATGTGTTCTTTTTTGATTAAATTTTAGTTTAAAAAACTGAAATGAAGTGCTTTAGAAGATTTTGAATTTTCGTTTTGAAGCTACTTTTCATTTAGAATTTTATTTTATATTATTACAACATAAAATACAATCTAATTCAAACGGAAACATTTTGATTTCATCTAAATGATGTTTCTACTTATGAAACCAAAGTTTTTTTGAAAGTTTCATTTCAAAGGAAATTTTTTTTTCTGATTCAGCTCAAATGAAAACAGATTTTGAAATCTAAGAATTTCCTGTGAAATGATGATTCTCGTATCCACAGTAGGGTTGTACCAGGGGCAGTTTGACCTAGTGGCTTCAGTCAGAGGGTGGAGTGGTTTGGAAGTCACACAAAAGGTCAAAGTCAGAGTCAAGAGCGCACAGAGAGTCAGAGTTGGAAGCCAGAAGTCACATCAAAGGTCAAACCAAAGTCAGTAACTGTAGTAGGGCAAGGAAGCACGAACTTGGAACCAGAGCAGGAGCTAGGTGAGGAGGCAGAAACTTGGTCTGAGGGATTGGTTGCTTCAGGTCTAGCAACTAGCTGCTCAAACCAGGGATGGGACAGGAACAGGAAGCTTTGTACCTGGTGGTGTCCAATCAGCAGTTTGCTGCTTTGAATTGGCAAGCGTAGCTTCTGGTGCCAGGGCATTAGGTGCACTTCTCCCCGCCCTTACTCCCCCGACCTGAAGCGTGGTGGTGCGGAGGATAAAGGTTTCACTTGACAGGACTGGGTTTGAAACCTGTGGTGCCTAATGAACAATCACTTTGCTTGCCTCAGCAGAATGCTGCTACAAGAGCTATTTTGTCCTTTGTATGATACATTTTTGCCAACTGCCCTTGGCTTTTCCTCCGTACCTAGAGCTGCCGATATTGGGTGAAATGCTGACTTTATTCAATGAGGCCAGGGTTACACTATTTTTATGAAATGGCACAACAGAGCATAAAAATACAAAAGCTTACCAACCAAAATGTCTTTAAAATACATTATTTCAGGATGTTTATTTTTCATTAATGTTATGAAAAAAGTACTATAAAATAAATAGAAAATTATAACCTTCCTGTGGTTTTTTTGATCCAGTCTACATAACTTACTAGAGAATTGTATCTCTCTATAGAATACTATAGGACAGTTAAAGTGAAACCAAAGAGGATCTCATTCTCTATTAAATTCTCTAGGTTTTTATAATAATTTTGAGAGGATCTTATTCAACATTTATAAATCTTATTGGTCATATCCCTATAAAATTTAAAAACTTGTCCATTGGCTAAGTCTGGGATTTACAGAAGTGTCTAGGGGAATTAGGCACCCAAAGCCCATTGAAAGTCAACTGAAGCTGAGTGCTTAACACCTCCTGCTCCTTTGAAACTCCCAGGCATGGTCTCCACAATGTGTTTCTTCTCTTCTGGACCAGTATCAGGTAGAAATGGGCTTTAGACACACAGTTCAGTTGCAGAATTGGATCCAAATTGAATCCAGATTGGAATATCCCAGATATCTAGGTTCATTGTTATGAGCTGGACCCAAGTTAAGCAGTTGAGATCCTGACCATACTTCCTCCAAGTCTGGGGTATACGGATGAATAGTTCCAGTTGTGGCATGTCCTTAGTATTGAGCAATTTGATTCATGGAGGCCTCACAGATTCACTCATTTTCAATCTTGGAAGTTGAGCTAGACAAATTTACCACGGAAATAAGACATACATTTTTAACAGTGAGAGTAATTAACCATTGGAATAATGGTTGTGGTGGATTCTCGATCACTGGAACTTTTAAAATTAAGATTGGATGTTTCTCTAAGGGACATCCTATAGTTCAAAGAGGATTTATTTTGGGGAAGTTCTATGTACTGTGTTATGCAAGGGGTTAGACTAGATGATCACAATGGTCCCTTTTGGCCTTAGAATCTCTGAATCATGTCTATTCTATGATCCTGCTATAATCAGTGTTAACACAAGAGACATTTTCCATTGTTTCCTTTTTACATGTCTCCTGTGCCTACATACTGTTCCCCTTCCCAAGCAAGCTCATATTCATTGGGAGGGGGAATAAACACTCCAAAGCCCCAGCTTGCTCTAGGAAGCTCGGCTATCAAAGGACAAAATCTTCCTTCAGCTACAACATTCCCAGAAAGGTTTAGGCACAGTGTGTGTTTTTTTTTTTTTAATTTGTCTAATGCTCAAATATGCTTAATCATTTTTTGTGATATTTATCCCTGAATTCCTACAGCTGACACATTTGCACACTGCAAATGTAGTTTTTCTAGGACTGGGTTTTGATTTTTTTCAAAGCTTACACTGCCTTTGCTGAAACTTCTTGCTCATATGCTAACTTTTCAACAGAATATCTTGTGAACAAAATTGATAGCAGGGCTGAAAAGCATCCATAGCTATATTTCTTGACATTGGATGTAAATCAAGTATTATATACTAGTAGAATATTTTTAAAAGGAATTCTGAAGGTATTGCTTAAAGTAGATATCAGATTGAGACCCCAGTTGGCTGAAGTCCTCTATTTACACTGGGACAGGTAGATCAGAAGCAAGGGCATTGTTGGACTGTTACTCAATAATGACCGAACCCTGGAAGGATGTTGAGCACCCTTAAATCCCATTGACTTTAAAGTAAGTTAAGTGTTACAGTAACCCATCGTATGCTCACTACTCTTGAGAATGGACAGTCCTCCTGTTTAGAGTCCTCATTAGAATATTTCTAGAAAAGAGACTAAAAAAATCCAGTGAACATGTGTGGACACTATTTGCAGTAGTCATTCAATCGTGTATTTTTGCACTCATGAAGTTGTTTTTCCCATAAGTAAGTATTTCTCTTACTCCATAGAGGAAGATTTGAATATAACAGAGACAAGATCTGGGATGAACTACAAATTGAGTAAAGTCATTTTCCCCACGATTTGTAGCAGTTCCCTACAGAGTACTTGTATCAAGTAGCAAGATGATGAATACAAGATCAAGAAATATCAAAAATATCTGAGAAACAAACTAGAAGAACAAATAAGCTATTAGATCTGGACCCAGCAACAATTCTGTGAACAGAAGACTCAAATCTTATAATTGCTCCTCCATTTTTACTCATTCCTTATGCAGCCCATTGATTTAAAAAGAGAAGAATTTTGCCAGAGTAAAGACTTAAGTACTATGTAATGTGCCAAACCCCGAAGAGGCAGTTCTAGTAGGAGTAATATTTAACTGGGATTTGAGTAATTCACAGATTGAGTAATAACATCTCAAGGTGTGTTTACACTGCGGAGTGAAGTCTATTTGTTTTAAATAGACTTTCACCCCCTGAATTTTAGAAGTTGCAGGAGCATGATCACCCCACGCTCATTGTGTTGGGTAATTGCATCTCCACTAGCCACTTTTGGGTTGACAGTCCAAGCAACAAGCCATGGGTAGCTATCACACAGTGCAACTAACTGTAGAGGCTTTTGTGAAGGTTGTCATCCTCCCATGATGCGATGTCCTCCGTCCCCTTCCCTTCTTGTCTGAAGCAAACAGACTGTTGCTTTTTTGTACGATTTTTCTAAACCCTTCCGTCTCTGCTGTGCTCACGCCATTGCCAGAGTGCAGAGCTGAGCGGGCTTCACGCTTATCAGGCCTGTTAAAAAAGATGCAAGCAGGGACTTTCTTCACTGACTAAAAAATAAATATTGGCGATGTTGAAATGCCAATAGTGATCCTTGGAGACCCTGTGTACCCATTGCTCCCCTGGCTGATGGAGCCATGCACTGGGCACCTGGACAGTGAGAAAGAAGTTCAATAATAGGCTCAGCAAGTGCAGAATGGTTGTGGAATGTGCATTTGGTGGTTTAAAGGTGCGCTGGTGCAGTTTACTCACTAGGTTAGACCTCAGGGAAAAAACATCCAAGCAGTTATCCCTGCACACTACGTGCTCCATAATGTCTGAGGCAAAAGGGGAGAAGTTGAGGTTAGACTAGATGATCATATTGGTCCCTTCTGACCTATGAGTCTGAGTCTATAAGTTCCTGTTGGGTTGGGTTGTGGAGGCAGAGAGGCTGGCTGCCAATTTTGAGCAGCCAGACAGCAGTGTAATGCTGAGAGCCAACCGTGGAGCGCTGTGCCTCAGGGAAGCCTTGAAAAATCAGTTTTGCAGTGAGACCTAATGTTTCTGAAAAATCTGTGTTCTGTCTTCCCTTCGCATCCCCCACCCATTCCACAGCACTGTGCTGCCCCCCCCCAAGTGGTAATCCCCACAGTCTCAATAAAGAAAGAGTAATGATCTTTAAAGCAGTAAATTTTTATTGTTGATCGTTAACAGTAGAGGGAAAAGAAATTATTTCAACACTTTTCATGCATTGTAATGGGGTTGTGAGAGGACACAGAACAAAGTTTCACTATGCAAACAACACATTCCTATTTCCTAAAGAGGCTGGAGACTGTTCCCCTCCCCAGTGTGCAGTAGAGCATGTACTGCACCCTGCTCAACCTCTTCCTAGGTTACTTGGGGGTGGGGGCTAGGAAAGAGTACATGAATTGAGAGTTTTGCAGGGGCTGTAAAGAGAGTCTATCCTGCCGCTGTTCTTCTTGAAGCTCAACAAAATGTCTCAGCATGTCCAACTGGTCCCTCATTATTTGCAGCATCTCATCCCCATGTTCTTGAGCCATCTTCCTGTTCTCCATGTCTCCAGGCTCTTAGCTCTGTGTTCTCTGTGCAGAGGCATTCATTATCTCCGTGAACATGTCATCCCAATTTGTTTTTTTTTGCCTTCTGATCTGCAACAGGCAATCAGCGGGAGTAGTAGATGCCGAGCTAAAGGCCATGCTGTCCACTGAAAAGCAAGCAAAGCACAAGGTATCCATTGTTAGTTGGCCAAATGGGCAAAAAGCAATGTTACAATGTAAAAATAATTCCCCTTTATATTCCCAAGGGAATGGCAGACCCGCATACCAATCTACCTATTGCAGGGGCTGTAGTGATGTTCCAGCCATGGAAAGTAAGGGGCTGGTGCATCTATTTCAGGGAAATCCCCATAATGCATCCCCATAGTTCTCCAACCAGCAGGATTGTTGTGTCCCCTGATCCCCCCCCAAAATTGGTTTTTGAAAAGGGGGCACAGAGGATGTATGGGGGTGTGTGAAATTCCCCCAGGTGAAACCATATGTGAGCACCTGTCTCGCGACCCCTAAAACCCATTGTGACCATGTGTTATCTTGTAACTTATGGTTTATGTACCCCAAAAAACCACCTATGGCACAGGAAAAAAAAAACCAATTGCATGGAGTGGGTACTTCATATTTGCACCATATTCCCTAGGTGACCATGAGTGATATCAGTCTCCTGAGAGTAACAGAGGTGAAAAGAGAGGACTTACGGTAGGCATCTGGCTACAGACCTGGCCCTTATGCTTCTATGCTGTGTTCCGCGATGTTGTCTGCACAATTAATAGGAGAGTGGCAGGGGAAACTGTCCTATCATGGCCGAAGAAATAAGGCTAATCTCCCCAAAAGCCTTCTGCAAAGGATCACAGGAGTACTAAGACAGGGTCAGACTGGATGGCTACCAGAGAGTGCTACAAGGCCAATATATCAGCCCCAGGCTCAGCAAGTCCCTTTTCCCCTGGTAGCTGAGCAGGGGTTACTCCGAGTTAATTAACACACCTGGCGCCAATCAAGGAATTTTAGGACTTGTTAAAAGCCTCCCCTCCAGAGAAAGGGTGTGGGTGGAGTTGTGAGAGTGAGGTGAGCTATCGGAGAGTGTGAGAGCAGGCAAGATGTCAGAAACCAGGAGGGTTCAGGGGAAGGAGCAGAACACTGGATGAAGAAAACCCTGCAGTTACAAAGATGGGGGGGGGAGGGAAAAACCCTGCCCAAAAAGGACCTTTCCCAGGCCTAGAGGCCTAAGGAAGAGACCCTGCCAGAAGGGGACCCTAGAACTGGACATTTGATTCAGCACTACCATGCCCAGTGGGGCTGTCAGGGGTCAAGAGCCTCCCTTGGCAAGGAAGCCAGGAAGGGCCCTGTCAGAGCAGGGTACAGATATTCGGTCAAGGGACATGAGGAAGTAATGAAGGGAAGCTAGCAGTTTTCCTGAAGCCACAGGCTGAGGCTACTACTTGTAGGGTCCCTGGTTTGGGACCCAGAATAGAAGGTGGGACCGGGCCACCCCCGGCCCCATACCAGCCATTCACTGGAGGGGCAAGAGCCCCAGGGAAGAGGCAAGGGCCTCTGAGAACCAGAAAGCAGGGAGCGGCCATCTTAGAGAGGCATCTCTGTGCATATAAACATTATTTTCTGGGGGAAACCCCTTGCTTAGGTGAACTGACAATGAGGAAGCCCATTCCCACCACCACACTCAGTTTATTCCTTGCTATAACAAGGAACTGGACTGGGGAGATAACCCGAGAAATGAGATTTGCAGTACATACTCACTGGATGTGTCTTCCTTCACATCTCAGTCACTTATGTAGTCCTGTGCCTGGCTGGGCTGTTCCAGGGTTAAAAACAGCTCCTCCATTTCAAGGAGAATGGGTTCTCCCAGTTGCCTGGCTCCTGTTCTCCTCGTTTTTCTCCTCCTCATCCATAGAGTCCTCCTCATTCCTCCTGGATTCCCCTGAGGCATCTATGCTATGTGGTGGTACAGTGATGAGGTCACCACCGAGAATCACATGCAGCTCCTCATAAAAGCGGCATATCTTTGGTGACAAGGCAGAATGACTGTTCACCTCATGAGTTTTCTGACATGCCTGCCTCAGCTCTTTGATTTTAACGCAGTGCTGCTGTGCATCCCTTCTGTGTCCCTTTCCCAATAAGCCATGCGATATCTTTTCATAAATATCTCAATTCCTTTTGCTGGCTCAAAGCTGAGCCAGAACCGATTATTTGCCCCACAGACCAATAAGATCCAAGACCTCAGGTCAACTCTAGCTTGAAGCACGTTTAGGGCATACAGTCGCCATGATCAGTTCTGCTGGCAAGCTCTCTCCATGCTGACAAAACAGGAAATAAGAATTCAAAATTTCCTGGGGCTTGAGGGGAGGGGCCGTTTCCTGTGTATGTGGCCTCAATGCAGCAGAGTGCGAACGTGCAGAGCGGTCACAGCAAAGTATTGTGGGATAACTGAGGAAGGCCAATTGCATTGATTTAAGCTGCACTCCACCTACACTGCCGCTCATTCAACCCAAACAATTCGATTTCAGCGCTAGGCCACTTGCGGAGGTGGTTTTATTAAGTCGAATTTTCCCACAATTTAAGTCGACAGAACTGACAGCCAGTGAAGATGCATACATTATGGGGTCGATGGAAGCTGCATTCCATCGACCTACCTTCACAGTGTAGAGCAGGCCTCAGTGGAAATGTTAATATGGGACATCTTGGCAAAAATGAGATGTTATAGCTTTTAAATATAATTGCAGTGAAATCCAAAGGGAGGAGGAATGGGGAAATATGGCTATGAAGTTTTCAATAAAGCATATTTTGGAAGACTGTAGGAAGTGTTGCATAAAATCAGATTAGAAAAAGCAATGGAGGGAAAGAATGCAAAAGAGAAATGGAAAGTACTCAAAGCTAAATTAATTTGTGCCCAAGAGTAATAGTGGCCATCTGGCAATACATACAAAATCTGTACACTGGGAGAAGGGAAACAACTGTTTGGATGAAAAAAAAGTGCAAATAACTTCAAAAGTAAGGAATAATACTATGCAGGGAAAGGACAATAGGATGGGCTCTAGGAAGGTGAGAATAAAATGAAGTACAGTAGTGTTGAATAAAGAAATGGAGTATGAGGAAGAAGGACAGAGTGGCACTAAGACAAGGCTAATAAGACATTTGTGAGCACAAACAGAGTGGTAGATCACTGGGAGAATGCATGGCCTCTAAAGAATAGCACAGGTAAGTTGCTGCTAGACCATTTAAACAGCACGCTTTACCAAAACATCAGGGCCAGATCACCACCTCCTTTGATAAAACGTGAGAGAGGAAGAAAATCCCCTCGAGGGAGGCAGGCCCATGAGTTCCCCAGCCCCATTGACATGGAACTGAGCTGTGATTCTGACCTCAAGGATCCTTAGAAACCTGCACAGATTTTGGGAGATCAGTAAGAGCCCAGTAAAGCTGGTTCATTGTTGCAGTGGTGTAGGAGTGCGGGGCCCTCCCTCCCAGTCAATCTCTGAGGGAGACCGCACCGCTTTGTTGCGCACTCCTAGAATGACTGTATGAGAAGGGAAAAGTTAGCTGTCTCTAGGGCTCCCGCCCTCAGGCCAGATAGAGCAGTGACTAGTTCAGGGGCCCAAGCCATCAGGCAATGCAGGACACCAAGCAGTCTAGGGCTCCAACTCTCAGGCAGGGGTGAGCACCAAACAGGCTAGGGAATCTGGCAGGGATGAGCACACAACCACAGGCCTTCTAGCTCAGTGAGGGGAGTCCGCCAATCCAGGGTAGGGTGGCAGTGGGTAGGAGATGGGGGACCCAGGCCCACCCTACTCCACCAGGTTCCAGCCCAGGGCACGAAGTGGCAGAGTCTTCTGCTACTGGGTCTGTGCGGCTCCAGCCTAAAAACGCCAACTATTGCTCAGGCAGGAGCACAGCTGGACAGTATCCCTGGGCTGCTTCCTCCCTCCCCTCAGGGGTATCTGAATCCTGGGGTTGACCTTTGTTTCCCCGGGCGACATGGCCAGTGGCAATCCTGGCAATCCCTCAGTGCCAGGCATGTCTGGCAGCTCTGGTGCATTCTGTGCATTCCTGCTCCAGCAGCGATGTGGAAGCGTCTGTCTCCCTCAGCAGCTCCAGCCCAACTATGCTACAAGGTCTAGCTCTTTATACTTCCTGTCTCACCCCTCTGCTTCCAGCGTGATGGATGTGGCTTTCCTGTGCCACCCTCAGGGGGTGCCTAACCTTCTCTCGCTGTCAATCTCTGAGGGAGGCCACACCTTTTTGTTACAAATGGTTTTCCAACAGAAAATGCCGTTTCAACAAAACTGACTTTTTAAATGAAAGACATTAAATCAATTTCAACAAAATATTGTTTAAAAAAAATTAGGAGAGGGGGGGATTTGAAAATGTCAAAGTCCTGTTTTAGCGTTTTTTGTTTTTTGTTTTTTTTAATGGAAAGATTTGATTTTTCATTTCAAAACTACTCTTTGGTTTAGAAATTTATTTTTTGTATAAAAATTATAGAAATAAAAATGTATTTTGAATTGATCAAAATGAAAATTTTTGATTGGCACAAAATAAAAGTAAAATCAGAAATTAATTTCATAAACACATTCAAACCATTAGCATTTTGTCCCAATTTGGGCTGACAACATTCAAATTCTTTTTTTTTTTTTTTTTTTTTTTTTTTTCTCCATGATGGAAAATCCATCTAGAAGCCAGTTGTATCCGTGCTGGAGGCATATGACTGCATTCCATCTCTGTCCTCTCGGCAGCCGTTCTTTGGAGATCTCAAGCCTGAAGACTGCCTCATGGAGTCCTAAGAAAGAGACAGTGCCTCAGAGGTAGCTGGTTCTCCTTCTCCAAAGGAGAGGAAACATCCAAGCCTTAGGGGCATAAATTGGCACTCTTTCATTTGTTTTATAGGTGGGATGGTGAGCCAAGACATGAAAAGAAATTAGTGTAATCTGGTGACAAAAATTAACAAACCTTAAGTATCAGATGAGATGAATCCTAGAATAATGAACAAAGTAACAAAAAATGTGCATCAGACATACTGAGAAATGATGGAAATGCTACTTTCATAAGATGAAACTTAGTGGAACTTCTCTATGCAAGGTAAATGGTGAAAATACAAGTTCTTGCAGGCAAAGTGAAAATTGGCAGTTTCACAAAGCCCTTGTTAGGAGACATCCTGTTAGTAGAAATTAATGAAATACCTTTGAGATATCATGTACAAGGCTCCTCACCATGAAAATGCCATTAGTAGGTCAAAGTCTTCGACATCTTAGAGTCTTTCTTAGCACCATGTCCCTAAGTAGGTCCGAAATGCACAACATGCAATCAAATGACCTAGAACTCCTTTGCAATGACCAGCCTGATCCTAATGCTGCTTTCTTTATGTTAGTATCATCCCCTCTGCATGGTTAGAGCTCTGAGCATGCCATCCTCCTGTGTACACAAGCCTGGAGGGCCATAGGAAGTTGAAAGCTTAGGCCAGGATCAATGTGATATGGGGTGTTTTGACCACACCCCTTTTCACTAACCATGCCCCTTTTTCCTAAAGGGCAACTGCGGGAAGTTTTCCTAAAGGGCAACACACCATGGCAACTGCGGGAAGGGTTGTGGTGTATAAACCCTTTCATCAGTTGTTCACCACTGTGATGTCACCTTTTCTGTATGGTGATCCTACCTGGGCAGTGTAGGAAAATTGTACTGCAAGAATATGTGGCAGTGCAGTGCAAAGCATCTGCATTATCCTGAAGATCTGTCCCCTAGGATATAAGGGATTGATGTGATAGAACATAACTACCTGCTTCAGTTTAAATACTGGCATAAGTGGTTTTCTGAATAGAGATGGACTTAACCATGTGCTTCAAGTTAAATAGGTGTTTAATTTCTTTGCTGAATAGGGGCCTAAATCAACATAATTAAATCTGGACTTTAATTTCTTCTCTATTCACAAAGGTTTGCAAGGCTACAGCATTACAGTGGCAAAAAGAGCATTAAGAAAATAATTAACTGAGATGTACATATGCATTTTAGAAAATGGTCGAGAGGATATAAGCTCCAGGCTGGTCTACACAGGAAACTTGCATCAACATTGTTACGTCTCCCAGGAATGTGAAAAATCCACACTTCTGAGAGACATAGCTATGCTGACCTAACCCCCAGTGTAGATAGTGCTAGGTCAATGGCAGGATTCTTCTATCAATCTAGCTACCACCTCTTGGGGAGGTAGATTAATACAGAGATGGAAAAACCCCTCCTGTCCCTTTAGTGAGTCTCTACACTGAAGCATCATAGCAGTGAAGCTACAGTGATGCTGCTGTCCGACTGTAGTGTTTTAAATATAGACATGGCTTCACAACAAAAGAGCCACTCTGATCACCAAAGTAAATTGAAGTTAAAATGAACTTCAAAGTAATCTAGGCATATTATCCTTCATAGTCATCATTGCCAAGAGATGTATAGAAATAGCATTGCCAATACTACTAAGAGACACTATTAGAAGCAATTTTAGGAAGGATTTGGGTATATAATTTGGGGGAGAGGTAAATCAGTTTAGTCTAGGAAAGGTGTAGGATTTGCCTTTTTCCATTTTAAAATTCCCTATATTGTATCATGAATTGCTTTCTCGTGAACTCGTATGTAAAGTGAATAAATGTTTTCTTGTTCTTTATGCTAACTTACACATATGGCTGGTATTGGATTCCTTTAAAAAAAACAAACCAACACCACATTTATTTGTGTACCAGAATCCATTCTGATCAAATGCTATGTCCCCCCTTTTCATGGGACATAGTGGAATACTCTTTGTTGGTATGAAAGAATCACTTTTCTTTTTTACAGAAAGAATTTGTGCAACATCTGATTATCATATAAATTGCTTTCAAAATCAAATGGGTTAAAAGAAATAGTTGCTTTTCCGACTAGCTTCTTTGCTATATGTGTCTTGTTAAATGAATCCATCATTCTGACTTTTCTCTACTGCTGTTCTAATTTAAGATGACCCTTTGCTTCTGGGCCAAGTTCATGCTGGTGGATAAGAGGACTGCTAGTCTCCGTAAAGTTATCGCAATTTTGCTCATTCATGGGAGCAGTTAAAGGAACTACATTAAAGTGAAACACAAGTGGTGTAAACTGGTAAGATCATTGAAGTCAATGGGACTACTCTTGAATACAGTGGTTGCAAGCCTGGGCATATAAAGTATAACGAAAATGAATTTGATCTGCTATGTTGCCAAATGAGAGGATTTATTCTGCTTCTTTCAGATGGAATGATATTAGATCAGATTATACAGTCAATGGTGATTGCTATTCATGAATAAGTTTGTAAAATGTCAATCCTCATATCCAATTGTTCTGGAGAATGGTTAATTCATAGAACTGATAAATATAGTCTTTCATATCTAGGCTAATGCTGGTTCAAAGTGAGCCCATACCAGTAATAATTAAAAGTATTTATTATAATTTCCCTCTCTACTTGTTACTGTGCGATTTTTGAATATTTAAAGAATGTATGAAGCTGTATAGCAGGCCTACATGCTTACAGTTAGTCATCTATTCTAGTATGATTAGAATTGTTGGTTATCTGAATATTGCATTTACTGTATTGATTCTATTTCAGCTGCTTTGATGTTTCAATTATTTGAAATGTTGATGTTTAATGTTAGAAGTATTTGAAGTAAGGGTTGAGCCAAGATTACCAGTCACTTTAAATAAAAGAATAATCTCTGGCAAGGGGTGGCTGCAATGAAGAGTTTGTTCGACTTTTTGCTCACATAGATGGAAAAACTTGGGAGTCTCTGCTCAACTTTCATTTGTGTTCTGGCCAGTATTGTTTATGGTAGGAGTAAATGAGCTGAACAGTTTGGTTTGAATATTAACTAATGGAGGGTAGGAAGAGGGTAGGAAGAGCAGAATAACTGAAAAAAACTCCGCTGCAAAAATGAAGCAAATGTTTACTGTCACTTTTTAAGAGTCCTCTTGTTACGTTTTATTTCACCCTTTTTCTTTCTTGAGGCATCTCTTGGTGTATGTGGAGCATTCTCCTTAACATTAATTGACCAAATTTTCAGCCTTCAGTGTACAAAGTTAGGCCCCTAAATCTGTTTGAGGCACTTTCCCCTGCTGCTTTTCTTAGTAACTTTTTGCAATATCTCTGTCACCAAAAAGACCACCAATTCCGCATAGGTAAGCACATTAACATTGAGCTCAGAGAACTTCAATCACTTCCAAATATCCGTGGGAGGATTTTAGAGTCTCCACAGTGTGACTGCTCCATATTCTTCTTAGAGAGGCAAAAGTTTCTTATAACAAAATTCTTCAACTTCTAAAGTTTGCTTAATTGTTTTCTAGGTTTCCTCTTGGAAGAGGATTAAGTTAAGATGAACTAAGATCACTTTACTCCTGAATGAAAGCATCCACACAGGGGTGGTGCTAATATGCTTTAGCTTATGCACAGTGATTCTCATTTAGCTTTCCTTGTGTGTGGTGGTGTTGGGGAAGCAAGAATTCTTAGTCTATGTTTTGTGCAGTGCTAAGCACACTTTCAGCATTCAATCAATATGCAACATAAATAATACAACAGTAATGTCAGAAATAGGAGGTCTTTTGACTCTTCACCCTTTCACATGCCTGGCAATAATGACTATTCCAGTGTTGTGCACCAGGATATCAAATTCTGATCATGTGAAATATGAAAGACAAGTCTTCATTTAACTCTGAGATCAATAAGGCTTAAGTCAGAAGAGAATAGAGTGTTTGATAATATTCTAAAAATAAAGGTTTCTTCAATTCAAATGTAAGTGTAATTATTCAAATAACAAAATACAGATCAATATGAATTGCAAAATTCTGAAGTTGCAGAATTTTGTGGTAGGTGACATGCTTGGGAAGTGCAAGACATGCCATATACTTGCTTTCCAGCTAGCAGCTTTCCACTAACATTGGGATCTGCTACACATCAGCAGTGGTGAAGCACAACAATCTATGAAATACTTTTCACTCCACTTAAATATATGCCATAAACCACAGATTTCTGCAACTCTTTCTTATGTCTTTCACAAGCAATTTTCCCATTCCATTGTATCCTTTCACACAGGGGGGTCTGAAATAATCAAGTGCAATTGAGAATATTGTCAATAATTTATTGGCTTCAGATGAAAACTACATTTACGGAGAGGCATAATTTGTTTTAATTATGGCTACACGTTCTCCATGGACATCCATATGCTATCTCAGAGCGCTAGATGCTGTTAGGATATAAATGTTTTCACCTAGATAAAAGAAGTGGGTAAAACTATATCTGGTCAGAGAGCTTCCTGTTTACATTATAACAGGGAAGGCTCAAGAATGTGAATCATAATTTCTGAAAAGTTCCACTGGGGTAGTGGTGTTAGTCTGTATAAAGTGAAAGCAACTAGAGTCCTGTAGCACCTTAAAGACTAACAAATTTCTGCAGGTGTAAGCTTTTGTGGACTGCAATCCACTTCCTCAGATGTATATTAGCTATGTAGATGAGGAAAATGGCCATAAATGGTCTAATCACTCACTTATTCATTCTAGGTTGAGTATTTTTCAGAAGAGCTGGTAATATTGGCTACTGACAAACAAATTAAAAATGGCTGGCTTTAGATTTGGGGTTCATTTGCCGAGCAGCTTTGAAAAGATGTGAATAGGCTGAACGATCTATCACCTTGAAGAGTATTTATAACTGATATTGATAATTGTTATGGTTTTCATACTGGTTGTTCTTCTTTGGCGAAGATTTTATATACAAATAGTTTAATTCCTTGTTTTGTGAAGGTGAAAGCCAGCTACTGGTTGGCATAAAATTAAAGTAATTGAGTAGGGGGAATAATCAGAGGACAGACAAGCTATGGCCATCTAATCTTTTTCCCCGTGGGAAAAGTGGGTCTAAAGTGAATGGCTGCTGTCTGTTTCTCAAACACGCTACATGTTTCTGAACTGTCTCCATCCGAGAGGAGACTATATCCTGGTCAGAGTTCCTATAAATCTGGTTGAAAAGGCAATATTGGATCTTTGTTTAAAGTAATCTGTGTAATCACATGGAGTCAATGCCCTTGTAACTAGAACTGTCCAGGGGATCTTTTGTATGTGACTTTGTGAGTTTAGCAATACTCAGATTTTACCACGTTCTGTGCTAATCCATGCCCAGTAAAATGCTTCACGAACTCCAGAAAGAGGCTGTTGGGCAAGGAAGATGCAGTGCAATTCAGGGGGGCAGTAGGGTTTAACTTCAGTAACATCGTGTCAAGACACAGCCTGGTGAATCCAACTAGCCCCTCATGAAAATATAGGCTAGTCCCTTCCGCGGAATGTGCAGTGCTTCTCCCTGAAAGGTCAGATATTCTTTTGCATGTGTTTGGGTCCCCCCTTACTCCCATTTAGCACCATCTGCCAGTACAGCCTTCTCAATAAAGATAAAGCCATGGGCGAAAGGCTGGTAAAGATGCTCTGGCTCAGTACACGGCCTGGTTGGTGGTCTGATAGGGAACACGACAGACCTGCAATAAATATTGTGCAGATTCACACTTCATAGGGCATATCTCCCTATGGTTAACACGTCTCCCACCGCCAGCCAGCGTGTTAACCTCCTTACATTTACCCTGGTCTCTGGAAAGAAGGTTGACTAGACTCCCCCTATGCTGAGTTAGAAAATCTAGTCCCAATTCTAAATGGATCAACTCCGAGAGGAAACTGGCGAAAATCTGTTAACCAATTCAGTCTATTCGAGGACTGGCGGGCGGAGGGGAGAAGACAACTTGAAAACAAGAAGTGGATGCCAGGTCACCCTTGTAGGGTGCTGCCTGGCTCGAAAGAGACCCAGGCGTATTTCCTGGGGACTAGCACTGCGTGTTCTGCCGGAGCAGCGATTGCATTGGGCATTTGAACTCCAGGCAGCCCCTTCTCCCGGCTCTGTGGGGGCAGCGTCACGTGTGAACGGATGTCGGTTTCTTTTGGACTCACTCGTTTTTCCCAATCGTGAGCAAACGGGCTGCTCCGAAACGGGACGCAGCGGAGGAGAGGGGCAGCTCGCGGTCTTGGAGCGATGAAGTGTGACTAGAGAGGGAGCAGGGGCATTTACAGCAGCCGGGGGCCCTGGCAGCGGAGCGGGCAGGGGCTGACCTTTGAGGGGACCGTGACCTGGCTCGTTCAAGCCAGGAGCCGGCCAGGTCCGCGGGGCGAGACTGAAGCTGTGACAGATGCTGCCCGTGCGGGACCAAGGCGAGGCGGCCAGTCGGTTTGGTCTCCGGGCAGCGGACTCGGGAGCTCGGCGGAGCCGCGCTGCGCCTGGCTCGCACCGGCGTGGATCGCCCGGCGGGGCACGGGCGGCAGAGCGTGCCGCGAGGGCGCCGGAGGCGGGGAGAGAAGCCGGGGTGTAGACGGCTCTGCCGCCTGCCGGGGAGGCGATCGCTGGGGCTGCAGCGCGGCGCCAAGGTGGGATCTCCTGCCCCGTGTGCCCGGGGGCCCTAGCCGCGCCCTCCGCCCGCTCTGCCGGGCCAAGCCGCCGGGGATCCCGCCGGGGGGGAGGAGACAAAGGACGCTGCCGAAGCTGCAGGCGGGAGGAAGCCCCGGCGGAGGGGAGCGATGGGGCGCTCGCCCCGCAGCGCCGCTCGCTCTTGCAGCACCACGGACAGCGCCGCGGAGCCCGCCGGCCGCCCGCCCCGCCGCTGAACAGCGCCCCCGGTTCAGCACCACGGACAGCGCCCGCCGCGGGCCCGAGCACCATGCCGGCGTCCCCAGCGCCCGCCCTCCCGCCCGCGGCGGCCAAGGTCTAGCGGGCCCCGGCCCCGTGCCCCGTGTAAGCCCCCGCCTCTCCCGGGTGCATGCGATCCCCTGCGGCCGGGGGCTTTTTAAACGGGCGCAGCGAAACTCGCCTCCTCGGGGGTCGGCGTGGCCCCGACCGCGGCTCCTGGCGGTGCCCGGAGCCGTGTTGCGTGTGCGCCTGGTCGTCGATCGTGGAGCCGCGGAAACTCCGCCGGGGAGCCCCGCGTCCGCGGCGGGCTTTGCTGGGTTCGGGTGGAGATGTTACACGCGGGCGGGGCACGGCGAGTTAAGCGCGCCTCGGTCAGAGATGCTGCGGAGCCACTCTCACTAGCGGCGAGGTCTGCTCTTCCCCCTGGCGAGGTGTCTGGGTTGAGTGGCGTGGCTTTTACATTTTAGGAAGTATCTATCTATCTATCTATCTATCTATCTATCTATCTATCTATCTATCCACCCGCTCTCTGTGCTGTGCAAAAGGTGACACGCACAGTCCCAGGTGTGATTATCAGAGCGGCCCCTGTGGCTCCTGTATAGACGTGAGGGGCCCCCAGGTGGGTTTGGTGTCGTGTTTTCGGAGATTTTAAACCATTGTTGGGTTATGTTGCCATTTAAGATGAAGTAGCGAAAGCAGAATCAAGGCTTTGTTTGAAGGGAGCCTCGGTTGTGGGAGTATTTAAAGTGGAACTGCTTGTTGTTGTAAACCAAAGTTCAGCTGCCACCTGCTGGCAAAAGAGACAAAATTTAGCCGCTGTTTCCAATTGTAAAATTTATGAATGAACGTGTGTTCATATGGCATGTTGCGGTTCTGAGCGAAAGCTAATTATGAGGGTGCTTCTATAGACGGGATAAATGAAGCTCAGAAAATTATGTTCCGAGACCACGATTAGGGTTACACAAACATTCATTTTAAGAATTAGTTTACTCAACGTTCAAAACACATGTTGGGCAAACGCCCAGGTTAACTGATGCTAAAGAGAAAATGAAGAGGGAATAGTGATTTGTACTTTACAGTCCAGAAAACTTTCACATGACCCTGTCAACAAACAATATAAAAGTAGCTGAGATTCCGAACAGCATATTGGTTCAAATATCCACCATGTATTTTAGGAATAATTTCAACTCTTTGTTGCCCTTAGAGTTCTAGATTTAAAAAACAGAACAGTAGATATAAGGATCAAAACAAGAGAAAAAGAAATGAATGCATGATAAATTCTATTATTTTTTATCATCTTTTACTTCAAAAACAATGTGTATTGCTTCCAGTGGGATTGGGTTATAAATGGTAAATATACCATTGGAGGTTTAGCTATATTAACTGAAACACAAAGAAGGAAACAAAAGAGTCCACACACAAATTTTTTTTGGTATATTTTAAAAAATAATAATTGGGCAAAATCCTGGGATCCTGATCTTGGTAAAAATCCCATAGCTCAAGATTTTATAATGAGACTAATGATTTTGGGTGTGTTGGTGATGGAGTGCCTTACTTAAGACCTTTCAAGGGACTTGATTTTCACCCCCGTTAACTGGTCATTTTAAAATATCTTTGCCATTGATGTCAGTGGTGTTTTGTTTGCATAAGGGTTGCACAACATGGTATTTAATACAGTATATATGTTCCTGCCATCATTTATGGCAAACACTAAGGGCTGGATGTTGCACTGCCTTATGCCCCAGCAATAATTTGGTCCTCTGAAGTGCAACAGTGATGCAAACATACATCAACCAATTGCCTTCATGGTGAACTTCACCCCTGCATTCCATGAGAAACTCAGGTACTTGGCTTTTTGTAAGTGGGTAATGGAGGACAGAATCTGCCTCCCTGCTCAAACCAATGGACAGGCTGCAGGGCTGCTACGTATCCCTTCCTTGGCCATTTTTTCCAGCTAATGTTTGCGGATGATCCAGAAGTCTAGACATTAATAAGTAGGGATTTAGTGGCCCCTCCTCTGGCTTTCAACACCATCAGGCTGGACAATTTGGGCTTGGTGCCAAACATCCCTTCACCCCACATAAAGGCCATGGGTGCTAATCTTTGTCTGCACCCCATTTTACTCTTCCCTTACCAGCAGCAGCAGCCAAACCATAGATGTTACATTATATAAGAGGCCTTGTCTTTGTGAATGAAAGTACTTCATCCTAATGAGTACATTTTCCAAAGGGATGAAGGCCATCTTCCATTTTTTATCCATGCAGTTTGTACCTGCAAAACCAGGGCTGGGATTTTTGCAACCAGCTCAATGAAGTCAGATGTAGAACTCTGTAGATGCACCTCTAACCATGTGGATTATACCTACAATCAGGTAATTAGAGGTCTGAGTATCCAGACTTGTCCTTCAAATATAATTGCAGTGCAAATTTAGTTTCTGCTCATCACAGACACAAAAGGGGAGCAGCCTATTTGAAAGTTTGAACTTGAGTGACCTTTTAATCTTGTTCATACCATGGGAGGGAACACTACATCCCTGGCACGCTGCTTTGCTGGTTAACCAGAAAAGTTGCTATTTATTCAAAGCTAGCATCCCACATAATACTTAGGATGTATATCCAGTAAATGGGAAGTAACAGAAGATAGACTCCATTGAAACTTTTATCTTAGTTAAATTTCTATTCAATTAATGTTTCCTTTTTGGGATGATGGTGACATTTTTTTAAATTGTTTTTAAGTAAATGGAAAAACACCTGGTATAGGAAAGCTAATCATATGAATCAGGCTGGAATTTGGAATACTGGAGTAGTCTATGAAATGTTAGCAGACAAGAGAGAGAGCTTTGTACACTCAACATTCAGTCTCTGCTTCCATAAAAGTAAAAATTATTTTCACAGACTTTCAAGGCCCTTAAGTCCTGATTCTGCTAAGAAATATGTTGTCCCTTTTTCTTCTTTTCTATTGAATAAGTTAAAAATACAAAATTCTGCAGACAAATATTTTGGCAAAGGGCTTTTTTTCTGTCTTCTTTTCACTGAAGTCATTTCTTTATTGATTTGCATCTGTCTGTAGAGTTTCATTTCCTTTTTGTTCATAGTTATAACATTTTGAGTAGTAGTGTTTGTGTGTTTTTTCAATAGAACACAACAATGCATCAACTGTATAGAGCCATTGGCACTTTAAACAGGCCTAAAGAGCACAGGGCCCTTAAACAGGCCTATGGAGATATTTTAAACAGGCCTAAAGGAGTTTTAATGGGATTTTGGTGCCTATCTTTCCTGAATCCCTTTGAAAATAGCCTAAATCATTGCAGGAAAAGAGAAATAGCAAATAAGGAGCTGATTCTGCAGTTCTTAATTCTCATTACATCCACAACTCGAATTTCATTTTTGCCTAAACTAGGATTATAGGATAAGGCCATAGAGCAGAAAAGATCCTTTTGAAAATTTCACCCAAGACATTTAGGATCCTAAATCCTGCTTTCAAAAATTAGTTAGGCACTTAGTCACAGATCTTTAAAGGTATTTAAGGTGCCTAATTTCCCCTGAGATTTGGAGTTAGAAGCATGAATACCTTTGAGGATCTGGGCTGTAGGATCTTAAATCTCATTGAAAGTTAATGGGAGATGGGTGTCAAGGAGCTTTTGAAAATCCTATTAGGTGTCTATCAACATCTTTAGGCAACTAAATAGCTCTAAAAATCTGTCCCTAAGTCATTTTTGAAAATGAGATTTAGGTTCTTTAGATGCTTCTGAAAATTTTGCTCCAAGTCTAAATTCCAGATGCCACTCCTACCTTCAGAGATGGATTCCCACTGTGCAGCAATGGGGGAGTTGAATGTATGTGTCCCTACATAGGATACAGCATGACATGGAGCTCCGTATGTAGCTTCAGATAGGAAGTGGGTGATAGGCAGGACACTGGCTGGAGTAGGTCACAATTTTAGAAACCACAACTGCTCTGTGAGAGATGATTTTTCTTAGCACCTGGCCCAGTTCACCCAGTCCAACTGCTGGGTAAAGGAATTTATCCTAAGCAAGCTTCCCTATGTCAACAGATAGAGTGAAACCCTGTAGTGCTTTAGGGATAAATCCTTTAAAGTGCTGTGGACCACCTCCAAAGTACTGTGGCCTCTCAACTCCTAATGACTTCCAGAGAAGGTGTGGGTAGTCAGCATCTTGCAGCAGCAGGCCTGGGCTCGGGCAGACGCCCCCTTGGAGTCAGGATTTGGCCCATGCCTTTGCCTTTTCCCAGAACATTTTTTTCCAATGACAGGGAATGTCAAAGCCTGCATTCCTAGAAAAACACAGCCTTTTAATTGCAATGTCTTGAGTTTGATCTTTAGCTGTCTCAATAAAATATGCAAATGCAGAGTAATTTAAATGCAGAGCACCTTTAAACAAAAATGTTAAGATACGTGCAATCAAGTTACAATTACACTTTTTGAAAAGAACACATTACACAAGCTCAGTACGTATGATTAGTTTGAAAACTGCCTGTAAAATTAGAGAAGAACAAGGCACCAAGCAGATTCATGTCATGTGCATACAGTTGAGTTTCCAAGAGTCTCTGTTATTAAATGTATCTCTTTGCATTGTCACTACTATACCTTAATTCAGTGCTCAGGTCACACATCACTGTAACTTGCTTTTAAAATGTGAACCAATAGCTAAGTTTTTCTTACGAAAGTATACTGAGTGAAGGAAACAATTTTCTATATATCTCTCTATATGTAAAAGATGATAAAGTGAAGCAGCTGAAATATTGATCTTTGGTGTTCATGAGCAAGATTAGGGGCCATAACTCATCAGAAGTGAAGGCTTCCATGAGTTATTATGCTTTCACCTGTGGACAGTGGAGATAAATTTCATTTGTTCTGCTCATCCTTCCGTAGAGGATTTATAATATACTTCATTTTTATATTAGCTATGTTTTGGTGGGAAGTTTTATTTGAATAGTATTCTGCGTCTCCACTGAACACTCTTCCTGTTGATGCTAGAATGGAGTGGAAAACCAGTGTCCACTTTAAATCAGGGACAGTGAGAAAAAGCAACATTGTAGGTCTTCATTTTGGTGAGTTACATACATATATATTAGACATATGTAAGTAACTCTTGACCAAACCCTAACTTCCTTTCTCAGGTAAAACTCCCAGAACTGAGTCCTTTGTGCATAGCCTTATATTTGCTTCGCCAGTGACTGAGGTGAGAAGAAGAGGACGAGTAGGACTATCGAGCTGTGGTTAGCTAAGGACAGGTCCATCAATGCTATTAGCCAAGATAATCAGGGATACAGTGCCATGCTCTGGGTGTCCCTAAATTTCTGACTGCTAGGAGCTGGGACTGGATGACAGGAGGATCAATTGTTTAAGTGCTGTGTTCTGTTCCTTCCCTCTGAAGCATCTGATACTGTTGGAAGACAGGATACTGGGCTAGATGGACCATTGCTTTGCCCATATGGCCATTCTTATGTTCTTGCTTTCTTTCTACTAGTAGAATAACTAATTTTTCTCATTTTTGGATTGGGAAATGACATCAGGATAGATATTTTTTTCTCCCCCCCCCCCCCAAACAAACAAACAAAAAAAGGACAATATTTAAAATAATATGTAGGATAAAGTTTAAAATAATAGGAAAATAGACAATGGGCCAGTTCCCCCCTAACCCACCCCATACTGCTTCTAACTGTAAGAGGATACATAATTATAATATTATAATTTTTATAATAAACCTGTGATTCTTCCTTCTGTTGTCCGGCTTTGTCATTGACCAGAGCAGAGAACGAACATTCTCATAACATAACATTCCAACCTTCTGACCTGCTTCCAACAACTGCCATTTCAAAATAACAATGAAAATCAACCAAACAAATATCATGCCATAAATGTGTTTCTTTTTTTTTTCCAAATGTGAAACTCCTCCACACCAAACAAATAATTACAGCGGGTCTACATGCCGGGTGGGCAATATTCAACCCTAAATCTCTGACTGGCATATTGTAGGTCCTTCTGAGTTAGTACAGTTTTGGAAGGGGTGTTGCATTTGATCTGAGTAATTGAGTTCTCAACAGCTGAGATCATATTCTAAGCCGTGGTCAGTAGATTATATTGATTATGCGTGAGATTTTAAAAAGGTATAAGTAATGTTATGACATCCAAAGCTACTTACAAGTTTCTTAAACTCTCTCTGCTGCTTAAGTCTTCAATCCACCTAGGCACTTAAACAAGGCTGGGGAAATCATTTTGGCCCATACTTAGGCCCGATCTACACTTACCTTGGCGACTCGGTGGCAGTCGACAGGAGATTTACATCACTTGCATATCTCCTGTCGACTTTGCAGCGTCTCCTCCGTGCGGCGTCCATACTGTGCTGCGTCGAAGGGAACAGCGCTCCCTTCAACGCAGCGCTACTCCACTTACCGGGGTGGTTTTCCTGCGTCGCTTCCTGGATCAACTGAGCGCGTCTATACAGACAGCTCAGTCGATCCAGAGCAATCGATGTGACGGCGGCGAATTTGCCGCCGTCTCTGTAGACCCAGCCTTAGTTTTAACTTAAAATAAATGAGGATTAAGCGTATTTAAAGTTAAGCAAGTACTTAAGTGCTCTTCTTCATAGGGATGGACATAAGCATGTGTTTAAGTGCTGTTATGAATTGGGACCCAAGGGCTTTAAGCACCATGACTGGTTCCACTGACTTCAGTGAGATTACTGATATGATTAAGGTTATACAATGTTTAAAGGTAAAATCCTGGCCCCTTTGAAGCAAAATTACCATGACTTCAATGTAGCCAAGATTTCACTTTAGCTGTTTTCCTGGGTTGAGAACCTAAATCTCTCTTTTAGCACTGGTATGTGGTAATGATTCAGTTTTAGTGGTAGTAGTTTCCAGTTACAGAAAGCATTTCATTATTCTAAAGGATGGATCTACCTACCCTAGATAACAAACCAATCATCACCTTTCTGATCTCCTCCCCCTCTAACATCTAAATCCATCTTGAATTTTCATCCATTTTTAAAGCCAACCTGGAACAAATCTATTCTAAAATTCATGTGTCATATTCTTTCCTTTTCTATTAAATAAACTATTCTGCTGGTTCAATAACATACATTAAAGTTTTGGAAGTGGGGTTTTAATTAAATTATTATAATTTTTCTTTCCATATAATATGGTTGTAGAAGTGTTCTCTCAGGATTTGTTTAAACATTAATGTAACAGCTAAAAATTGGCATAATATTAAATAAACTTTTTCTGCTTTAATGCAGACTTTCTGTACAGTTTTCCCTGAATAAATGCAGATGGAAATTAAAATAATAGGATGCATTTTTTATTTTTATTCTGATGTGAAAGGTGGTCACGAGAATCTTTGAACACAGCAATACTGGGTTCCCTCTCTACCCAATACTTCTTACTCCTCTCTTCCCCTGCTCTACTTCTTTCTCTGTCACTCCCCTAAAGAACATATTTTAAGGTATCCACTAATATGGTTTCTCCCATCACTTTTGCCCTATTTATGCCAGTTTCTAGTGTTCTTTCTAGCCCCTATTGCTGTGTTAATTCTGCTTTATTCCCTTCTGCAGAGTGACACATGCACTTTTTGTAGACTGCAGGTCAAAATCAAAGATAGGAACAGATGGAGCTTAGAAGGATGCTCTGTATGTTGCCAACAGAACAACCCCATTTGTTTATTTCATCTACTTGTTACATCTTGGGTAACTTTTTCAAAAGCACCAAGGTGACTTAGGAGCCTAAATATTTGGCACTTGCTCAGTAAAGTAATGTGCATCACCATCATGTATCCTAAACCATTTAAAACCATGTTAAATAGAAGGTCTTATAACAATGGGACATTTCCAACATTATTTGCTGTTTACTGCAGATAAAAAATGGCTGAGAGTGTAATCAAGCTTCCTTCCTGTCTTTGTACAGGTTGGGAAATAGCAACTCTAAAAACATGCATCGAAGGCACACAACCCTTCGGGAGAAAGGCCGGAGGCAGGCTATCCGAGGCCCAGCCTACATGTTCAATGAGAGGGGCACCAGCCTGACCCCGGAGGAAGAACGCTTCCTGGATTCTGCGGAATATGGCAATATCCCCGTGGTGCGGAAAATGCTGGAGGAGTCCAAGACCTTGAACTTTAATTGCGTTGATTACATGGGACAAAATGCTTTGCAATTAGCGGTGGGGAATGAGCATTTGGAAGTGACTGAACTCCTTCTGAAAAAGGAGAATCTGGCTCGAGTTGGGGATGCACTACTGTTAGCCATCAGTAAGGGGTACGTGCGCATTGTGGAAGCAATATTGAACCATCCAGCCTTTGCTCAAGGGCAGCGTCTCACACTAAGCCCCCTTGAGCAGGAACTACGAGATGATGATTTTTATGCATATGATGAAGATGGAACTCGGTTTTCGCATGACATCAGCCCCATAATACTCGCTGCTCATTGCCAGGAGTATGAAATTGTTCATATCTTGCTTCTGAAAGGGGCACGGATAGAAAGGCCCCACGACTATTTCTGTAAGTGTAATGAATGCGCCGAGAAGCAGAGGAAAGACTCCTTTAGTCACTCTCGATCGAGAATGAATGCCTACAAAGGATTAGCAAGTGCCGCTTATTTGTCTCTTTCCAGTGAAGACCCCGTTCTTACTGCTTTAGATCTAAGCAATGAATTGGCAAGACTAGCCAACATTGAAACTGAATTTAAGGTAATTCAACCTAAAAGTTTTTCATTCAGCCAAATGTGTTAATAGTGGCAATTATCTTACATATGAAAGACTGTTGGTCAGAAAATCAGGGGTCAGAAAGAACATCCTGAAATTTCAAAGCAAGGAATGAAATTCTAGGTCAGCCTCAGATTAAGGGAAATCTTGGCCAATATCTAGATCTCCAATCAGAGCATCCATCTGAAATGTGAAATATAATATGTGCTTTTCATGAGAAAAAAAATGCCTCCACTCTTTCTATCGCTATGAGAAAAAAACTCAGATTGAGATCCCCCCCCAATTTCTATAAATGACAATCCACTAGAATCTAATAAATGCTATTTTATTCTGTAAGACAGGTATTAAAGTTCAAGTACTTATATATTAGATGATTTACTATATGGCATAATTTTTTCAGCCCCAGTACAAATTTATAACATAGGCCCCCTCCCACACACATGCCGCAATCCCTCATCCCATACATACAATCTCATGAGCCATGAAATCTTTTTTCCTCATGATAATGGGGGTTGCAGCCTGTCCCTATTCAGACACAATCAAAAAACTTGACACAATCAGACTGGGTCTGAATAGGGACTTGGAATGGTTATCTGATTACAAGAAGTAATTGTCACTGTTCACACATTCTCACCTTCTAATCAACTATTGTGAATAGGCCTCATCTACCCTAACTGAACTGACTTTATTAGCACTTGCCCTCCCCCTTGTTATGTTTCGTACCCTTGGATGTATATATATACTTCCTATCTGTGATTTCCATTTCATGCATCTTACAAAGTGGCTTGCAGCCCACAAAAGCTTATGCCTGCAGAAATTTGTTAGCCTTTAAAGTGCTACAGGATTCTCATTGTTTTAACTGGAAAAATGATTCACCCCTCTGCTCTTCATCACTGCCATGTTGTATGTAAAAGAGTGAAGTCAAAGCATCCACTTTAAGTCCCTAAGGAAACACGATTATCTCCTAAATTCTTACATATTTGAATAGAGCTGGGCCAATCTTTTCCAATAAATATGGTGTAATGATAAGTATATTAATCAATTAGTAAGTTTTGGGGCACCAAAATGGTTTGTGAATTTGGGTCAAATTCAGCCAATAGTTTTGGTGAAAAAATATTCAGAAATGTTGAAAAGCTTCATTTGACCATTTTCAAAATGAGCCATTTAAATATTTTTGTTTTTAAATGACATTTCAGAAAGGAAATGTCAATTGGAATTCAGGAATTTAGGAAACGGCGATTTAGTTCAAAGTTTGAAACATTTTGTTGAAGCCAAACAAAACATTTTTGGTTTTTCATTTGGGTGAAAGAAACAAACAAAAATCAGTTTTGGATCAAAACAAACCAATTTCCCCCCCAGATTTTTCAGTTCATTCACGGAACTGAAAAAAATCAACTATTAACTCATCTCTAATTTTGGTGAGACAGAGACAGATGTCAAGACTTCATACCTTGTATTTTTCTCTGTAGCCTATTTGAACTCTTTACCTTCCTGTTTGCAATTGTTTTTCCTGCATAGGCATTAAGATATAGGTGAAAGTCATAGTTGTTTTGAATATTGATGCATACAGAAAATATCATTCAGCACATTTAAAATGTGTTAAGTTCATGTAATTTGTAACATTACTTCTGAAATTCATAAATATCTCTTTTTGAAAGCTCAGACGAGGTCATCTTCACCTTTTAATATATTGTAAAAAAGGCTCCACCTATCTAGAACTTAGGCATTGCACTCAGTCGTCACTCAGAAATTCATGGTGGCAACAGGATGAAAGATAGATTCTCCCACTCCAAAAGCAAAGACTCCTCCCTCACGTGCTGAAGGACAATTGAATTTGTCTGTTAGAAATTTAGATCAATGATTCCCAAACAGAAGTGGATGGCCCAGTGGTTAGGGTGTTACTCTGGGATTTGGGAGACCCAGTGGTTAGGGTGTTACTCTGGGATTTGGGAGACTCTGGGATTTGGGAGATCCATTGCCTGCTCTGCTCTGACTTTTGGCAAGTCCCTTAGTCTCTCTGTGCCTCAGTTCCCCTCTGTACAATGGAGACTATCCCACTTCACTGGGATGTTGTGAGGATAAATAAAGAATGAGCTGCTCAGATACTACAATGATGGAGGCCAGATAAGTAGCTTGCTTTGTTTTATCAGATTAAGAATCCACTATAATTACTCTGATTCAAATTACAAAGGTGGCAAATCAAGTACTTTTTGCTCTTCAGATATGACACCGTGCATTTTAAATTTTGAGATCTACTTCTCTAGATGAAGAGTAGTCATGGGGGAGGAAGGAACAGAGGGAGGTAATTCTGAAAAGTTCCTCTAAAACTACTATGTTTTGCTATGTCATGAACTTCTTAACTATATCCTGCAAGTTACTCAAATCATGATTATGAAGATGACATTGTAAATGTCCTGTGACAGTGGTTCTCAACCAGGTGTGCACATACCCCTGGAGGTACGGAGAGGTCTTCCAGGGGCCATGTCAACTCATCTAGTTATTTGCTTGGTTTTACAACAAGCTACATGAAAAGCACTAGTGAAGTCAGTACAAACTAAACTTCCATACAGACAATAACTTGTTTATACTGCTCTATGTACTATATCAGTGTTTCTCAACTTGGGGCAGCAATATATTGTATAATTATATGGTACAAATGAGAAAGCAGGCAATTTTTCAGTAATAGCGTGTTGTGACTCTTGTATTTTTATGTCTGATTTTGTAAGCAAGTAGATTTTCAATGAGGTGAAACTTGGGGTATGCAAGACAAATCAGCCTTCTAAAAGGGGTACAGTAGTCTGGAAAGGTTAAGAGCCATATGACATTTGCAACATTTTGCTAACTCAGTAGTATGGTCCAAGAATTTGTAGTCTTCCAAGCTAAAAGAAATTAGTTATAAAACTCAATTTCTATGGTGAGGTCATCAGTTTATGAATGTTTTCTGACTTATGTCTAATGGGCAGCTACAACTCTGGTCAGTAACGTAAGTGCAATAAAAGGTCTAGGTCCTCAGTAAATTGGGATAGGCTGCCAGCTAGGAATCTATTATTTTTAATTTGAAAAACCATTCAAGTGTTCAAGTATCATTTTCAGAATTCCTCACCAGATATTCTCTGAATTAAAAGTGACAAGAGTTATATATCTTTTCAAGAGTTGCCTTCTAAATTAACTAGAAATGTTATTATACTGGGAAAATGATTGATTCCCTTTGGAAATAAAACTAAGAGCCAGATCCTTCAATCTTCTACCCAGGTGAATAATAAGGAATTTCAGGATCTGGTTAGCAACACAACATTATTACCATGTAAAAAGGGAGATTTACATGCATGGGGTCCAATTTACTTACTCATGGAAGTAGTCCATACATAAGCAGTCCCATTCATTTCAATGAGACTACCTTCATGAGGAAGAGCTGCAGGATCAAACCCACAGTTAGCAGGATTAGTATCACATTAATGTTCCAGCTCCCAGCCAATAGGAAATGGTATGCTATTTCTTCTAATTGCTTTCAGCATCACATGGCTGTCAGCTCTAATAAATCTCTCTATGTGTAACTATAAATATATTTTTACCAGAACCCACACTCTTGTTTATGAAGATGCCATCCCTGGTTCTTGCTCTAGGCCAAATCTACCATGTGAAGGAATCCTTCTGAAGTTACCAACAAAAGGGGATAAGAGATGATGTACTTCAGAAATAGCTGAGATTATTAGATAGCCGCAGAGAGACAGACAGGGATATAAGGTGTTATGAAACTTTCCATCATCTCTACTCATTATGTTTGTATGTTTGTGGGCTCGTACGTTTGTGGGCTTCCCATTCCTGTCTCTTTGTAGAAGGCCCTCTGTATCACATGGAAAGATCTAGAAAACATTACTGATAGTTTATTTCACATTTCCATAATCTCTTAATTTAGCCTCCAGAATCTTCAGAACCATGCATTGTTTCAAGGACTACAAACATATTAATAATGTAGAAAGGCATACATTTTCTCAGTCTTTTCTCACCTTAACCTAATGGATGGGACAGAGAATTAGGTATTAATACAGCTAATTTAACATTTCCACAGAAAGCAGCATTGAGATTTGCGAAAGAAGGTAAACAAACCCCCCATTTTCCATGGGTGACATTTTGTGAGATTTTATTCAAGGACAGAAGACATTTTTGATTGCTGAAATTTTTTGTTAAAGTGCTGGTGAGACTCATAAAATGATTGCAAAAGTCTGCAAAATGTAATGAGATCAGGCAAACTTTTACTAACATTTTTCAGTCTTGAAAATAAAAATAAGAACGCTCAACTTTTGTATTTTGTTGCCAGCACCGGACATTTTGTATTTACTAACAATCGAAAATCCAAAATTATTACCCTGGGGATTATTGTATTTGTACAACCTTAGTAGCACACTGTCTGGCAGAACATATTTGACAGTAGAAAGAAATGCTACCTCTAACTGAAGTGAATATTGTTATGCTGCTTCCTAGATATTGAGACGAGGTCTGAGAATGAAGACTTGCAACTAGGAGGAAGATTGAAACTGACTGGGCAACCAATAGTTATATATGTACTGGCCCAGATAGTCAGTTGATGTAAATCAGTTTAGCTCCAGTGAAGTCAATGGAAGTATATCAATTCACATCAGCCGAGGATCTGGACCACTAATTAGAATGAATGCATATAGGATGGATACAGCATTGCTTCAGATGATATGGGAAGCAAGTGTCTGCCTTGCAAGGTTGATTGATGCGTAAGGTCTGAAAAAGATGCGTGGGATGGTAATATAATGGTATTGGAGTGATTTTTTTTCATGACCTTCCTTAGGCTTATGCCGCGCCAAGGTTTTGCAAAAAAGCTCCTTTATTAATGCTAAAGGAAAAGAAAACTGCTTGAGATGCAGCTGTGTGGTTCTGAAATGAAATTTTTTAATAAAAGAATCAAGAATCAAAATATATGCAATGAAAATGTTAAACTGGCCATTTGTACTGAAAATTCTCTTGCCTGCCTTCAGCAGGCTCGTGCCGGTCTTCCATTAAAGGGCTTGGCAACTAGCCTGGAAAGAAAGAAAGAAATTACAAATGTGGATTTTTGAAAGTTTATAGAAGATAGAAGTAGAGGTCTGAGTCACAGGGGAATGCCCAGGGGATATTTGTGCATGGTTTATATGCAGATTACTCAAAGGGGAAATATCACTTCTTCCAAGCGAAAGCTTTGCAAGCAAAGCATTCACATTTGTACAGTTCAGCAATCCAGAGCCTTTTGGGCTGATTCTGGGAGTAACTCAGTTGTAGTCAGTGGGGCTGATACTGCATTGCCATATAGCCCCTTTATGTAAAGGCGCCAGCTCTCCTACTGGGTTTTACCTCTAATATAGAGGGTTCCTCAGACAATGTAGTGCTGGGGCAGCCATCTCCATAGTGCCCTACTCTCATGGATCCCAGGGTAGAGGGCATGCTGGGAGCACAGCTTGGGCATGTCTGGCTGCAGCATTTGTGCTTTGTCTATTCTTTGCAGGTGCAATGAATTTTTGTGGGGGGCCAAGCCTGAGACTGCTTTAATTTATATCTAGTGCTGGATAGAGTCAAGAGTCAGTTCCAGGATATGGTTAGGGTATGGTCAACGTTGGGTTGACGCTTCCATGGAGCCCTGCTGTATACTGATACCTGGAACCTCCTATTGGCTGTTGCATCAAGTTACTTTTTAAAAGCCAAACTTCCCTCTGTGCAGAACACTTTGTCGTTACCTTATTTGTAAAGGTTATTGAAGCTCTCAGGTAGCTAACAATTCATAAATGAGAATCCCAAAGAAACTAAGAAAGAGATTATAAATTATGTATCAAACTTCTAACTGGTTTATAATATATTGCAGAATGACGCCTTGCAATATCAAGAATGGCAAAAGCAAATCATTAAGAATGGCAACTTTATAATCTGCAGAATAATACTGTATAATGAGATTCCATCCTAGAATTGAGACACATTGCAACTTAATATGTAGTCAGGCAGATCACATTTTAACTTATTTAGCTTGCATGGATTTATATTGTTCTGTTTTAATAATGCATGACAATTATAAAGGTTACATGGTAATCACCTATGCCCACAGTCTGGTACTATTACTTACTCATATTTAGAAATACTTTACTGCCTAAATACTCCCATTTAAATTAACGGTGGCTGCATCTGGTCATTCATCATAAAAGGAAAAAATCTGCTCTCAGTTACAGGCTACATCCTGATTCTCCTACTCATGCAAGTAGTGCTGTTAAAGTAACATCGAGCCAGAATAAGGTTTGCAGTATTTGTTCCACCCTGTGGATACAAGTTAATGGGAGTTGCAGTCATCTAACTGGAAGCAGAATCTGACCCAGTGAAAGCAGTTTTAAATGTCACCTTCATATAATGTAATATGGAAATTTCTGCATAGGTTCCATCTGCAAGCAATCAGGTGACTCATTTCTTAAATTGGAAAGTTGAATATCTGAGAGTAGCATCTATTTTAAAATTGGCTATATGCTCCTTGATTTCTTTAGATGATTATATTTTTAGCAAACATTGGGATGGAAATGCCCTTGTGAATGTTTTTGACACAAATATCAAACTCAATTTAATGCAACTGTATACAAGTTCTAAAAATGGTGAGGGAAATGTAGCACAAACAAACTGGTTTTTACCTTAGTCTGTTTATTTTCCCTTCTCCTCTGGGATCACCCTCTCCCTCTTTTCTTCTACTGAGATCGCATGCTAAAGGCATGTCTCTTTTAGAACACTGCATTCTCCCTAAATTGCATTCAAACTACATGTTTCAGGATCACTCAATGTCCTTGTGATAAAGACAGCCTCTTCCAAATCATTCTGTATAGCAATCTAAGCAAATTACTTTACAGAATTGGCAAAGGGGGATATGAAAAGATCTCACCCATCAGAAGTGTTATAATAAGATCTCTGTTCACATTGATTAAAATGTTACTGCAGATACGATCAAAGCCACCACCTGGAATGCGTGTGGTGTCTGGTCCTTGTTTATTCATTCTGCCAGCGTTGTCAATTCCTCTACCTCAGTTAACACAGGAGCATATTTTTCTTTCACTCATCCTTGACTGACTTCCACTGCTGCTCTCTACCTGTTGCCCTGTATATTTACAGGTCTTTGAAAAATAATGGGACAAATGTTCGGAAAAACCCAAACCTGCTGTTTTGTGCCTGGGGAGAGGCTGGTGATTTCAAACATTTGCTGGCCAAAAAGGTAGAATTCAGATGGGAGGCTACTGATTTGTGGGCCCCAGCAACTCAATTAATTAGACAGCCGGGGCCATACCTACAACTGGTGTAAATCAGTGCTCATGTCAATGAAGCCACACCAATTTGCACCAGCTGGCCCATAAATTCTAATGTTTATACTTACAACTAAATGCACTCACAGATATCTCCTGCTATCAAATGGGAGTGCAAATTTACAAGCGCAAATATTACAGAAAGTTTTCCTATATTGTCTAGCCTTATATTTTTTCACTAACTATTCTATTCCCATAGTTTTTCTAATCTGGTGTGGCCTTTTTATCTTCTATAATATAACGGAAGTAAAGCTTTGAAGGGAATTGTCATTCTAAACTCTCTCGGTATTACCTGGATGCATATGCTTTACACAAATGACGATTCCGATAGGGCCGTTGTGCCACCAACGCAGGGACTCTAAAGCCGGTCTACCTGTGACCAGATAAGTCACCCTGGTGTAGATATGGCAACTCTTATGTGCCCCCATGAGCCCAGCATAGGTGGTGTAATCAGGAAAAGGGAAGATGGCTGGTGAAATCTCTGGCTGCTATATGGGCTCCTTAGGGCAATTAGCATTTGGCGTAAGTTAGAGCAGTTTTCTGGTTACTCCAAGTAATGCTGGTTGGACTAGCTTAACCTGTAGTGGGCCAAGGTTGGTGTTCCACAAAAGGCTTCTTTACACACTCACTCCCGAGATCATGTTCTGTATTTCTCAGCTGTAGCTGGAGATCTCGACCTGACAGCCCTGTGATCCCATTAAATGATATACTTGGCATGGATTGCTATGTACTCTGCCTGGCTCTTTTTATTGTAATTTAAATGTAAGAGGCAATTATAGCAGTTCTCTTGGCTGAATCACCATCACTGTGTTGGCCCACAGCACACAATTTGCAATTTATAAGTACAGAAGGAGGGCTCCTGATCTCAAAAGGTATAAGTGGAAAGAGAGCGTAGGAGTATCAGAAATTTGCCCTAGCCAGATTATTGACCCACTTCTCTACAAGATTCCACACTTGGCTCTGGTCCTTATGTTTCCTTACGGTTCTGAAGATGACTTTTTTTTAAAAAAATCACTTTTACACAGTGTCTTGTTATTGCTATTATTGATCTTCTTATAGCAGAGAAACGATTGATGAAATGGAAATGCAGCTTAAAGAGGATGCTTTTGAAATGAGTGTGATGGGGAAGATCTTTAACATGTGACTTAAGTATTTTTAAAGTCAACTTAGTGCTTGTGAAAGGTCCCAGGATGATGAATTTCACTGTTTACTCACAAAACAGTTACAGCTCAGATAGTGGCGATGAGAAATACGCTCTATAACTCTGCTAGTCTTACTCTTGTGTCTCGGCTCAGCTCTAGAGGAAACATCTCTTGGGGAAAAACACTTCACTTCAGTTCCCATGCCCAGCCAGTCCTTGGTGTCCTCGAGAATGGTGCCTGTTTGTGCTAGCTGTGCTAATAGTATGAATGCAATTCTATGGTTATCTGTGAAGTAGCAACTGGATTGACCCTGCCACTTCGGAGGAAAGATGGCTCAATAATTAGGGGGATATCCTTGGACATGGGAAGCTTGCATTTAATTCTCCATCCTTATACAGCCTTCCTGTAAGTTGTTTAGTTTTTATGTCTTAGCTTTCCATCTGTAAAATGGGAATAATATCACTTCCCTATTGTGAGGATCAATACAGTAAAGATTCTGGGGTGCTCAGAAACCATGGTAATATGGGCAACATGTGTACTTGAGAGATTGATAAAATTAAATTTCATATAATCTTCTAAAGCATTTAACTATTCACATAGAAAATATTGGATAGTTTTCATTGAAGGTTGCTGAAAAAAGAATAAATGTTAAAGAAAAAACAAATAAAAAGTCAAATGATTTGAATTCTTTTTAAAAGCTTGAAAAACATCGATTGCAAAACCTGAGCTCCCTAGCCAAGACTGGGAATTATCTGGATGTGAACAACAGAGGCCATACATAGTGAGGAAAAAAATTAATAGAATTACGCTGTTGCCTTTTGGAATGGATAGCGTGAAAAGAAAAAAGATATAAATGAAAAATATCGGGAAAGAGAATATACTATGAGGGAAAGTACTTGTGGGAATAAATAGCAACCCTGAATATGGAAGGGAAGATCATTTCCTGAAAAATATCAGGAAGAAAAAATAGATACAGTATAACCTGAAAATTGGAAAAGGAGGGTCATTTTCTAGGAAACAAAATCAAAATATAGCCAAGTTGCAAAAAAAAAAGAAAAGGCATGAGAAGCATCTTAAGAGAAAACCATAAGCCACACAAACTAAATCAAATAGAACTGCAGAGCTGTTTCTGTGAGGCTGGGGAAGGACTGCTACCAAACTAATAATGAACAGCGGTAAGACAACAGCATGGCATTTGAGAGATGGTTGTGAGCATTTTTGTTAATGGAGAGGTTTCTGTTTCTGATGTTATTGCTGCATTGGAGATGCTGTCATTACAATCTGTTCATCTGCTTGCTACCACGTTGTATGAAATTACACTTTGTAAAGATAATTATGGAGGTTCTTAGGCTGAAATCTGCTAGCCTCTCGGTAGCCAGGGAGGAAACAAAACGTTGTAGGACTACTATTGTGAGGGACATGGAAGCACGCAGGTCACACAAGGGTGCTCTGCAGCTCCTTGAATGCTAGAGAGAGAAACTTGAGTGTGGCTCTCTCCACGGGAATGTGGATGAGCATGACCCATTGCAGGAAGTTGGGGGAAAAGGCAGGGGCTGGTGAGCCAGTGAACTGCAAACCACTGGCTCTAGTTACAGGCCTGTTCCAGCTGCATAGAAGTTCTGCATCCTGCCTCTTGGTTTAGGGAGAAGGATTCCACGCTCCCAGCCCTCACATTGGTCCCCTACAAAAGTTTTAGCACACTAGCCTGGAAATGAGGGGGCCAAGGTGCTTGAGAGCAACCTCCAGCCCATGTTCCCACCCCCTGGGGTGTGCTGCCCAGGGCAGGTGGAGGGTCTGGGGCACCCCACAGAGGCCTGGGCTCTCTGGATGGCTCTTAGCATGGCCTGGCTCCGGCTTCCAGCCTGGCCAGAGGAGGGGCGTCATGGGGGGATAGGAGAGCCAGGGGTGGGGCCATGCGGTGAGTGGGAGCTCAGGCCCACCTCAGCTCCCCATCAGGAAGAGGCTGACACCACTACCGGGGCCGTGCTTTGTGGCGCCAGAGCTAATCACCTCATCAGCTCACATGCCACCAAGTGCAGCCCCTGCTAGCACTGCTCTGCGCCTGCCGGAGGCTACTACAGCCACCCATGTTAAACAGTGGGTGGGCATGGCCCCTTTGGTCTCCCCCAACCCCAATACATCTTAATCTGCCTCTACGTGAACTGGGACTCACATCTTTAGCTCATCGTGTAGACATAGAATCATAGAAGAGTAGGGTTGGAAGGGACCTCAAGAGGTCATCTAGTCCAACCCCCTGCTCAAAGCAGGACCAACCCAGCTAAGTCATCGTAGCCAGGATGATAGACATAGCCTTAGTTACTTGAGCATAGCCTATAGGATTGGTGGAGCAGTTGCAATTTGTCAAGATAAATTTCACATTTGGTCCCGGTTTCAAAAGTGGCTACATAAAATAGTTGCACCCGTGGCTTTTTTGCATGCAGGATTTGTGATTTAGATTCTCAAAGACAACTAGGGGATTTAGCTATTAACATCAGTGGCAACTGTCTGGTTAAATCCCCTGGTCATCTTTGGCTATCTGAGTCCACACCTACAGAAGTGGCAATAACTTTTGAAAGTGGCGTTAGGGAGGGTCTTACTCAACTTTCATTAAAGCAAATGTAAAGTCTCACACTGGCTTTGGTAGGCAGTGGGTCAGGACCTCATGTTAAGTTCTCTTTCTGTTTTCCAGTGTGTTTTATGGACTAATCATAGACAAAGGGTAAAAGTGAACTAGCTAGGGGAACAAGAAACAGCAGCAGTATTCAAAATTAAAGCTCATGTTGCTTTCTATAACAGTACGTTAAGCAAGCTTCACTAGTCTGGATGAAAATTTGATTGGCTTTGCAGATATTTTTCCCTTCCAGGTAATCTGTGGCACACCAAAAGGAGAACGGAACCCTTGAGAGAAATTCTGAGCTTGTAAGATTCCTAGAGGTACTTAATTAACTCACGGTGTGCTTCAGGAGCATTTCATGTGGCAGGTAGAGGGCTAAAAAACTGAGCATTGTTTTCTCAGCAGGCCAGAGCATGAAAAATAAATTCAAGCATAGAATTCAATTATCATTACATTTGGAAACTTTATAATTACACCATAAAAACCATTTTAGAAAGAGAACTGAATTAGTTTTGTATATAAAATATTAAAGGCTGGCTTGCTACCTGGACTTTGTATGCAGATAAGCAAGTCAGAGGGAGTAAGAAAATGCCTCATCCTTCCCTTATACTGCTATGCAGGCAACCTAGAACTTAGGTCTCCAGGGAGGTGGAAGTAATAGGCATTTCCTTATTTCCTTCCTGGAACAGTTGGGTCGAAAGGGGTAATGAATAGGCACAGTCTTGGTTCTACCCTCCCCTGTCTCTTCCTCACCCCCACCTGCCACATATGTACCCTGCCCAGAGCAGCTGAGCCAGCATGGGGTTAGCGGTGCAGGGAGTAATTTCTTGATAGTATAGGCCAGAGTAAAACTGTTACCCTTGCAAGCAAACTGAGCTGAGGGGAAACTTTGCTCCCTAATTCCTTCCCCAATTGTTCCTAGAGCTGAGCACTTATAAACTGCTTCTTATTATATCTTCCTTCCTTTTGACAAAAACTAGCCTTCCCTTCCCTCAGTAACTGCACAATGGTAGAGTCCAATATATTACCAAACATAGCTAAGCCAATAGCGGGAAAAGATTTCTGCAAATGTTCATTTGGATTTGGAAATGACTCTAGGTTGGATTGTATTAGACGAAGGTTTCTAACCATTAGGGGAGTGAAGTTCTGGAATAGCCTTCCGAGGGAAGTAGTGGGGGCAAATGACTTATCTGGCTTTAAGACTAAGCTTGATAAGTATATGGAGGGGATGTTATGATGGGATAGTTTAATTTGAGCAATTGATTTTGGATTATCGGCAGATAAGTCTGCTCAATGGTCTGTGGGAATGCTGGATGGGATGGGAACTGAGTTACTGCAGAGAAATCTTTTTTGGGTGCTGGCTGGTGAGTCTTGCCCACATGCTCAGGGTTTAGCTGATCGCCATATTTGGGGTAGGGAAGGAATTTTCCTCCGGGGCGGATTGGCAGGGGCCACGGAGGGTTTTCGCCTTCCTCTGCAGCATGGGGCATGGGTCGCTTGCTGGTGGATTCCCTGCAGCTTGAGGTCTTCAAATCTCATTTTTGAGGATTTCAATAACTCAGTCATGGGTTCGGGGTTGTTATAAATGTGTATGGGTAGGGTTTTGTGGCCTGCCTTGTGCGGGAGGTCAGACTAGATGATCATATTGGTCCCTTCTGACCTATGAGTCTATGAGTCTATGAGTCTATGAGTCTATTGGAGTTCATTTTGTGTCAGATTCAGCAAATATACTGACTATTTTGTGTACCATTCAGCAACCCATTTCACAATTTTCCACTCAGTTATTGACTCCCCATGTCTTGGTTCTGTGATCTTCAGTCAGCTCTGACGCTGGTCAAAAGATATTTGGCAAATAAAGTCTTTGATGGATACTACTGAAATCTCAGAGAACAATGGGCTAAATTGTCAGCTAGCGTAAACGGCCTGTAAATTTTCCAACACCTATTTATCCCATCTGTGAGGATGTGGCCCTTAGATTCAGTGGATACTTTGAGGTATATGTACCAGATGTAATTATTATATATGGTCCCTGTGTGCTTTGTACTGTTTTATTCCAAAATCCATTCACCATTTTCACATTCAAACTCAATATTTCTGTGCTTCATCAAATATGAAAAAAAATGGCAGGCCCTTAATGAGACACTCTTCATAACACATTAAGCATTTTGTCAAAGACCGGTTTAATTGTTTTAAGCAGTCTCAGATAAGTAGTGTTTGAAATTGTATTGTGCTGCTGTACCACAGAATAATTGCCATTTTTTCATCCCTAGTGTTAATGTTGAACTGAACGACTGCACAGAGAGCATGAGGGAACAGAACCTGACCTCGGTCAAGTGGCTGTTTCTTCTGTAGCCCTCAAATTTAACCCCCCCTCACGTCCATTGTCTCCCTTTCCTCTCCTATATTTTGAGTCTATTATTGCAAAATTTCCAGTTCAGGGGCAGGATGCTGAGTTTTATCCAAAATTAATGCCTCATAACACCACTTTTGTGTTCCTTTTTTAGGCATTTTATTCTGCTGACTACATGCTAATTAGTCTGTTTGGCAGTAAGTCTCCATTCTCCACCAGCAGAACCGCTCACTCGTGGGGAAAAAAGAGGACCTAAAACGCATGAATCCACCATTAGTAAATGACAGGACTTCCCTCATGGCCACGCAATCATCTAGATACTGCTCAGATAATCCAAAGTCAAAACTGCTTGTCATTTTTAAACCCGGTTTCCATGTAGTGATGAATCCCAGAAGACGAACAAAGCTTATGCACCACATACTTCTTGTCTGTATTGTCAGAATATAATCACAATAGTGGAGCAGAGGTGATAACATACCTAGTGAGGTCTTGGATTGTGGTCGGAACAATAGAAACTGATGATTGTTAAGGTACAATAACAGTTTGCATTCCAATCTTCTATTTTGGTTCTGATGTTTTCCCCGTTTGGTCTTTGAACAAGGATGCAGGATCCTTTTTGTTTGTTTGTTTGTTGCTTGTTTTTTTAATGTTTTGGCAAAACCTGTTTGTTCATTTTTTAAAACAAAGGGATTTCTTCTCCAATGCTTGGTAGCTTGTGCAATCTTTTAGACCTGTGCAAATTGGGTTTAAAATGCTGCCAGATCAGGATCTAGCTTTTTACACATAGACTACATCTATACTTGGACCTAGGGGTATGATTCCCCGATTAAGCAGACATACTTGTGCTAGCTCTAGCCATGGTGGAATGGGCACTGGAGAGCAGTGGCATTCGAATTACATTCCAGTGGGGTTTGGGCAAGTTTATAATCAAGGAAGTTGGCTCACGCTGCTGCTCATTGCTGCCTATACTATTGCAGCTGCATTTCTGTTTTTAGAGCAAAGAGAGCTAGTGTGATTTGCATAGATGTAAGTGACCAGCCAAGGTGTGTTATGGGGAGAACTGAACTCAAGGAAAGTGGAAAATGTCTCTCCCATTAACAAAACTCCTTCCAATATTCTTGGAATAATATTTTAGCACTGAAATGACTTGAGGCAGGAAGTTGCAAATTAGCATGGAAGCAGCCCTGAAGGAGGGGAAATGCCTTTCAGAGTTCTGGTGAAAGTTGGGTTTGTTTTCCAAGCACACGCTGCTCAGACACCATTTTTCTCACAGAGACAGGTGCACAGACAGTAACAGTTGCGTTGCATGTGCATTGATGGCTTGCTTAGCTGAGCAGTGAAAGATTTTCTGAAGGTGAAAGCAGAAGAGATTAGAAAACTTTACACACTCAGGCTCTTCAAGTCCTTTCTGGTCTTCAGATTTCTGCCTCTATCCATTAGTTAATGTTTGTAGACAACAGTGCATATTCAAAGTAGTCTATGCATCTGGGGTATTGTTGTCTTTTTAGTGCCCGTTCTGTGGCTAAATCATGCTTTCCCTTGTCAGTCCAGCACATTTCATAAGTAAAATATTTTTAAAACATAGCTTGAGAAAAGCCCTTCAGAATGTCTTAGAAGTGAAGCCAAGCTTGCAGAACTCAAAAAATGTGTTTATATATCAGAATATGAAGGTATCAATCCCATGCATAGGAGGAATATTACTATCCACCCAAACCTACCCATGCTCAGGTGGGTTGGGGAGCCTAGCATAAATAAAGCTGTTATAGTGGAAGATGGTAACACAACAATTTATAACCCTAGTCCTACACTAGGTAAACTAGAAACTGTAATTCACTGTGTCATCTAGTCCTAATCTAAGGAAGGTTAGATGACATTGTGGTAAAAACTCCTGACTAGAATAGGTCAAAAATGTTCTGATGAAGTTTCTTCTCTTGGAAAATTCTGTTTTGTTGAAATGAAAACTTTTAGTGGGACCAGTTCAATATCTAAAATTTTGTTTAGGGGAAAAAAAAGACAGAATGGAATGAAATATTTTGATTTTTCATTTTGACATGTAAGTTACATAAAAAAGGTCAATCAGATCAAAATGTTTTGGTTTTTATCAACAGAAGCTTTCAATCAACCTGAAAATTAATTTTCCTCAAAAAAAAATTCTAAAAAAATTCATTTAATGGGAAATTTGGAAATATTTTATTTTAATTTGGAAGAAAGACAAATTTTGAAACTTTGGAATTTTCCACAGAATTGAAATTCCAAGTTTTAACCAGTTCTCCTTCCAACACTTACAACTTCCACAGGTACTACCATCAGTGGAGAATTTTGGGTGCCAATTTTCTTAGTATAGGAGCAGCCTTTTGTCATGGAATGTGTATTAACTTCACAACTCATCTGATAGTTTTTCTGACAGTTGTTTAAAACCAAAGGTGAGACAGTCAGAATTTCACCTGTGGCACTTGTTATTATTTATTATTTGCATCATGATAGTGCATAAAAGTCCCAATCAGAGATCAGGACCTTGTTGGGTAGGCACCATACAGGACAAAAAGATGATTTGATTCCCTTTACAATCTAAGTATATTCTGAGACAACAGGTGAATACAGTAAGCAAGTGGGTAAGCACAAGATAACAGAGAGACAATTATTATTGGCATAATAAGCAACAGTCTTGCCAGACCAGTGGCTCAGCCATTGTTGAGCACTTTGTAGGTCTCAAGTGATGGTGAGTTTTAAGAAGGTGTGAGCGTAGACAATTTGGGCCTAAACCTCCCCCAAAAATTTAGGGACTGCATTAATAAATAAATAAAACACTGAATATGGAACAGTAGCTTATTTCTCTCTCTTTTAAGAATGGGCAAATTTCGTCATGGTACAAAACTACTCATTAAAGCAATATTCCACAACTATTGTTTCATTATTTGTTTAACTTTAACCCGCCACTCCCCAAAATAAATACAATTGTGTATGCCCCTGGGAGGAGTTTGAAGGAGGACAATATGACTTTATGGATTATTTTCTCCATGCATAAGAGGACGTGCAAAAGATTACTGTTGATTGGTTGGTTGGGAATTGAACTGCTTGGAGGGCTATTATATTCACTGCTACATAATCAATGCTTTAAAAAAATAAACTCAGAACTTCATTTTCAAGAACATGCTTTTTAAACGTTACAAAACCGATTATTTGAAATACTGTAATAGATTTTGAAGAGAAATGCTGGACGGAAATGTGTTTGTGTGCAGAGGGACGCTCTCACACGTTCACATACTATTATTCAAGTGGGGAGAAATGCACAGTATCGGGGGAAAAAAATTGATGGAATTGTTTCTTTTATGTCAGAAAATTCTGCTGTTTACTTTCTGAATTTGAAGGTTCAATATTGCAATGACCAGTTCAGCTAACACCACAATGACTACACAGAGCTCTCTGTATTCTTCCTCTCTACACTGAGTGCCTGGTGATTTTCCATTTCATATTCATTGCTGTCAAGCTTTCCATAGTGAACTCACAAAGTCAGTACAGATTTGGAACAGGTTTGAATACAGATTTTTTACACTTCTCTTATTTGGGGAGATGTTTGGAAGAGAGTTCTGTAATGTCAAGGCATAAAGGACAACATTTTTATTTCATGACATAACCTAGCAACCCTGAACCATCATTTTTAGGTAATAGATTTGGGTAGGGGATACTTTACAGAAAGTTTTTTGGCACTAAGTTTGCCAGGTCATCTAACAGAGGTTGTACATTCTAATGTTTCAAACAAAGAGCTGGGAGCCAAGAGGATATGGCTTATTTTCTGCCATTGTGATACCATAGACAATTCATTTTAATTCTCTGTGCCTGAGTGTCCCTGTGTCTAAAATGTCAATGACAAACAGATTTTTTAAATTAGCTTTGAAATGGGGGGTGCGGGGAGAAGTTCAGATACTCAGAGTAAAATCCTGGCTCCACTGAAGCCAATGGCAAAACACCCAATGATTTCTATGAAGCCAGGATTTTGCCTGCAGTCTTTTAAAGAGGCATTCTGGGGGATGGGAATGTGTTTTTGTATTATTTTGTCTTTTCTTTTGTTTTGTGTGGGGTAATTATTTATTATTTTATTATGGGGTCATGTCTGATGGTGACTACAGCTTACCTCTCTGGAAAAGTGGAATTTCTTACAAGTAATCTGTCACGTTTTTGTTCAACACATACATCACAGCAAACTAATCAATTCAGCAGAGGCGTTAGACTTCAAACACTGCCACAAGGTAATGCATGGAGCTTGAGGAGAGTAGATTTAATAGCAAAGAACCATTTATTGGAAATTTATTACCATTCACATGCACTCAATCAGGAATACAAGCTCTTTTGTTCAGACCTAAATGCAGGGATTCAGTTTCTGAATTTAGAATTTAAAGCACTGTGTAATTACACTGGTGTGTGACAGACACAGGTATAATTTATTCTCTTCCCTCGGCCTTTCCCAGAGGCTTGCTCTCCTTAACCTCTCTTCTGCACTGGCCCACATCAAGAGACCAGTTTCTTTGTGTCTCTAGAAGGGGGAGGGAATTGGGCAAATTTCTGTTGTTCCCCCTTAGAGCCATGTAAGGGTACAAGCACAGCTGGAGTGGCTTAGCAGAGGTTCCCCAAGCCATTCTGCCTGTGCAGGGCAGATGAAAGCTGGATGACTGAACACAACCTCCTGGGAACGAGCTCAGCCGCTGCCCTTGCTGCAACTTCTGGAAGCAGCAGCGTGTGCTCCCTACACGGAGCTTACTGCCAGTTGCTGGCAGGAGTTTGCAGGATGGGGATAGGATGGGAATTTGCCCACACTTCCTTGACGCTACAGAGCACTGCACAGCTGCGCAGTTTACATGCCCCCTGCCTAGCACTCCATGCAAAATTAATAACTTTTGTTCCAGAGACGGTGCAGCTAGACAAGTGCTAAGCCAATATCATTGACAGGGCTCAGGCCTTTTTTAACTTGCATGGCAAGCGATTGCACCATTATTACCACTGGTGCAGCTGCACTGGTCTTGGAACTAATGCTGTTAAGGCCCACGAGGGCTAGTTGATCATTCAGCTCAGTGACTGTGCTGGGGGGCAGGGAGCGGACACGTGTTGTTCTAGTCCCTTCTTATGCAGGATAAGCTAGTTTATCCTTGCTGTATAACTTTGAACAAGCCTTTATCAGACCAGGATTACCGCAGACATTCCTCTCAATGAATTTTCCTTAAAGCACTTTTAGTGGTATACAATTAAGTGCTAATACAATTGCCCCTCTGTTTCCTTGGCAATAAACAGATACTCGAGAGTGGATAAAGTAGGAAGACAAAGGCCAAGTCATTTCTCAGAATGAGGGAATCAAATTATTGCTGAGGACAAGAGAGAGGAAATGGTGTTATTGCTATTAGAATGCCAGCTTAATGCAATATTGATATGCTTTATTTTTAATTATCAACACTAGTCTTGGTTTATCACTGATATCAGCATTGGCAGTGGGCAGTCACTGGAAATAGTAAAAAGCTGATAATTCTACCCCAGTTACTTTATTGTGGCTGATATGACAGGACTCCAAAAACTGCTGGCCTTTATTCAGAATGGGCATCAAAGTCTCCTGGAATTATTGCAAATATTGTTCTGGATGGAATAATAATAGTTCAGCAGACAGAGGGGAGAATGGAGATAGGTCTATCTGTCCTGGATACTGGAGTGACTTGACGTTGTGTTACTGAATGTAAACAAACTAACTCAATGAGTTGGAGAATCCGAAGTTTAACCGAAAATTGAAAGCAGTTGGGAAATCATTTCTGATATTCATAATTATACTGTTAATCTTTGTTATTGTAAATGATTCTAATGAACCCATCCCCATAGCATCAGGGTAGAGCATGCTCTTGATTGTGGATGAATGTCAGTAGCATACAATCCATTTTTCATTACTACATAAATGGATGCTTTACATTCTTCGTAATAATCGGGCCCCTGGTTTCTGGAATGTAATTTGCAATTTCCTGGGATGTAATTTGCATCAGATAATTTTGCACCGGTGCAATATGGAACTGACTCACAATCACAGCCAAGTGTGTCATTTTCTCACTCTGGGTCTCAAGTGTTGGAGTCACTTCAGAACAGAAACATGTAATTAATCATTTTTTTCCTATTTGCATAGATCTATATTTAAATAATGATAGTATAATTTTTAAAACTTTCTTTGCTTATTCAGCAGTTAGGGCCAAATTTTCAGAAGTGTTCAGAGCCAGATTTTCAAGTACTCAATGCCCACAATTACGAGATGGATTTTTGAAAGAGCTCAGCTGCCATTTCACACTTAATATAAAGGGGAGATTTTCAGAAGTTAAGCACATGTGTAAATGTTTGCAGGATTGGGGCCTTTTTATTTGGGGGCCTAAAGAGGAGCAGAGCTCTTCTGAAAATTGTGTTTTCTCTGTATGCCATGAGAAGTAATGCTACATTAACTGCAATGAACTGATGTCCCGGTTTTATATATTTTTGCTTTTCTCTAAATTAATTCTCTTTCATAGTTCCCCCTGCACCCATACACAAATAGGGCTAATCCTGCACAATTTTTCCAAAAGTGCAGCATTCATTTTGGGCAAATTCTGTCCTCTGTTATATCTGTTTAAATCTGAAGTTACTCTGCTGAAGGCCAGGTGTAGTTGTTCTTATTGGAGACAGTGGATACTCCATGTCCATAATGTTGTTAATGAGGCAATACTGGACCTAGTATTTTCAGTTATCAGTGGATCCCATTTGCTATTCAGATACTTGGTATGGATCAGATTGTGGAACATTTACGTATGTAAAGTAGTACTTTATCCATCAATAGCCCCATTGGTTTTAATGGCTCTACTCAAGTAATAACTTATCTGCCCATGAATAAAAATAGCAGTGTCTAGCCATAGGCATGAAGCACACATCATCCAGCAATCTCAAAACACTTTACAAAGGCAGGTAGGTGTGTTACCCCAGTTTTACAGATGGCAAGACTGAGGCATAGAGCTGTGAAGTGACTTATCCAAAGTTTACATAGTGAGGAAGTGGCAACTCGGAAGGTTTTTTCACTCCAAAATCTTGATACATAACAGAAAACACTGTCATCTTCTCACAATATGACATGGCTATTCATTTTTATTTTTGTGGGTCATAAATAAATATCTAAGCATGAATCTACACTTTCTCAGAAAATAGCTAAACCATTTTGGCTGAAACTTAAATAAATAACTAAATCAGCCTGAACCAGAAACCTTTCATGGATATTTTCAGCCCAAATGGTTGAAGGTCAGCAAAGTTGTAAGCAACTGAAAATAAGGTCTTATAATAGGAACTGTCAGGCAACCTTATCAATGCTACCAGCCCCACCTATTGTATATATAAGATATTCCAGTCTGTTGATAAATTAATATTTCACAGCCAAGAGACATGAAAAAGGGGAGTTTTTAGAGTTAAGTCAAAACTCTTAAACTACAAACGTCTACACAACAAACGTTTGATGGGATAGCAATGTTGGTTAGAAATGTGACTTTTTGCAACATTTTTGTATCAGCAAAAGCTGTACTGTAGATGTAGTCAGACATAAATAAAAAGTATTTATGCCAGTATAACTTCCTTCACTCAGGGAACTGTGCAGTCTGGTTAGGAGGGGGAGAGATGTGAGTCTGAGCCCAAGAACGGTGACTGCTGGGAGGTAGAAGCCTATGAGTGGGTGCTCTGTGTTGACCACAGATGGGGAATGCGAGTGCAGTTGCCCTAAAATTTTCACATATATTACCAAACTTTTATTAGTGTAGACTATCCTTAAGAAACCTCCATCCAACCAGACTGAACTATCTGTCTCCAAGGACACTGGATAGGCCCATCAGAAACCAGTCAACTTGATGGTTCAGACATAAGTTTGAAGACTGACCCTTATCGTTTAAAAACGGAGAAAACTCCCATTGGGAAGTGAACTGGCTTGGTTGGGAGAGTTAGGAAAGTCTAGTTTTGAGGAAAAAAGATTTCCTCTCCTAATATGGCACCCTAGACTATGTATTCATTGCCAAAAAAGTGTGTTTTTACAATGAGATCACTAACTCAGTGCAAAATCATGTGGGAAACAAGGCTAGAGTGATTGGAGAGTGAGTGTGAAAAATTGGGATGATAGGGATCAGGAGGTTGCCGGGGGGGGCTAATGCATGCTTATGTAAGAAAAAGCCCCGAATACCAGGACATCTAGTCAACCTAAACAAACCAAAGGTAATTTTTACCTCAGTGTACCTTGTCAAGGTCAGCACTTCACTTCCACCTTGGGTTGACATTGACTAGCTACATTATCTCTTGTGGGATTTTACAGTGAGATAGCTAACCCAAGATAGCTGTTATCTTGCTGTGAAAACACACCTTTTTTGGCAGTGAAGACTTAGCCTAAGATTTGAATATCAGGCTGAATTTGGGAAGGGTCTCTCTTTATTTCTATCTGAATACAGCCTAGGACTGGAACTCTGATGAGCCCCAAAGGAGAAAAGAACCATGCCAGCTTGGAGGACAGGTGCTAAACGGTAAACAGTTTATGGGATTTAAACCACCCACTCAGGCAAAAGGCCTGGACAGAGTTGTCCTCTCTCAGGTGTGTTGCAAAAGCCTGGCAAGTAACGTAGGGGAGATGCCATGGAAGGAAACCCTGGAGGAGATGTGAAATGCAGGATGATTGGGTTGTAGGGGCATGCATGTGCATATACACAGAGGAAACATTTTGGATTTAATCTTTAGTTTTAGCAGACACTTCTCCCACTCACATTCAAATACATACATGGATTTACTGAACTTTCTTCTGTAGTTTGCAAAGAATGTGGAAATTCGGCTTAAAAAATAGATGGGTTGATACACAAAACTTCAACCACATTGCTGCATTGTATTCTGTCATTGTGTAATGCACATGGGATATAAAATGAATTATTTTTACAAAATATGGCCCATTAATATAGAAATAAAGGATTCCCTAATGGACAGTGGGTTTGTTGCTTGTTAAAAAATAGCATCTCTCAGTGGAGTGCACCCTCACTAGAAGTAATGCAAATATTTTAAACTAATGTAGTGGAGATGGCAGTGTTGTTCTGCATGAAGATGAACTTTGTTTTTGCCTGGGGCATTAATGAATCATAAGGCCTCTTTCACCAGGAGAATTAGCAGACTATTATTTTGAAAGACAGTCGTCTGTATTTAGTAAAGCGAAGCAGTTGACGAGACAAGAAGAGCAAGCCTGTCTCTTTCACTGAATATATTTATTTTCTTGCACTTCACATACCAAAGAATTTACCTAATACCTCTCTGCAGTTTATTCTGCTTAAGTGTGACAGCCAGGGACTCTATTTTATCTGCTGGAAACAGGTGTTTCAGCATAAACATTCAAATGAGCTTGAGGAAATCTGCAAGAAGCAGGGAAAAAACATTTTAATTACTCCAAGAATCGAAAGCATGTGGTTTAGTTGTGATGTGAGGTTGAAACTAGCTGAAATTATAAGAAGGAGAAATAAATTAACAAACAAATACCATCCTATACTGAAAAGCTACCATGCCATGCTTGAGATTTTAAATATTCCATTTTAAAAACTATTGTCAATCAATAGAATTTCTGTTCTATATATGAATATTTAAATACCACATAGAATCAGAATGTAGCATTATTTGTACACTGTATTGTAGTGTTTCAGCACACATTCATACAATGTATGCACTAAAAATGGTAGGTATTAGGTAAACACAATTAAGACAGGTGCATAAAAGAGTGTTCTGAGATTCAGGGTGACAGATAACATACTGCACAACGATGCTCGGAGGCAATATTTTTGCCTAAGGTACAATGGAAATCCTCTACTCTCTCCCAGTGTTAAGGGATCTCTAGGTCCTGTCATCATAGGGAAATCAATAGCTTTCTGGACAGCCATGCAGGCCAGTGCTAGCTAATGTAAGGTGGGCAAAACTTAAAAAACCCCAAAACACATAACCAAAAACCACTCCTAAAAAAGGCGAGTTATCTGAAACTCTGCCCATGAACAGAACTTAAAATGGGTTGCTCTCGCACTTGCACAGTGCAGTGGAGAACCCAGTGGCAACAAAGAACAGAGGGACCCTAGTTTAGGTTTCTAAGTCTCCCAACAATAAATGGCACAAAATTAAAAGTTATCTACTAGAAAAGGGTCAAGGGCTGAGCTGAACCAGCTTGCATTTGTATCATTCATTCTATGGAACCTGAAGGTTAGGCTACTAAGTTTAGGGGCCTGTTTGTAGTTAAAAAAAGAAAAGAAAAGAAATAGCAGTTATTGATTTTTTTTCTGCTTTCCATGTTAGTTCATAAGTCTCCACTCTATCCACTGTGATGTTTTTGACTATCCATTAAATCAATGGAGCAAGTCTGAGGTACCTAGCACATTCAGTGATAATCAACAAGTTAAAAAGTGGCTTTTATTCATATCTAGTAATTACTTTTCATAATGATTTTTACTGTACATTCAGTATTATGAATCAATAATAATCTGATTGTATGATGGGGTACATAGCAAGTGCAAATACATCAGACTCAACATTCATGTCATGTCATACTTGTATTATTGAGATGCTGAGCTACTATTAAAATTCACTCACATTGCCAGGTTTGTGAAAGTGCAGTTTCAAAACTCAATAAAATTTTAATGGGACCACTAACAAAGCCATAGAGAAGCCTTAAAACCTTATGGGCATGTCACGTACCAATTATCTTGTCTATTAATTCTTGTAGCACAGAAAAGAAAAAGTTAAATGTTAATTATAATAAAGCTATGTTAAAAATATTAATGTTCTCAGTTATACACATGAAATAAAAGATTTTAAAGACTGAAACTTCATATCCTGACTGAAAATTCCAGGTGGAACACATCTAATGTGCTGATGAATATACCAGCAAGGACTTAGCATTACAGTAACAGCAGAGCCAGTACACTGGAATAATAGGTTTCTCAGTGGTCTACCATACTGTGTATGTACTGTGTATACAGTAGTATGTAAGCAGTAACTCACTACCAAGAAAGTACATTTGCAGCTTTAATTTGTTTGCTTTGTGGAGTTAAAACCACTAATCAAAATAGTATTTCACCTGATTTAGTACATATTTTTCTGCCATTAAATGGGAAAGTTATTGGCTCTTTCTCTAAAAGGACATTGTTAAGGCACTAGACCTAGCTTAGAGGTTCAGGTCCAGAATTTAGGTATTGCTTAAAAAAGAAGAAAAGTTTCATACAATATGCTAATAATAGATATGTATGTGACTAGAACTATGATTTAAAAAATAAGCAAAAGTCCTTTTTTTTAATGGGGGATAAAATGCAGAGAGCTCAAGCCACCCATTGGAATCTGGACTTTGAGTACCATTTTGGCATGTTTGGATCCAGTGTTGCTTCAACCATATATTTGAATGAAAGTTTTACTTGTATGCATACAATCTAGACCTCACAGTACTGTTTTAGTTCATGGAAACCTGATTAATTGTCATTGGCCTAGTGAAGGGCAATAAACAAACAGTAAAAATGTTGAAAAGTAAATTCAATTTTTAAAATGATTTCAGACGTTATTTGTATCAAAGGTAGAGAAATTAGTGTTGTCTTTTAATATCATCAAGAATTTTGGGACCAAAGTTATTAGACTGGATACTGGAATTATGGGGTGAAACTCTATGGCCTTTCTTATTCAGGATGTGACACCAGATAACCATAATGACCTGAAAATCTATGAACCTATGTGTTAGATCTCTGAAATGTGCTTTAAATCCTCATTTGAAATGTCCCAGGGATTAATCTGATCCATTGTGTTTGAGGAAGTCATTAGTGAAAATAAGTGCCATTAAATTGTCTGAAATACAAAGGCTTTTAGAATGATGTTTTATTTCTCTAATACAGTAAAAATACTAGGTTCCTTGAAATAATACTCAGAACTTATATAGCACACTTTACAAAGAGGGTTAAATATCATTTTACAGGTGGAAAAACTGGGGCCCAGAGAGATTAAGTGACTTGTTCAAGGCCATACAATGAGTCAGTAAAAGGACCAGGAATAGAATCCGTGTCTGTTGACTCTGTACCCTATTGAGGGGACCACATTGTCTCTTGATACAGGAAGCACAAGGAAAAGAAGGGACTGTGGGAGCCACATCACATAGGTTCTGATAACTTCTGGTGACACAGTATATATATTTCCATTTGTATTTGTCAAAAGATAGTTTGTAGAGATGACAGATATTTTTTTTCCACAGATAATTTTATGTTTTCAGTGAAACATCAAAACCAAAATATCACGATTCTGAAATGCCACCGTGATGCTTCATGGGAGTTTTTACTTTGGGTGCCTAGCGCTCCCATTTTCCTCTAATAGGACATGCTCTCTGGTTGGACTACACCTCCTGTGATGCACCACAGCCTACCCCCTTATTAAGGGGAGGTGGGGCATCATGGCAATTGTATGGCTGTGGTGAATTCAGAGGAGATGAAGTCCAGCCGGGGAGCCTGGTCCATAGAAATGAATGAGGGCATGAAACACAATTTTGATGCAATATTTTTGACCAGCCTCATCATTCATGTCACACAAAGCTATGTAAGGGCTCAAACAATACTAGGCCTTGTCTCTTCATGGTGTAGTGGACGGGATTAATAGGTCAACATTTGCCAACCATTCCCACGGACTTACAATGGATACATTTAGAAAGAAACTGATATTCTCAGTTACCATTGTGTGCTAGTTGTTAGCAGATGGTGACTTGGTGGTGTAAACCACGATATTTTTGTTCCTAGATGGTGGAATGACTCTGGGGAGTCCAGACCTTCCATATTCAGCCCCACAGATGACTCATGGAGACATGAAAAAAATCAAACCTTTAAAATATAAACCAAGATACCAATGTTTTTAAAGATTTACCTAAATACTGGGGTATTTGGGTCCCCTACTGAATTCTAATACATGGTCCACTCTGAGCACCATTCTCTCAGCTTCTCTGGTTAAAAACCATTGCATAAATACAGATTGCATTTTCAGCTTTGTCCTCATGCTACTGCAATGTATGATTCTCCCAGCGTCTACTGATTTCTTTCTCTTATTTTTCAAAAAGATTTTTCTCCAGAAGGCATTTCCCCTCTACATATTGCAGCATTACACAGAGAATGAACAGTTTCCATGTTTTCTGTCACTCCATTTAGAAGGGCTCAAGGACTCTGGATGGCAACACAGACGCATTTTTAAAATGTCAGATACTTGCATTAGAACAGCTTGTTTATTATAGCATTCTTATCAGGGGGTGAAGAAATCAAGATACGGATCATCAAAGAAGGTGCTGGAGGCATCTGTTGCAAAGCCTAAACACATGCAATGGGGCACAACTGGGCAGTGAAATGTTAAAAATGAAACTGATCGTTTTTAGAAATATGCCCAGTGAATTATAAACAAACACTTGAAGTTCCTAATGTCACTGATTCATCGCCATTCGGGGGGGTGGCGGGAGACCCCCAAGACAACATGATGTTGTGCTTGTCTGAAAATGAGCAGACAAAAATAAATGCACAATTTTGAATCTGAACTGGCAGGAGTCATTTGCTAGGTCTGTCATCTGGATATTAAAGAAATACGCTCAAATTAATGCAGAAATAGTGACAGCTATGCAAATGGATGACAGAAACCTACAGAATACACGGCAAGGGGTTTTGTCATTATTGAGAGTCACATGGCTAATTCCCAGCATGTTGATTTCTGTCTCTAATATGTTTTATTCTGAGCACATTAAAGCATGATTACACTGAATGATGCTGGTAGATCCTTTACTGAAATGCTTCCCTCATACACCCTCCCTCCCACCTCCCCAGTGGTTTTCTTCTTTCTGAAACATAAGGCAAGCCATAGACAATATAAATATCCAGAAGGAAATCCAATTTGGCCAGCATGTATTGACTAAATCTAGCATATTTCATCTAAAGGTTGCGTGGTAAATATTTATAAGCACGTTGAGTATTTGAAATGAGTATTTGAAAGCTGGCCCTGAAATCGAGGACATAATTCTAGCTTTTTGCTATCTCTCTTTACATGTTTGTTTTTTCACTTCTGGGGTTTTCAGTTCATTTTTTAAAAATTCCTTCTGTGTTTTACTGTCTTAGTTGATTTTTCTGGCTGTGGTATATAACCACCAGTCTGCAGACGCTGTACCTTTTTAATTTTAATTAACTTTTGGTGGGCAAATACATATATTACCAATAAAAGAAGGAGATATGAAAATCTTTGTAGAATACCCCTACAGTGCAGCCTAAAATCCCTGCTAATTTTCTAAAGGCAGCTGTACTTTCATTTGTTTCTAAGATAAACATATTTATACAGACAAAAGTAAACTCATTTGTGCAATTTGCTTTCCATTATCCTAAGTGTGACCTGGTGGATATAGTGAAGGTTCATAGAACAATTCATTGCATGCAAGATGGTAGATACATAGAAAAAAATCTTGGAATTATCTGTGGTTATAAGTAGTAGTAATAGGCTATGGTTTTTTCCTGGCTTATTAATATTCTGAAGCAGTATTAATAAGACTTTAATTAAATGACCTAAATGATGGCATGTTGAGAGTTCTCATGAGCAACACACAGCATGCTTGTGCATTTGTATGCCATACCCTATGCTGCGGGTCTGGGCATGACTCCTAACAGGTTCCTATTCCTAAATTCTTCAGTGGTGATCCTGTCCTTGGATAAACAGAATCTACATTACGAAGTTATAGTGAGCAATTGTAAATACAGACTGATTTACATACTCTGTGTGTGTGTGTGTGCGTGCGTGCGCAAAACAAGCTACAGAAAAGGAGAATAGGAAACCAAAGTTGACTAGGGAAATAAATAATTAGGCCAGGTGTCAAAACTCGCCAACACAGCTTGAATCTGAGATACCAAATACTCTCATTAAACTGCTTTCAAAAGATCTACTGGTCAAGAGTCACTTGCAGCAATGATTATTTGGTGAATTATCTCCAACAACAAATAAAGCTGAGAAGATATAAGCTGTCTGTTGACAGAACTAGAGGCAAAATTCATCACAGAATGTATATATTAGATGTTTCTGGAGTCAGTAGAGTTCCATTGGGTACTGATGTAAATCAAGTCCCGATTCAGGAAAGAAGATTGACACAGCAAAGCCGTTAGGCGTGTGTTTAAGCACATACTTGTGCTTTTCTACGCTGTGGTCTGATGGCGACAGACCTCAAGTTCAAAAGTAATTTTAGAATATTATTTTTTATTGCAAACAAAGTGGCTCAGTCTATAAGTGCTGAGCACTCCCATGCAACACTGAACACCTGCAACTTCCACAGAAGCCTGTGGGATTGAAGGGCGCTAAGCTCCTCACAGGGCTGGTCATAACATTGCAGGTTCAAGGTTAAGTTTCCTAGCCTGCAGTCAGATATACTCCTGAAAAAATCTTAACCGCTGAGAAGTAAACATTCCTGAAGAAAAGGAGACAAGGAAAAAATTAAAAAATTTAAAAATTGTTTCCTATGATGGCACTTTATTTGGTTTTGAAATTAACTTTGTTGAGAAAGATAAGGGGGAAGGCATTTTACTAACTAAAGAGGATGATGTGGCTGCTTTTGCTTTATATATATAGATTTTTAAACTTTAACGGAGCCTGCATGCCTTTGAACTCAACAGCTCCTTTCCGTGAAAGTCTGGGTGGTTTTGAACAGATGTAGAGACATCATAGAGTTCATTTAGAACATAATCAACAGATAATAACAGGGTACTCGGCGAAATAGCAGTGAATGGCAAGTGCCATCAGCCTTTTCAAAACAGGAAAATTAGACATTTTTATCTCCGCATGCACAACAGGGTCAGAAGAAGCAGGAAAAGACTAATTTAGAAGCCTTTTATTATGTTCCAGGGTTTTAAAAAAAGGCTGCTGTAAAGTTCTCAAAAATGATTCTTGTCTCTCATTATGCACTGTACCTGTCTATGGGAGATAATATACTCCTTCATAGGAATAAAATGAAGTAGGATCTGTTTTATACTTCTAAGCATATGGATATTTCACAGAGCCCTTATCTTCTTTCTTCACTGAGAGTTGAGAGCACTCAGTGCCTTGCAGGATTCGACCCCAGGTATCTGTGAGTAATATATTTTCACTGCTAAATAGTTCCGCCTAGTTCACCTCATATCCCTAAAATGCATATCCTATTATATTTCTAGGGAGCACTTATGAGCGAAACTATTGCCATCAGCTAGACACATAATTTATACAGCTTAATAAACTTGTTGGTACAGTGGAACAGGGTTAGCTTGCTTGGCTCTCCTCTTGATTGGCTCCTCCTGACTGGTTCTAATCCTTGACTCCAATTATGCGTTTTCTTACCCTGGAGCTCAAGCTAAAAATGTTGCCCCTGGCTAAGTGCACCTCAGGTCACCCTATCTACAGTTCAGCGCGTGAGCACACACAACTCCGAGTCAAAATGGAAAGTAGAAACGTTATGAAAAGTCATCTCTGCTTCCCTCTCACGTTGCTCTTTTGATCATTGGCTCCACAAGTCATCTGTTGTTGCCGTAGGCCTGAGTCTTCAGTCCCTTGAGAAGCCTAGTACTGTCTCTTGTGCTTCTGCGACTATCTCAAATGGCTCCAAAACCCACTTTGTTCTGTCCGGTCATATGTTACACCAGTTATTAGACATTCCCAGACACATGGGAACTTTGACAGTATTGACATGTACGGACAGTATAAACTTGTATCCAGACTAACAGTGCTGTTGATATACCAACCGTACTGTTCACCACCATTCTCTCTCCTAGCCCTTAAGATTACTTCTGGTTCAGTATTTTATGTACTGATCCTCACTGCATTTGTATCTCTAAGCACTCATCTGCAAACCCTGATTAGAGCCTGTTGGAAACAAGCTGATTGGCTTCCCAAGTCTTGTAGTACTCTGTGTTTAGTAAAGAAACACGGATGATGGGTGGCCAACAAAGAGTTATACAAAAAGCCCTTGAACAAGGGCCTCTCCGTACTTCATGCTGCAGCTGATTTCAATCAATAACTCTTCCTGCCATCTAGATACAGATTTTCATTTTGAAGGTTGTTGTCACAGCGGAGCATCATAAAGAAACTCATAACAGGTGTGCTTGTAATTGTGATCTATTTGGAGAATGCCCTACCCTCAAACTCTAGATTAATACGTCTGGAAGGTTATCACTATGGCAGTAGATTGCTGTCCTGACTTCATGGTTGCTGGCTAGAGGGTTGTTTGTTTGGGTTTTTTGGCCTACACAGTCGGTGTCTGTGTTTAGCTATGAATGCTTCTTTCTACTTCAGAGGAGGCAAAATAGCTTTGAATGGAAAATTAATCCATGTTGTGCACAAGAACATGCAATAGTCATTCACCAGAGCAGAAACTTTTGTGCTTTCGAGGGGCTACATCTCTACTGAAGTTCACCTGCTGGAGCACGGTCAGACGAGTTAGATTACTTGTCTTTGTAGAGATACCTATGTAGATAAACAGTGTGTGTTCTTTCCTTAGACACTTGAAGAGGAAACGGTTCTTTGAGCTGACATACATTAGAGCTGGTCAGATGACTTGGAAATGACGATGAGAGCTGCTTAAAATGAACCTACTGAGAGTGATGTTTGAGAACCTTGCAAGAAGTTTATAAATAGAGAACCTTATGAAAGCTTAGCAAAGTTCTCACACTTTTTTTTAATGCCAGGCTTAATAATTTTCTGCATCACCTGGGACAGTTTGGCATTTCGTTCCCAACTCACGTCTATTTTTGTATCTTCCTATTTTGACAATTTCTGCAGGTCAGTGCCGGACCAGACTCTTGTTTAGAAACCTATTTTTTATGTGACCTACCAGTTTCCTCATTATTGAAATCTATCTTGTTGTAAGTACAGAACAAGGACAAAATCCTGAAGAGATCCTCAAATCTATTGAAGGGGATAGTTCATCTCAAATCTTAGTGGGATCAGGATACTTCCCATAATGAACAGGCTGTCTTGAGTTCAGATCTCAGCATTCATCCTATTTCTTAATTTGACAAAACCCCGCATACAAACTCTTTGTGACTCCTGTACATGTTCATCTCCCCCCCACGCCATTAATACAGTGTTAATATGCACATCTCCATTGGCTCTACAGATCTACTGTAACTTTTTCAAGCTCTGTTACACATGATGTTGCAGCAGCTCTAGTGAGAGATCTGGCTGTGAGGAAAAGAGAAAGGGGCTTATACCCACCTGTGTCATTAACTCTTTATGTGACTCCGGGTACGTCTCTTAATGTCTCTGGGCCAGATTTACAAAGTTATTTAGACACCTAAGGATGTACGCTGGATTTACAAAAATGTCCAAGGCTCTGTCTACACTGTAATGCAAGCCAGGGTTAGAAGAACCTGAGTTAACAGACTCTGGGCTTGTTAACCTACAGCTTGAGCATCTACAAACGTTTGTAATTCCAGTTTAGGAATTGTTGAACCCTGGGTCCAGACCTGGGGCTCCAGCATCTACACTGCATTATGTGGGCCTGAATCCAACTAACCATAGCCCAGACTTTCTATCTCCCTCCCACTCTAGTTCTTTGTTCCTGGTGCAATGTGGGAAAATTTGGCTGTCCACCAAACTTGACTGTCCAAAGAACAAAGAAAGTTGGCCTGTGGATTGTGGAATGCTTTTGGCGGATGTCCAGAACATGAGTCCAGTGGAGCTGCATCTGCAAGAGGGCTTGAATCCAGCGTCCGTCCACCCCTATGGCATCCTAAGAGCCTGGGTCCAAGCACCAGTTGGCATGATGTGTGTAGGCAGATGGGGGATTAGGCTTCAGCCAGACTTCAAACTCTGGTTTTTACATTGCAGTGTGAACATGCCCCAAGAGGTTAGGCTTTACTGTAAATCCAACATTAGATGCCTGTGTGTATCTTTAGACACCTAAATACCTTTGTAAATCTGTTGCTCAGTCTCTTAGTTTATTGCCCATTAAAGCGGGTCTAATAATAACGTATAGTTTACAGGTTGATATGCTACTGAAATAATGAATGTTTGTACAGCACTTTTAGATCTTAGGCTGAGATGTTACGGCAGTGCCATATGTTGCTAAGTCTGAACGTTAGATATAATAATTGAGAAAATGCAGAAATACAAGGCCAGGCGGCTCTAATCATTTCATCAAAAATAGGTTTAACTATTTTAGTTTTAGGCTGATTGCTTAATTAGCTCAGCAACTGAAGTGAATTAATCTGAAGAGATCTCTGAAAGCTGTAAGAACTTGTGTTGTGTGTATTATTTGTATTTGTTGCTTTGGGTCTTTGAATAGTTTTGTTATTTTACTAACGTAATCTTGTTTGAATTGAATTGTATATGGTCAGTTTAAAGTATGATGTTTTCTTTTTTCTCTTTTTTTCGCCCCCTCCTAACATGTGTAAATCAATCACTGCTTGATTTAGAATTAAGGCTTTCAGTGAACTAATTCGTACCAAATTGACTATGTTTCACCGCTATCCTCAGAAATGCAGCCTAAATCTGTGTTTGTGAGGTGAAATTATTTCATAGGGACTCATTTTGAGTTTCTGGAGCCATGTTTCCTGGAGTAATATTTCAACAAACATGTTGCATTGGAAGCTCTCTTGAGCCTGATTATATTTTAGTATCTATTAATCTGGTTGAAATGGAATTAAGAACCAACTCTGTATTTTGTGGGGAAATAACTTAAGAAATTTAATTAAAGAAAACAAAAGAGGTGGTAGTTTTTCTTGTAATTCAGTTGAGTTACATTGAATTCATTGAATACCATTATGTCTTTTACTACATTTTGGTATGAATATATGTAAATAAATCATATGGCCTGGATATCCCTAACACCAGGTTTCCGAGCAGATCTATCAGTTTAATACATTTTTTTCAAATAAAAGTTGCTTTTTGTATAGTTTCTGAACTGACAAATAGTGGAACCTCCAGGAGAACATTTTTCTCTCCTCGGGATATGGTGGAGGCTGAAGAGAAAGGAAACACGGGGTATGTGGAATTTTGCCAAAGCAAAATATTGTTTTTGTTCACATAACACAGAGGATGAAAGTGAAAGGGAATTTTCAGGACAGTGTATTGTTATTATATCCTAAAAGGATGGGGAAGGCTGCCAAAATGAGGGGCAAATTCATGAAAATTAATGATTGTCTGTCTGTCATTTATATTGCCCATATCACCACAGTGCCTGACCAATAAGAGCAGAGTTTTGCCCTTTCACCACAAAAACCTGCATTAACTGATGCTAGTTTACTATGGAGGAAATCCACAAATCCTTGTGTAAATGTAAATATTCCCCAGTTCAAACCTGACAGCTTCACACACCTCCAGCCAGGCTTTTACATTGATAAATCCTGAACTTCAGCCGGAACTGGCTGTTAGGTTTGGGGGTTTTTTTAATGTGTTTTCATGACGCAGTGGTAAATCACATTTGTTTTTCTTTGTTTCACTAGAATGATTACAGGAAGCTATCTATGCAATGCAAGGACTTTGTGGTGGGTGTACTGGATCTCTGCAGGGACACAGAAGAAGTGGAGGCTATTCTGAATGGAGATGTGAACATAAAAGTGTGGCCTGAGCATCACCGCCCAAGCCTGAGCAGAATTAAGCTTGCCATTAAATATGAGGTCAAAAAGGTAAGATTTTGATCTAGTTGTCTTGTCACTGCATCTTACAAGCTGGATTTTACTTCCATTGAAATCAGTTATAAAACACCCATCGCTCTCAGTGGGATCAGGGTTAACCGTTGGAATTTAGCCTTTCTATGGCATTTTTGGCAAGGTGGTTGCACATTTTAATATGGCAAATGTTACTGTTAAACTGTTAATTACTATGGATCTGGTGGCCCCTTTAAACTGTTAAAAGGAAGATTGGATGGCTCACGTGACTGGTAAAATTGTATAGGGGCCCCTTTCCTCTCGGAGAGATCACACGCGTGCGAATGTGGAAAAGCTTAGTAGTGGTCCAAAGTCACTGCCATTGCAAGATGAAGTGTAGTTGTAGCCATGTCAGTGCCAGGACATTAGAGAGACAAGGTGAGTGAGGTAATATCTGTTATTGGACCAACTGCTGTTGGTGAGAGAGACAAGACCTGAAAAAGAGCTGTGTGTAAACTCAAACGTTTGTCTCTCTCACCAACAGAGGTTAGCACAATAGCAGATATCACCTCACCCACTTTGTCTCTCTACTTGCCATTGCAAGACTGCTTAATTGTTTTCATGAAAATAATTATTCATTGGGGGGGTGGTTTCAATAATGCCCAACGGAGGGGTTTTGTTTGTTCGTTTAGATTTAAACAAAGAATAAGGAAGGAGGATATGCAAGGCTCTAGTTTCCCCTGCCACAAATTACAAAATACATTAAATTAAACCATCTGCAGATCACTAAATGCTCCTCCCCACTTCCCCCACCAAGCTGATTTCCTTCAAAATCCCATTTCCACAGCAGCCTGAGGGTCAACAGACTATTTCATACTACGGAAAGGCCTGTTCCAGAGCCAAGTGCCTCTCAGAGAGAACACTTGACCATCAGCCCCTCGTTTTTCAAATCGGGGAGAGCCAGTGTGAGCACAGCTGCTGATAATAACTGTAGCACTATGGCAAAAGGAGAGAAGCAGCCTCTCAGTTAGTAAAATCACAAGCCATTTCGAGCCCTTTAAATCAGAAGCAACACTTTAAATTTAATCTTGAAACCAATAGGTAGCCAGTGCAAATCATGAAACTCCCATGAAGTGCTGCCACTGGAAAACCCCCCTTAACAGGTGACTTGCTACTGTCTGCACCAGCCTAAATTCCTGGACTGACAAAAATGTAGCAGCTACATTGTAGCCCATGTGGGGAACACTGCAGTGATCCAGTGACGAGATGAAAAAGGCCTGGATCGCAGCAGGGAGGTTTGCATCTGAAGGGAATGGTTGCAATCTTCCGGCCAGACACGGATAGTAAAAAGCACGTGTGGACGTTGCTACTACAGGATCACTGAAGAGTAGCTGGTGGTTCAATACAACCCCTGATTGCAAACATAGCTAACAAATGTCAGGAGCAGACACTCAGTCTAAGGGGTAAATCTACCCTGCAAAAAAACCCCAAACTCCTCACGGCAGCAAGTCTTAGATCCCAGGCCAACTGACTGGGGCTCACGGGGTTCAGACTGCAAACTAAAAATAGTGGGATAGACACTGAGGCTCGTGCTGGGCTCCAGCATCCTCCCCCCTCACCAAGTTTCAGAGCTGGGGCTCCAGCCTGAGCTCAAATGTCTACCCTTCAGTTTTTAGCCCTGTAGCACAAGCCATAATTAGCTGACCTGAGCCTTGCTGCCTTGGGTCTTTTATGCTGTGGAGATGTATACTTAGAGGGAGACCTCAGCCTCATCAGGTAACCCCTTTGTTTTCCCCACTTTCATTTACCACCTCCATCTTATCCAGATTGAACTTCAGCCAGCGAGCTCTGATCCATGCCCCATGAAAGTCAGTGGGACTTATCCTCTGAAGTCACTGAGGTGGCTTGCAAAAGAAATCGCTCTTTATGTAGTGCCACAGAATGAGCAGCATACTCTACGCTTAGCATGTGTGTAGGAGAAAAAGCCCCTGATTAGGTCTGGCAAGAAAATGGTATTCAAATTCCTCAAAACATTTTTCATTTGAGGGGAAAAAAATTGGCCCACATCAGGACAAAAGACAAAAACTTGCCATGAATCACAGAGCTTTGAATTCCGTAACATTCTGTTTTGGGCACACTGAAATGTTCCCACAGCGGGAATATTCCAGTGTTTGCAAAATATCCCCAGCTAACAGGCTGCCAAAGAGCTATGGAGCCTGGGTGACCAAGCTCACCTCTATCCTGCCAGGTAGGAAAGTACTGGAATTACTCACAGAAGATCCAGCTCAATAGAAAATGAGAATCCCAATATCTGCCCTTGCTATTGCTTACAGCTAGGAGTGGCTGAGTGAAATTAACAGCTGTCTGGGCAGTTTCCCTGCTGCTGTTATGTCAATTTCAGTCAGCTTCCTGGATTCCAAGCCCTGTAGCAGTCTGCATGGTGGGCTGCTGGATAACCTGGCCTTCCCCAGTCAGATCTGGGGAGCCCCAGTTTCCCAGCCAAATGGACTGCCAAGGACTCGAGGAGCCTGGTAAACTGGGCTTCTCAGCAACCTGCTGGGTAGGTTTGCCAGTTCCCTGGAAAGCTTCTGAGGCCTGGGGAACTTAGAGTCAAGGATTTCAAGGCTTCTGGGATGACCAGGAGCTGGGGACATTGGGCAAGCTGTCAGAAATCTGCTTGGTTTCCATCAAAATGTCATTGAAATCAACGTTTTCCCATTGAACGTTTCTATTTCAAGAAATGGGCACTCCCTGATGAAAAAATACGTTTTGCTGGAAAATTTCTGTACAGTGCTACTCTGACACAAGGAACAGGCAGTTTAATGGGCTTGCAATAATGCAAATCTGAGGGGGTGTGCGCATTGTGAAAGAGGTGTATTTTGACAGTGGTTTCTTTTACACAAGTTCCTAAATGAGAAATGCCCCCATCCTAAAATCGGTATCCTTGATAGTCTGTGCATACCATGTTCTAGCAACGATGCAACAACACTGACGTCAGCAATGGTGTAAGCTCTATTTTAGTCAGAGCTCAGGCTCTCTCCACTAGTGCTTGCACGGTAGCTACTGTCGGTGGAGTTGTAGATGTGCCCATAATTCCGTACTCATCCTCAAGGTTCCTGCTCCATGAAATGACTGTGAACCATGAATGCCACAATATGAAGATGTCTGTGTGTGTATTCTTTTGGCTAAAGAGAGGATGTCAATCTCCAGGGCTCTCAATCTGTCACATTTCATGAGCACTAAAAGGAAATGAAGCAACTAAGGGTTTCCCTAACTGCTCCTATTCAAGTCCATGTTCCCTTTGGAGTCATTAACAAAACTCTTATAGACTTCAGTACAAGCAGTTAGGCCAACACAGAGTGCTTTTGAAAATCCTCCTCTAATACCATTGAGAAAATATGTGCTGATGTGGCAGTAAGTAAATTTAACTAATGCTGAAGTGTTTTCCTGATCTTTGACTGAATATCAAAAGTTAGACTTCAGCATTTGCTAAAATGCCTCATCAAGTTAAAATACTCCTGTGTCATTTAATCCTTGCTTCTTGGAGCTCTTGTTCCTTTCTGACATACACTATACTGGCCAAATGCACTCAAGAGTTAATAAGTGTTTTACTGATTCCAACAAACTGTTTGAAATAGACACTGCATCAATCCCACCCATTCTGTGTTGAACTGGAGGGGGCAAGAGTTAGCTGTGTCTCTCTACTAGATCTGCTTCTTGAATGCATAAGCAAATAAATCAGTATTTAAAAAATATTCTAGGCCCTCTTCTTCCACTTTTCCAAAGTCCCAATGTTCTAACTACCATGCATTTGATCAGGTCAAATCTTTAAAGGTAACTTCATATGCATTGATGTTACAGTAAGAGAACTTAATTTGTGAAACAGATAGGGATGCATGAAAGGGGGTAATCAAAGCTGGTCTTCTGAGTGTATGGAATATATTTTTAAAGCAGCAAAAGAGAGAAGGGAGTGGTTTAGTTTTAGAAAAACATTTAAAATGTTCTGCGGTATGGAAACATGTTCTGTGAATGGAAAATTTGGTTCTGGCAAATACTGGGTCTGGGAGGTTCAGAATAATGATTTCAACAATGGGCTTTGATGGAAATTGGCCTCCTGTAACTGGGCTTAAAGAGGTGTTCCAAATTTTCCAGCTAACATCTGCTTTCTCCTTTCCCCACCACCTGCTTACTTCTGTCTCTCAACAGCATTTCTGTGCTAGCCAGAGAAGGTCTCTTCCTGTTGTGGAAGCAATTAATTAAAGAGAAACTTAAAACTCTTCATTTAAATGCTTTCACAAGGGGACAAACGGTGTGGAGCTAGTTTGTATAACAGAAAGGAACTGGACAAATTGTGTCCTAGGATGATGCAGCTATGCACCATTCCATACTCAAAGCTGAGTATAAGGATTCAATCCATCCCCACTGGAACTCCCTTAAACAAGTTGGGACAAATTCCATGCCTTAAACTGGTGCTAGCTCATTGACTTCTGTGGGCTTGTGCTGCTGTAACGCAGCACAGAATTTGCCCTAGTGTCCTTCAAGAGGGCTAACTAGTCTGAAATACCCTCAGAGTGTATCATCAAAGAAAGGTCCCTAGAAGACTTGCAAGGTAATAGCTATAGTGGAACTTGTGAGAACTCCAGACCCTTTTGCTAAGCAAATCAAGTCCTCTGCACTGGTTTCTTTCACTCTATGTTTCTTCTTACAAGTACTGTAGTCCTCTCTTAAGTTCAGAGAACTTTGAAACTGTGAGTTTGACAAGATGTAGCTGAACTGCCATGTCAATCATTGCACTGCCTTCACCGTACTTACTCCACCAGCACTATAGCCAGCTCATTTTCAGAGGCTCATCTCTAGTGTGAATGCATTGTTTCATAATACAAGCCCACAGTTTCTCTCTTGACTTGCCAGTTTTTCAGCATCAGATGGAGCCAAAAAAAATTGTTTTCTGTTTGTCATATGCAGTTGAGATCAATTGCATATTTTCTCCTTCTGTAACAAAATGTATTCTTCAAAACTGATCATCCTTTTTAGAGCAGGGTACCCCTTTGGGCCTCATTATTATAACTACTAGATCATCTACGTAATGAATAAATACTGTCTTCAGTAAATCTTGTTTGATCCTCTGCTTTACATTTCACAGTCTGTTCTTTTCTATATTTCTCTCTCTCTATTATATTGCATATATTCTGACATTGGTCCTCGGCAGGCTAAGAGAGCGCTGATAAAGGGCTCAATTAATAAAGAATTAAAGGAGGGTAATATAGTTAATGCCAATCATCAAGGGTTTATGGAAAATAGATCCTATTAGGCTAACTTGATATCTTGTTTTGATGAGATTGCAAGTTTGGTTGATAACAGTGTTGGTGTAATATACTTAGACTTCTGTAAGGTGGTTGACTTTTTTAAGCACAACATTGTGATTAAAAAAATCAAACAATACACAATTATTTGGATTAAAAGATGGCTAACTGACCGGTCTCAAAAGGTAATTGTAAACAGGGAATCCTCACTGAGTGGGTGTGTTTCCAGTAGAGTCCTGCAGGGATCAGAGTTTCTCCCTATACTGTTTAACATTCTTATCAATGACTTGAAAAAAAACATACAGTTATCACTGACACAGTTTATAGATAGCACAAAAATTGGGGGAGTGGTAAATAATGAAGAGAACAGGCTACTAATAGAGGGGAATCTGGATCACTTGGTAAACTGGGCATAAGCAAACAATATGTGTTTTAATACCGCTAAATGTAAATATATACATCTGGGAACAAGGAATGTAGGCCATACCTACAGGATGGGAGAATATATCCTGGGACACAGTGACTGAAAAAAGATTTGGGATCACAGTGGATAATCAGCTGAACATGAGCTTCCCAGTGTGATGCTGTGGCCAAAAGGGCTAATGTGATCCACAGATGCATAAACAGAGGAATCATGAGTGGTAGTAGAAAGGATTTTTTTTTAACCTCTGTATTTGTCACTGGTGAGGCTGCTTCTGTCCAGTTCTGGTGTCCACAATTGAAGAAGGGTTTGGACAATTTTTTAGAGGGTTCAGAGAAGAGCCATGAGAATAATCAGAAAACCTACCTCATAGTGACAGATTGAGCTCATTGAGTCTATTTTAGGTTAATAAAGAGAAGGTTAAGGATTTACTTGATTGCAGTCTGTAACTACCCACATGGAGTAACAAATATTTAATAAGGGACTCTTTGGTTATTGGCAGTGACTTATGATAGCAGGCTGATATTTAACATTCTACCCTGTATTGCTAAACAGAGGAACAATCTGTATACAAAAATGTAGTGATGAAAGTACACCAGTAATGACTTCCCTCAGAGGAAATAGATTTTAAGGTATAGAGATATTTGAGGGGTGTGTGTGTATAAAAACGTTTAGCTTGCAACTTATTTCCAATACATGGAAATCATATATTTGTCTGCACGTGTGTGGGTTTTGGTGTTCCCCCCCATGGATCTCAGTTGTTCCGATGTAAATTCAGAGTAACACCATCAGAACCAGTGAAATTACTCGGTATTTACACAGCTGTAACTGAGATTAGCAATTGGCCCTGTGAAGGAATGCTGCCTGACCCATCCCCCGCACCTGAAGCACCGAAATCACTAACCTTACAAATGGGGAAATTTATGTCTGACAGTTGGGCCTACCTGCAAATTCAATGTGCAGATGTCTTCTGAGGTGTGATGGGCTGGGCTCCACCCGTACTGCAATCCTGCAGCAGTGGCGCCAGACATGGATTAAACCGTGCTCAAGTTTCCAAGCTTTTGACTGTACTATGGGATTGAGGTGCCCCAATAGGTACTTGGATAAAGAGCAATCACTGTTGTCAAGGTGCAAAATGATATTTCAGCAATATTAGTCTGGCTGAATGGCACTCCTGTTGGCCAACTCAATATTCACATCGTCTACCCATGCCAGCGGCTACCTAGGCGTTTTGTCAGCTACTACAAAACTGTTATTCCCGGCTCCCCCTTGGCCTTCTGCATCTAGCATTCTGGACCAAATTCTTCGCTGACTTCTACACTGTGCATTCCCATTCATTTTTGCCATTTTTAGATCAAATGTTATTTTGGGTACATTGTTGAAGATTGCCAGCTGGTGTAAATCAATGTTTGCCACTGTTTTAATGGAGTGGCACTGATTTCCTCCAGTTAAGGATATGTCCCATTATTAGTAGTAGCCTGAAATTTGCTCTGTTGATTTTGCATTCTTCAGCACACGAAGCTATATTATACAGAGAAGTAAAGATGTTCTGACGAAAGTGCCCTTAGATAGGACAGAGCTTGAAATATTCTATATTATGTTGTTTCAGTGGATGGCAAGAAGGATCTTAGAAACTAAGTCACCCATTTAGGGGCCAGGGACTGCCTGCTGTAATTAAAAAAATATATGAAATGTTACATTTTTCATCAAAATAGCATTTGTATGCTAGATGCTTATATTTGGATTCACAGTTTTAAAGAGTATTTGACAGTATAGCTACCTTTACCATTATGCTTCTCAATTCATGCTTTCCTGCAAGCAAGCTAGCAAGCAAGAGAGCCGGCTGTATTTTAAAGAAACCTTATTGAAGGCACAGGAACAAACCATCCCGATGTGCAGAAAGAATAGCAAGTATGGTAGGAGCCCAGCTTGGCTTAACAAAGAAGTCATTAGTGGTCTTAAACACAAAGAAGAGGCTTACAAGAAGTAGAAACTTGGTCTGATGACTAGGGAGGATTATAAAAATACTGCTCCAACATGCAGGAATGAAATCAGGAAGGCCAAAGAGCAATTGGAGTTGCAGCTAGCAAGGGACATGAAGGGGAACAAGAAGGGTTTCTACAGGTATGTTAGGAACAAAAGAAATATTAGGGAAAGTGTGGGCCCCTTACAGAATGGGGGAGGCAACCTAGTGACAGAAGATGTGGAGAAAGATGTGTACTCAATGCCTTTTTTGCCTCTGTCTTCACAGACAAGGTCAGGTCCCAGACTACTGCACTGGGTGGCACAGAAAGGGGAGGAGGTGAACATCCTGCAGTGCTGGAGGAACAGGTCCAAGACTATTTAGAAAGATGGGACATACATAAATCCATGGGGCCAGATGCAATGCACCTGAGGGTGCTGAGGGAGTTAGCTGAGGTGATTCCAGAGCCATTGGCTATTATCTTTGAAATTTTGTGGCCGTTGGGGGAGGTCCCTGATGACTGGAAAAAAGCAAATATAGTGCCCATTTTCAAGAAAGGGAAGAAGAGGATCCAGGGAACTACAGACCTGTCAGACTCACTTCATTCCCTGGAAAAATCAAGGAGCAGGTCCTCAAGGAATCCATTTTAAGGTACTTGGAAGAGAGGAAGGTGACCAGGAGCAGTCAACGTGGATTCACCAAGGGCAAGTCATGCCTGACCAACCTGATTGCTTTCTATGAAGAGGTGACTGAGTCTGTGGATGTGGGGAAAGCGGTGAACGTGATATACCTTGAAATTAGCAAAGCTTTTGATACGGTCTCCCACAGTATTCTTATCAGCAAGTTAAAGAAGTATGGGTTGGATGAATGGACTGTAAAATGGATAGAGAACTGGCTAAATCACTCAACGAGTAGTGATCTAGCTCCATGTCTAGCTGGCAGCCGGTCACAAGTGGAGTGCCCCAGGGGTCGGACCTGGGGCCGGTTTTGTTCAATATCTTCATTAATGACCTGCAGGATGGGGTAGATTGCACCCTCAGCAAGTTTGCAAATGACACTAAGCTAGGGGGAGTGGTAGATACCTTGGAAGGGAGGGATAGGATACAGAGTGACCTAAACAAATTGGAGGATTGGGCCAAAAGAAATCTGATGAGGTTCAACAAGGGCAAGTGTAGAGTCCTACACTTGGGACAAAGAATCCCATGCACAGCTACAGACTGGGGACCAATGAGCTAGGCAGCAGTTCTGCAGAAAAGGATCTAAGGGTTACAGTGGAGAAGAAGCTGGATATAAGTCAGCAGTGTGCCCTGATTGCCAAGAAGGCTAATAGCATATTGGGCTGCATTAATAAGAGCATTGCCAGCAGATCGCGTGAAGTGATTATTCCCCTCTATTCGGCATTGGTGAGGCTGCATTTGGAGTATTGTGTCCAGTTTTGGGCCCCCCCACTACAAAAAGGGTGTGGAAAAGCTGAAGAGAGTCCAGCGAAAGGCAACAAAAGTGATTAGGGGGCTGGAGCACAAGACTTATGAGGAGAGGCTGAAAGAGCTAGGCCTGTTTAGTCTGCAGAAGAGAAGATTGAGGGGGGATTTAATAGCAGCCTTTAACTACCTGGAAGGGGTTTCCTGGGAGGATGGAGTTAGGCCATTTTCAGTGGTGGCAGATGACAGAACAAGGAGCAGTGGTCTCAAGTTGTAGTGGGGGAGGTCTAAGTTGGACATTAGGAAAAGGTTTTTCACTAGGAGAGTGGTGAAGCCCTGGAATGGGTTACCTAGGGAGGTGGTGGCATCTCCATCTTTAGAGGTTTTTAAGTTGCGGCTTGACAAAACCCTGGCTGGGATTATTTAGCTTTCGGCAGGGGGTTGGACTAGATACCTTCCAACTCCAATGTTCTATGATTCTATGTCTACAGTAGGCTTTCCTGGATGAAAGCGCTCACAACATAATTTATATTGCCAGCCTTTATTTAGTGGTCGCGATTTTACTTTTTCAGCTGATGCCCCTGCCAATATTTTATTTTACCCTTTCCACAGTCTGAGTGCGAAGACAAGGGATCCCGGGCTAAGGCAGGATTAACTGATATGGTTAAGGCACTAGTTCCCAACCTTTTTGGCTTGAGGGCCAAAAATATCATTTTTGCAACCCTGAAGGGCCACCAGTCTATGAACTCATAAAAAATGTATTGACATATACACCATTGAGGACTACAAAACACTACATATTTAAAGTAAACATTTTGATGCTACTGTGCCCATTTTTACATTCACTATTTTACAACTACAAATTACTTGCAGTATGTCACACACACACAGACAAAGCACTAGTGTAGATGAATGACTGTCACTACACATTGAAGGACATGGCCTGGCAGCTAATTCACGGTGGATGGCCTGTTTAGTGCAGGCCAAACCGGAAGGCACTGAGTTTTAGAATCCTGCCCCTCCTCAAGCATGGTAGGTCCTGACAGCCTGGTCCACTGCAACCAGATGAAAGGAGTTCAGCGAAGAAACTGCCTCCTTGCTGATTTCCCATCCCCCTGGCTGCAGCAGGGAAACTGCACCTGTCCTGTAGCCCTGTGCGCTCCAACTGGGTCCCTAGGCAGTGGCTCCCCTCTGCGGCCAGAGGGATGGAAATTCAGTGCTCACCTCCCCCTGGCTCCAGCAGGGACGCCAGCACTTATGGACCCTGGAAGAGTGCTTTGCTGTGCTCCCTGCTGCAGCCAGTGGGAGGGGAGCACTGATCTCCCGCCCCCTTGGCTGCAGTAAGGTGCCTGCACCGGCCTTGCATCCCTGCAGCAATGCACTCCACCTGAGTCCTTACGGAGCAGCTCCCTTCTGCAGCCAGCAGGAGAGGAGTGGCAGGCCACTTTGAAAAACTCCATGGGCCACTTTTGGCCCCAGGGCCACATGTTGGGGACCACTGGATTAAGGGTTTTCACCAGGTCTTTAGAGAAACTTTTTCAATCTTCCCCTTTTTATTCTTTTCCACTTTTACAATGCAGCTACCAACTCACAAAAATTAATGCTATGAAAATTTGCACATTTTTGTAATTTTCATAGCTGCTAAGTTCTCAGGCCCCTCAAAGGCCATCAGACATTGCGCCACAAGGAGGAAAGGGGAAGGAAATAACAGTGTTTTGAAATGGAGGCTGAGAAACAGCATTTTGCTCTCTCATCAGGCTACTATAAAAGAAGCAGGCACTGTTAAATGAGGTTACCAAATGAAATACTTGTCTTAGAGTTTTACAGATTTAAAGCAGCTCTTTCATCTTTTCCTCCTCCCCTTGGATCAGGGATGTTATAAGGAAACATTAATCCTACACGCATCATTTAAAAGCTCATAAAGCTAATTTCAGGTCTGATACAGAATCTTCATAATCTGAAATTTTCTTTCCTGTTGTGTTTCCTAATAATTTGTAATCAGAAATACTATTGGTACCTCTGTTTTCTAAGACCAGCTCAAGAGCCTGACCAAAGCCCACTGAAATCAATGGGAATCTTTCTGTTGAGTTCTTTGGGCTTTGGTATCAATTTTTCTTTGGTATTTGTTCCTCAGTAATTTGCACTAAGAGGCTTTATTAACTTCACCCATTCATTACTCCAACAAGCAATTCATGGTTCAATTGAAAAGAAGCAGTTTTATTGATCAGTATCTTGGATTTTTTATTAGTACTTTCAGACACTCATGTTGGATCTTGGAAAGCAATTCTGGCAAAGCATCAGAAGTGCCGAACTTAATGTTTTTAAAGTGTTTCTCTTCTTTCACTTAAATGGAAAGCGAGCCAACTCCTTCAGTAACATTGGCAAGAAAACATGAAAGTTTAACTTTCTGCACTATAATGAAATGCTTGATATAGATGGTAATCACAGAATTAGAAGCTTGATTCCATACATACTTTACAGCTAGAAGGAAGATAAAATTACACCAGTTACAGAAGTTGATTGCTGTAAACAGATCTTTAAAACTAACTGTGACTCTATAATTCTCTTCAAATGCTTCCTATCCCAGAGGAACTAATACAAATACCCCAGTGGCTGTCACACATTTATAAGTGTACATTGTTCAGTCAAAGTTCTCAGAGTCACTTGTCTCTTCATGTTCTTTAGCTGGTTGTACATTTTTGTCACCTCATTCATCATTTCCTGAAAATGGTTCTGAAAGTTACAATCCCAGCATTTTGTCAAGTAGTGAAATAATCAAGCTGCTGGAATAGAGAAAACATCATGCAAAAATGTAGGTATTGCATAAGTGCTGGAAAGCTTCCAAGACATGGACCTTTGACTGGTGAAGGTGTGTGTCAAAAGGCTGTCATCGTGGTATTAATTAGCACAAGCACACATCTGGGACTAGATGACAGGGGATGGATCACCCAATAAATTGCCCTGTTCTGTTCATTCCCTCTGGAGCATCTGGCATTGGCCACTGTCAGAAGATAGGATGCTGGGCTAGATGGACCATTGGTCTCATCTGGTATGATCATTCTTATGTTCTTAGGCTATGATTAGCATTTTCAGGCACTATGAGGGAAAACCAGACCTTTCCTCTCTGGCTGTGGAGAACCCCATTGCAAAGGAACTGGTGTGGTTCTGCTGTGCCAGGGGTTGGATGGATGGGTACAGGAAGGGCAAGGTGTGCGTGCATCATGCAGAGAGCCTCTCTGCATGGTGTCTATGAATAGATTAGGGGAGAGGTGAGGGTGGCAGAACTACTACTGTGTGCAAATGGTGAGAGAATCTATAGAATCATAGGACTGAAAGAGACCTCAAGAGGTCAACTAGTACAGTCCCTGTACTTATGGCAGGACTAAGTATTATCTAGCATTATCTATGTCTCTGTCATCCATTTTAAAGAATTTTAAGGCTTCTGCAGGGTAACACATAGTAATATCTCAGTATTTGTATTGAAGTTGAGTTTTTTTGGGGGCAGGAGAGGGTTGTGTTTTTTTTAATGTAACAGGAAACCATTTATGAGGCCATAATAATGTGAAGGCTGATGTTTTCAAAGTATTTCCATGGTTAGAAGCTGAAAAGTGGCAATGGTAGACCAGATCTAAAGGTTACTTACATCATCTCAATAGCTTTGTAAGTTACTTAAGAAAAATGCCATGAGAAACAAATACAAATACAATTAAAAATAAACACAGATGCATGGCAGAGACATCGATCTAATCCCATCTTTCATACAGCCTTAACTGTGAAAGCGCCTCAGGACAGATTTTTGCTTGTCCTCACAGATCCAATCATAGTGTGAGTGTAAAATAAATAAAGGGAAACAATTAATTAGAAATAGCACAGAAACAGCCCGTCTTGCAACATTTCAACCCCACAGTGCTGCTCCCAGTCATCAAAAATGCACAAAGTTGTCCCGCAAAATGTTTGTAGGGGATGGAGGTACAGAGGCAAGGTTGGTTCTTGTTTCCTCTCTGCCTGTTTAGTCATCCTTGCTTAGGAGATGTACCCTATCCAAGAGTTTATGCTGAGCTCACTCAGAACTGCATCCATCCTGTAGATAAGTCCCTGTGAGGGAATGCACGTTGCTTCTTGATACATCACTAGAATCCAATTTTACTTATTAATCAATCCCCCTACTCCAGAGACCTCTGCAGTATTTTTCAATTATCTCTTATGTCCTTATTGTCATGCTTTTTTCCCATTATCCTTTAATATTGGCAGGGAGCTTATGTGCCAACATTTTCCTTCAGGTCTAAAGCCAGTGTTTCTCTGCGGGAGCTGACATTCATCCCCTTCTTTCCAGATGATGGGCGCATCATCACCCCGTTGCCTTTAATTGCAGATGTCAAGGGCCCAGCGCCAGTTTCCTAGTTGGCGGTACAGTTCATGGCCGTCACAAAGCCAGACCACCTCAATGTGTCATGGGTTTTAATTTAATTAACAGCAAGATACACAAATTGGATTTGGGAAAAAAAATTAATAAGAATTAAACAGAACACCAGATGGCTGTGCAAATTCTATTTAATACAGAGATGGTACAGGAACTTTTCCTCATAATTGCATTAATAATAATTAACATTTGGAAGATGCTCCAAACAGAATGCTGGCTGCTGCATTAACTTATAATTTTTCACTGCATTGGTCACACGACTCAGGTACACAAGGGCGTAAGATGCCCAGCTCTCAGGAACTGCTGAAATAATCTGAGGCCCTGATTTATTTATATAGAGGAAGTAATTTTATTTTGTATGACGTCTTTCACGCAAACTGCTTCCCAGAGTTAAAACATGAGAAAGCTGTAGAGTTAAAGCATTGAACCCAAGGGAGAGAAAAATGAAGAGGCCTAATGATAATATATATATATATATATGTTCACAAATGGAGTTTTGAAAAGGAAAGTCAGGAAGATGGAGCATGGCAGAGGCTCCAGAGCACAGAGAACTCACATTAGGTGTGGCCAGATTAAGTGAAAAGGCAGGGAAAACAGAGAGTGGTAAAGTGACAGTGAGAAAGAGAAAGACAAGGTCCATCTTTGTGAGAGGTCAGAACAAGTCTATGAAAAGTTTTAGAATAAAAAAGGGCAATGACTTACACCCACAGGACATGTTGGCACATTCTAGGCCAAATTCTGCTCAGGGTTATACTGGTGTCAATCCAGACTAACTCCATTGATGCCAATGAAGTACTTCATGAAGTTTACAGCAGTGTTAACTTTCAGTTAAATTTCAGAAACCAAGTGGTCAAAAGACAGGAAATGCAATATTAACTTTGAAAGTTCAATTTATACTCTGGAGTTTCTAGACTCATGACCTCCCCTCTTGTTGAACACACATGGTACCTCATGGCAGTTACATGATGCAGTGTAACATGGGATATGTAGTCTAGCTGGGGTGTCTGAGCCACAGAGGAGAAGGCAAGCATAGGGCAGCTGATCTACAACTCCCATGAGGCACCACAGCATCTCAGGGGGACATAATGTCGAATCAAGCTGAAACAAAATGCTCTGTTCAGTTAATAAACCCAGAATGAAACGTTTCTATTTGTGAATGCCAAAACAGTAGTAAACTACAATCTTTCTGAATTGTCCATTCTGTGAAAAATTTCTGTATTTGGATTTTTTGTCCTGTTTCAAGGCAAAAACAAATGTAGAAATATCAGAATTTTCTGAGGGGCAGAAATTCTGATTTCTCAAGTCAGCTCTAAAGTGTGTAAGTCCCAACCTGAACTGAGACCACAAAAGAGGGAACTTATTAAAAACACCAGTTCTCACAGAGTCTATGCTGCAGGACTGAAGAGCAGCCTTCAAAGGTTTTTAGACTTGCCTTTCTGACCTTTTCAGCTTTTCTATATTGCACGAAAAAGGCCCAGAAGTATTTTTTTTTGTGTCGGTTTCTTATTTCATAATTATCAAGGTAAAGTTATCCCAGGTTTACCTGGAGGACTTGATGGGGTCTCAGCGCTGTTTGTTGGGCACTCTCTCCTTAGTCATTGTCAAGCTCAGGATATAGTGGTCAAATATAACTCTTCTTATTCCTTTTAAGTCAATCCCTAAAGCATCTTGATAATTTTTTCTACTCTAAGCTATCTCTCGTTTGTGTACATCTTTCTACAGCGTGAATAGAGGCATTCCAGGTGTGCTGTAACCACAACTGAATAAGGAAGGATCCTTAGCCCCAGATCCTCAAAGGTATTTAAGCTGCTAACTTCCACTGAAGGATTTGGGGCCTGAGTTCCTTTCTCCAAGATCCACATCCGAAATCACCAAATTACCATTCTGGTGCCAAATAACATTGCAAACGCATGTGGATATATTTTTGTGGTGCCCTGGTATCTCCAGGTCTAGTATTACTGCTTCCCCAGTGAATATCAGTAGTTCTGATCGTTTTCCGCCTCCCAAATGCATTAGCTTTCATTTTTTGAAAATCTGAATCTCATTTTATTTCCTATCCATACCTTCAACCTCTCTAGGCTTTGATTAATTATTTCTCTATCCTCGCTGATGGTTTGTAATACTTCCCAATTTACTGTAATCTGCACATTTAATCAATTTCATTTGCAAAGTACCATCCTAAACTTCCATTTAGACAATTGTCAGAGGTGGGGGGGAACAAAATTGAACCCTTGTATGAGGGACAGGAGCACATGGAGAGAGAATATAAAGTCTCTTTATTAAAATTAAAATTCTTTTGTTAAAAGAGCAATTAATATGCTCTGCTATAAAACTGACCCTGGATGCTCCCAATTTTGGCTTCGTCTATCTTTCGTAAGCAGTAGACCTGTTACTATGTGTTTTCTTTTGGGAGGGCACGCTGTTAGAATGAGGTAAGTACAAAGCCTCAAAAAAAAAAAAAGTGTTCCACCATTTAAGGATTTTATGAGAAAAGATTTTCTAGTAGGTTTGATTCTATATAGGTAGCACAAAGATTTTTTTTTTCTTTCTAGCTCTAGTGAGAATCAAAGCTGGGACTTTCAGTTCTCTAGCTTGATTTAGATGAATAATTAAATGATAAGGATTTATTCATCCGTTCACAAAAAGGGGAAAACGAGACTTCCAGCAAACATACATTCCACCACAATATAAACCCCCTGGTTTCTCTAAAGCAGAGCCATCCACCTTATTCAATAGGCTGCAGAGAAGTGTTCAGGAAAGACTATAGATTCAAATCAAATGACAAATAAACTATCAGAGACAGCCCATGCCCTGCCCACAGTGCAGGAGAAATGTACAGAAACTGACAAAAATATTCATTAAAATTTGCATCCACTGCACTGGCTACAGTGTTCATGTAAGCTTAGCATTATCTGGCTTTGCATTTCAAGAATATTAGGCTTAATTTAGTTTTCTAATATGAATAAAAAACCCAGAAAAATTATGTATTCCTACTTCCATTACTTAAATGGTTATTAAAATTGTTTCATATGGTGCTTGAGTGCTGTTGAAATATAGTAGTATAGCATTTGAAATGGTACTGGTAGTTTTATCTACTTCTTTGCTTTTTCTTTCTATTTTACTAATTAGAATTTTCTTTTTTTTTAAATATTAAACAAGGCAGTTGTTTTGTACGTATCTTATAATTGCTACCTGGCTAAATCATTGCTTATCATTCACACTGCTTGTTTTAAAAGAGCACCACAGCACCTTATTTTGAATTCTACAATACACTGAGAACATTTGGTTCTTCAACTGCAATTATGCAAGCATGTGGCTTTCCAGCACTGTCCTCCGTTCCATGAGTCCTTTCTTCTGGTTGTCCTTTCAGGGCAAGTTCCTGATTCCATTAATGGAAATTACAAAATCAATTACATTGATTTAAATGAGAAAAGAAGCCACCCCAACATCCTCCTGACCCACTTTTAGAGAGAAGATTGAGTCTTGAGGGTGAGATCCAGATCTGGATCCAAATCAAAACTATTCTAAAGCTTGGGGTGTTCAAATCTAGGGTGTTTTCAGATCACAACAGTGATAAGAACAAGCCAACAAGTGTGGATTCAGATCTCGATCTCTGTTAGGGAATATTTGGAACAAGGGATTTGGTCTTGGATCATCTTGGCCTGCTCTACCATGAATGCTGTCTATACTTTAATACCACGTGAATGATAAAGAAGCCTGTGGAGGGTTTTACAAAAGGGGTCATTACTTTTTAAAATCTTATGACTTGAAATTCGGTTCTCCTCTGAAAGGTAACTCTGAAACAGCCATCACGAGATTCATGTTCATTGCATCTCATGCATCAACACTAGTAATAAGGATTCTTCAAGACAAATCAGACCTTCACTTATCTCTGTGTATTCCTATTACCTGTGTTGCATTTGACAATCTACAGATAAGGATTTCTACAGATAAAACTGGACTGGACTTAATGTACTGATTTCTGTCTAATCCGAACAGAGAAAACGATCCATAAAATTCTGCCCTCATTTATGTCTTTGTGACCCAACTGAAGCTAATGGGGCAGTGGGGATGAAAATCTGAGCAGAATTTGGCCCTGCTGATTTCAGTGACACTACTCACCTATGTAGAATTACTCACATACCTGAGTGTTTGCAGGACGAGAGCCTGAGCAAACAGATACGAGTCTGAATAGAAGTAAAGAGCAGGTTTCTATGTGTAAACTCATGCCGAGGAAATGCCGAGATATGACTGAAAAGTAAATAATAACAAAATTAATGTGCTGGAGACAGGTTGCTAGTGCAGACAACCCAGAACTGGAGACAGTGCTTTAGGTTGCTGGCTTTTAAACTATTTAAGATATGTGGAGCTGCATTTTGCGTGAGCTGAAGATGATATGGACAGGAGTGCAGCAGTTGGACAAGAACTTAATGGCAGGAGACTGCGTGTGGTCATTATTAGTCATTATCTATGCTTGTCTAGCGTCTTCCATCCTGGAATATTGAAGCATTTTAAGAACATTAATTAAATTAGATAATGACCCTATGTGGTAGGTATGTATCACAAATGAGGAAACATGCACAGAAAAGCTAAGACAACTAGTTTTGGTCTTGCAACCAGTCAGTGGCAAAATGGGAAGTGAAACCAGAAGTGAAGTTCTGGCTCCACTGAAGTAAGTGGGAGTTTTGCCATTCACATTAATGCTGCCAGGATTTCCTTGCAGAAATCTTGGCTAATGTGTATTTGGTAATTCTATGTAATGGAAAACAGTTAGCTATAGGTTGGGTTTTCCAAGAAGCCTAAGGGAGTTAAGTGCACCTAAATGTGATCCGAAATGCCAATCTTAATCTCTATGCTCATATGTCTAATGAAAACAGGGATAGTCTTCAAATGCATGTCCAGCTCCTAAATATTATTGGGAAAGGCTCCGTTTCAATCCCATTCAGTTTTAAGGGAAAAGCATTAAACCTTTGAAACAAAACAGTGAGAGGGATACATGCTCGATATATAGTTATTATAATACCTTTGTAAATCATACAAAATTACCAGGAAACATCTAAATTCTGGACTTAACATTTATATGGTATTTCATATTTTCAAGATACTTAAGAGATAGAGAGCAGACAGTAATTGGCCTTCAAGTCCATGAATGTGCTAGGAGAGGGCACAAGGAGTCCTCCCTGCTTCTTAATCTCCAGACAAGGGCCAGGGATTATTGCAGTCCCAGCTCCAGTAGAAATATAGAGACTGATATTTCTACACAAACCCAATGGCTCACACCCAATGTGGCCCCAAAGGAGAGGAGAGGAAGTGGGGCCATGGCTGTCCCTATCTGCACAGGGCAACATTGCGTGCTGGGGGAAGCAGGTTACATGATCCTTTTGTGCTTTTCTGGGTCTCTCTGCTGCTGCAGCAGTGTCCAGGGAGGGTGTGATAGGAGGGAAAATCCCTCCTAGGGTTGCAGTGAATTTATGCCATAATCCTGGACAGTGGATAGTTCAAAGTGGCTAAATACAGAGATGAAAACCATTTGGCACCTATGTGTTTTCCTTCGTTGTTTAAAGACACAGTGTTGCAATCGCTCACAGGAATACTCATGAGAGGAGTCCAATCATCTTCAGTGGGATCCTTGGCATTCTAAGCACAGCTCCTCTGAATGAGGGTTTCCAAGAGCTGGTGCTCCGTGTTTAAAATGAATTAGTCAAAGTTAATGGTAGGTTTAGAGAAGCAATAAACTAACTGAACAGATACATGCTTGATAGTGAAAACGTACGGGTTGATCTAGAGAAATATGATTTACACCTCATCCTTGCAGTATCTTTGGACATTACACGTTTAGTCCTATAAACAACTTGAAAATCTATCTAGGCAGCTTCCTCTCTAATTCTAGTTAGCTGATTAAACATCCCATTTTTTAATCTGAATAACATATGTTATATATTGAATTCTGCCAGCGTTTGTCAGAAGATTTATAGCTAAAGGTGGATTTTAGGAGAAATGACAGGAATGTTTGCATGAAAGAACTACTAAAGTCACCAGTTTGGGATTTTACTTTTGGTATACATTTTTCAACGAGCTTTAACATTTCATTGATTAGGGTTGAATTCTTTTTGGCTTCAGTCCTTGACTATTTAGAGCTCTAGTGCCATTAGCAAAGCAAAATAATCCTGTCTGAAGGGATAATCCCTTTGCACGTAGTGGTATACATGTCATAAAGGAAATAGTATTTATTTGCACCAGCATAAAGGCTCTGTGCTTCTGTATTAGCGATTCCATTAGTCTGTAGCTGATTTCTGTTTTTACCTGAATCATCATATAAAACAGAAGAATTTTTTTACTTAAGTATGTGAGTTATATGAATATCGGTTTACATGCTTAGGAATTTCCTAGACTAGGTGAATTTTCTCATCTTGACACTTTTCCTTATTACGTGTGTGCCAAGGTAATGATCATATTTACTTGGAAAAAACATCTTTTTGTTCTGTGTTTGTACAGTGCCTAGCACAATGGGTTTTTAGTCCATCACTCTAGCTCCTATGCACCACTGCAGTTCAACTAATAAATAATAATGCATCAATAACAACTGGAATGATAGGGCCAGATTCCCGTCTGTCCAGATAATTGGTACTAAATAAAAATGAAGTTGTCTATATTTAAAATCTCCTGAAACTGCAAGAACAAAACAGGTTATTTTGTAGTTATGGACATATGACCTTATCATATATCATACGTGAAAAATAAGAGAATTTTTAACCAGTCTATTGGGAAATGCCTTGTCCTTTACTGAGAGAACTGTGGAATACTTATACACCTATCATGATGAGCAAGGGAAAATGGCTATCATGCATCAAATTATATAGCAATTTGGGAAAGCTACTGTCCAGAATGCTATGTCACTATAACAGCTTCTGATAATCCTGACTATTTCGGTGTTGAAAATAATCTCTTTGCCCCAATTCAATTCCCATTGAAGTCAATAGGAGACTTTTTATTTCAATAGGAATTAGATGAGATCCTTAATCTGAGCTTCCCTGGTAGGTAACAATAGCCTTTAGGGCTGGGGGCCCTCAGCTCTGCTGTCCACTTCATTTTGTGGCCTACAAGACTGTGGCTTTGGGGCTCTTCATGCCTCTGTTTACTGTGACGTTCTGATAGGCTGGTGTGGGGAAATATATTTATTATTATATGGTGCCCACTTGATGGAAATGATTGTTTTATTTTTAAATTCATGTAACTGTTCTGAGCAATAACAATGATGGATGTGGAATAAGGACAAAAGGATGCCTCCTAGCAGGCGCCAGTGTGATGAGGGGCAGGAAGAGGGTTGCTGCAGCTGTTTCTAAAGTATGTAGCTTTTCAAAGGCGTAGGGCCAGTTAGTTCCATGGTTAGTATAAATAAGCGTGGCTCCATTGACTTCAATGAAGAAACGCTCATTGACACTGCTCTGAGGAGAACCATGCTGGCTGGTACTTGCTATGCCATTAAATAGGTCTAGCCATCATTTACATCCAGTGCAGCTCTGCTTGTATGCCAGGAGGTCGGGGTCATGGCCCTATCTTTCCCAACCCACTAAGCCCCCCCTAATGCTCCTGACAATATTGACATCTTGCGCCTTGTACAATTCCACTCCTTGCAGCCCAATTGTTATTTCCCTTTGCATATCTGCATTACGAGAAGGGAGGTTTCTCATACCCCTTCTTCCCGCTAGTACACCAGCACAGGGAGCAGCCATAGCCTGTCCCTAACCGTCCCCAGGCCACGTTCTGCAGTCCTTAATTGGGCAATTGGAGTTGATGGGAACTCTGCTTGATAAAGCTCAGCAGAACTTGGCTCTATAGAATGAAACTTAATACATCGCTATTCCTCATCTGATACAATTTCAGTGCTATAAAAACACACTTCCTTTAGTCTGTTGTTTTGAACTCCATTATTTTCTGTGCCAAGGATGCTGGATAAGCCTTTTGTGTCATCTTTTAATTCAATGTCAGTGTTGATCCTCAGAAAGGAAAGAAAGTAAACATCTGTAATATAAGTATTTGATGAGAATCTCAGATCAACTTATGACATTTTGATCAACATAGAGGGAAAGTTAGCATTATCTAAGGGTCACTGAGCATGTCATTCATATTTGATAGAGCAAACATAATGAAAAATTGTAGTGTATTGTCAGAAAATGAATGTTTGAATTACTTCTAATCAGTTATCGTCCCTGTCTGATTTTATTCTTCCCTCCTTTTGATATTAGTCAGAGAAAGATGAATGTCATAAGGGCTTTATAGCACATTGCCAATCTCAATTGTGTAGTAGAAAATAAATTGTTCCAATAAATTCAGTTTTCATGGCAATTCCTTATTTTCCACATATTTGAATTTTTCATTGTAGCTGTTCCCAGAAATAGTGAAACAACAGGTAGATTAAAATGTCTTATCAATTATTTTGTATGGCATAAGTCTTTGACTGTCTTTCTGCCAAGTCTTCATATCAGTCAATTCTTATAACATGATTTACAGCTCATTTTCAGTTATTCGGAAAAAGTTCAGCTGTTGCATAGGGCCTACAGTCCATCAGGTCTACTGACTTTAAATGCAAAGCTTGCAAGCTAATTGATTTTCTTCCCGCTTTCCTTTCGGATGTAATTTCTGTTTGTTTGCAATAAAAAAGTAATCAACTTCATATCATTGATTGGACTGCAAACATTAAATGCATGCTAATTCATAGTCAGATGGCCATAGTCACCAATTAAGTTCAAATTTGAAATATGCACAGTGAACAGCAGACTCATGACTTATAAACCAAGAATGTTTCGTTCTAGTTATTTTTTGCAAATAATTTAGAGTTATACATACATTCAAGAACATTGTGTGCTCTCCCAGGAAAATTTGTGTATAGAAAAAGAGGCAACAAATTTTTTGTCACATAAATTATTCACCATAAACTATTTGCTCAGCTCAACACAGCAGTATCCGTAAATCTGGTTTTTCACAAAGACAGGCCCACAAGCATGTCTTTTAACTGAAAAGCATATATTAAAGTACCGTTATTTGCAGAATAGAAAACACCATTTCACAGTAATCCTAAAAGCATGTTATTTTATTTCAATTTGTACTAGCAATAAAGAAACCATTAAAATACGTTATTATAAACAAATATAAATGTGATTTTCCCCCCATGTGATAGTTATCACAAAGATAATTAATATGAAAGCACTGGTTAGATTTTCTGTCCTTTTCAGTTTTTTGTGCCGTTTTACTATAAATCCATTCAAATCCAGACATTTTTCTTTATTCCTTTGGCAATTTTTATTTCTTTTCTTTTAATTATCCTTATCTTTAACCACGATGACACAAAATTAAAAAATAGTCACATTCTACATTCTGTAAATTGAATCACTCTGGGGAAAGATGGGAACTAAAGAAGCTTAATCTTGTATAATAAAACGATTCCCTGAGACCCAATGGTGTTCTAGTTCTTCCATTAGGAAATTGGCCTTTGGACTGTCTGCTGCTAGCATGTTCTCTTTTGTGGAGTAGAAAGAATGAAGAAGAATCTCATCTTTGGGATAAGAAATATGTACTGTTTGTACATGAGCAGTCTTGTGTTTTATTGCATCACGTTTACTGTTTTGCAGATCACTGAAGTAATAAGGTTTCATTTATTTTAAAGATAATGTGAGAAAAAGAATTTACATTTGCTAATTACTAGGACCAGTTTAACATTTTGTGCTATCTTGAAGCAGTAGAATCATACACATTGGGGAAAAAACCAAAAGACTTCTTATTGAGTCTATGGATAGTCAATGTAAATGAAGCATATTAACAGAATAACAAATTCAACTTAATTACAAAACTTTTGTATCATCTAGGTTACAGTCTATAGCAATATTTCATAGCTCCTCTTCACTCAAGTATTGATCTCCTCTCTGTTCACTTTTGAAGCAGAAATCAGACAATATTTTATATTCCCAAATGTATAATTTCTCCTCCCCCTTGAAAAAGAGATGTTAATACTGGTTTAAAATTTAAACTAATATGTAATTAATTAGCTTTGTACAAAACATTTTGTCTTATGCATTAGCCTTTGACAAAGATCTAATTAAATTTAAGTTTCACTTCATCTCTTTGTTTGCTACAAGGAAAATGAAATCTGAACAGTGGATTTGAAACTGTTAATGACCCTTTTTTTTAATAAAAGCTGGTTTGCTTGGTAGCACCATGGTTAACAGAACTGATATATTCATTTTGGCCCCAATTTAGCAGAACACTTAAGCACATGCAAAAATCCATCCCTATTCAGCAAAGCATTTAAGCATGGGCTTAAGATGTTTGCTGAATAGGATGGACTTAAATCTGTGAATGGAGTTAAGTGATCATTGAATTGGGGCCTCTATACCCTGATTCTAGAGTGGCTATGTAACCTCATATCCTAGTGGTGTTAGTGTAGAATCTGCATAAAAATTATAAAAGTCCTCAGGATTTGTCCCTTATTATTATTTATTATTAATGATGATGGTGGCAATGATTATAAAGAGGAAGTGATGTAGAGTACCTAGGGCTGTATTAAAGTTGCAGTCCTCCCAGGAAGCTTGGGTTCAAATCCCCCAGCTGACATTAGCTCTCTTTTGGTACTGGCCCCAATCAAAGACAGGATACTACATTAATAGGCTGTTGGTCTGATCAGGTCTAGTGATGTCTGTTCCTATAAGAGAAACAGAAGATGAGAGCTGGACAAACGTTGCCAGTGAGTACATGTTTTGATGTTCAGAAAATTGTAAATCAATCTAATTAAACTATAAGCTATGGCTGATTACAAAGAACAAATCAGGTGTGGCTCTGGTGGGCTGCAGAATGTACTACAACAAGCTCTCTCTCTCCATGCTGCAGTCTATGTTTGGGACACAGCAGTTTGCTTTCTGAAATCGCATATTCTTTGGCAATGTTAAAATTACTTTTTTCTTTTAACTTTTTTTTTACAGTTTGTTGCTCATCCCAACTGTCAGCAGCAACTGCTCACCATGTGGTATGAAAATCTCTCAGGCTTACGTCAGCAGTCTATAGCTGTGAAATTCTTGGCTGTCTTTGGAGTCTCCGTAGGCCTGCCTTTCCTTGCCATAGCATACTGGATTGCTCCCTGCAGCAAGGTACAGACTGGTTAAGGTGCATGTTGTTTATAGTTATTTATATTCGGTGTTTGGAATGACATCAAAAGCCTTTCTTAACTAGCATCATAAACAATGTTGTCCGCTGAGATTTGCCATGGGTAAGAACAAGCTGAGTGCGAATGCAGCAAGTGAGAGTATTTTGAAATTCATCTTCAAAAGTAATAAAGATGAGGGTGGAGGAAATGGAAAATATGAGGAGACAAGCGAGAAGGAAAGAACGGAAATAGGAAAAAAATGGGAACGGGTGAAAGAATTTGAATGGAATACAGAAGGAGAAGAACAAAGAGAATAAAAGGTGAATAACCAGAGGGGAAAGGTCCTCTCTTGTTTCTTGTCTCTTTGCTCATCCTGATATATTGTCCTATCTCTTTCCTTTTTTTAACCTGTTTTTCTGTCCTTCCTTCTCTCTGCCCCTCCTCCCCACATTTATTTCTCCTGCTTTGCTTTGTATTTAGGGGTACCATGGGACACAGTAAAAATGAATTAGCAGTCCATGAACATCTGAGGTGGATTGTTGAATGTCAAGTAGAAGAGGAGATTAAGTCCCTGTATCTAATAGCACAATATGGCCTAGTCTCCAAAACTTGAGGGAGGGAGGAGGGGGAAGATTAGAAAACGTTCAAAGTTGCTCTGTATCCATTATAGACATCCAGGGTTTGCAGTGCAAAATGTTGCTGAAAGTTCTATTAATAAGGCCTATAGGGGAACGGTACCTGAGTAAGCCATTAAATTTGAACAATTGCCTGTAGTACCAGTTCTGTGGTGGAGCTTCCATCCTGAGAGAAAATATTCAGACAATGGGAAATAAATGGGCATATGGCTGATCAATAAATAGCCTTTTCACTACGTTAGGTGGGAGGACAAGAAAAATTTCTATTGAGCAATAATTGGCCGCATCATACACTATCTCTCCAGGAAAGGGCTTGTCAAACCTACTTAAAAGTAATAGGAGTGATAGCTAGCTGATTTAGTCTTCAAAACATTTGGTTCCATTTACTTTAAATGCCTGTAAGGAATTCTTTCTATGTTTGCCAAATCCAAAAGATTACAGATCCATTGATGGGTATTAAGAAAAGACAATAATTTTCAAAAGACCAATATTCTGGAAAATGTAGAACTTCTAGACCAGGTAAGACTACAAGTGATGTTTAATACTCAACATCCTTCAAAATAACCACTGATTACTTTCTATTTCTCAAGCCAAAAGAGAATGTGAACACTTTTTCACCAAGGTGTTCAACTCTTACTGACTGGTTGGTACCCATTAAATCAACCTTCCATGAGAACATTAATTTATACACCAGCTCTTCTGAATTTTGAACAAATTATTAAAACATTTTAAGAGCAAATGGATATTGGGGAATTATCATTTTGTCTGTATTATAACAGACCCCGATCCTGCAAAGACTTCAGCATCTGTTTAACTTTACACAAGTGTATAGCCCAGCTGAATTCAGTTAAGCATAAAGTTAAGGATGTGCGTAATTCTTCATGGCGTTGCGGCCTGACTTTGTATTTGCTGATTATAAAAATAAGCAGCAAGTTGTGACTTAAAATTAAACATAGATCTCATTTAAAAAAGCAGACAAACTAGAAAATATGCAGAGATTTAAAATAAAACCTCTAATAAATGGAATTATGCTGAGGCAGATACTTAAAAATCAAATGATAATTTAAAAATGGAAGTAGACATAGGCGATGTTTTATAATCTATAACTTAAATTTTTTTAAATAACAATTTGCATAGGCAGGTGTTTTTAATGGAAAAAGAGGTGGAAACCAATAAAGCTAACGTCTAATTGAATCTGAAATCATTATAGTGTCTATAGCTGCTCCATGTAATCTCATTTTCTTATCATTGTCTCCTCCTCCCTTCTATAGTTGGTTAAATTCACTTGTTGTATCTGATTTTCAATTTAAATTATAAACTCTGTCAGACAGAGGTGGTCTTTTATTATGTTTTTGTGCAGCGACTAGCACAAATGTGACCCTAATTTCTGATTGGGCCTCTGGGTGCTATCATAATATAAATAAATGAATAACATTTCATTTCCTGACCGGCACTGAGGGTAGCTTCTAATACACCACAGATCTTAAAATGTGTCCATCAAATCTTGCAGTCTTTAGTTGGAGCCAAATTCCAATCTCCAGGATAAATCAGAGCAATCCTGCTGCTGGTGTATCTAAGAACAGAACTTGCCTCTACATCCCTTACTCCTCAGTTTTAGGAGTTTTGCCTATCTACTTCTTTGTCATATTGCGAATCCACAGTAGAAGATACATGCCATATAGCAGAAGCAAAAGTTTTAGATTTCACTCTCAAAGCTTCTCTTGCTTTACAGGTCAGATGACACTAAAAGTAATATGGCACCTGTTTTTTAATAATTTAGAACTGAAATAGGAACAGATTATTTACTTTATGTCAAACTTTATAGACAATATCCCACTCCAGTATGACACATGAACAGGCAAGATACAGGAGTCAAACTAGTCTGCTTTGATATGGTTTTGTAAACTGCTAATGGCTTGGAGGCAGCCATTGTGTGCAGTGGAATCTAAGCTTTAAAAAAACAATGTAAATCTCTAGACTTTATGGTTATGAAGGAGTGTAAACCAATGCTGGAAAATCTACTGTGAGAGGTGTGAACTGACCCATACATCTAGATGAGGTCTTGCTTATTAAACCTAAAGAAAATTCCTATGTTAACATTATTAACTATTTCACTGCTAATCAAAGGAAGGAATAGATAAGTGGCAGGATGGAGTTATGAAGATCTGCCCAATCCACTGGTAGTCGTACTTAATTTTGGTGCCTTGAGCAGTAAAAGCTGGGATTGTGTGTGGAATATCACTGCTACATTGTCCAGGCCGACCAAGTCTGGTATATAATTCAAACACATATAAAGTTCAATGTACAAATTGCCATATGTCTTTCACACATTTGTGCATTGCAAATTAAAACCCAGATCCTCTACTGGTCTAGCTCTGCTATTGCTCCAGCAATGGAATTATTTTAATTTATACCAGCTGAGTGTCTATCCCGAACTTTTTATTCCAGTTACCCTTTTTCACCAGCTATCCAAACCTAATTTTTTAAAAATATATTCTCAATATTTAAAAAGTCTGTTTTTCCTTCAGCTGTGTGTTTCTTTATATTATTGCTTTATATCCCTCCTCTTTAATTCAGTTATTTTCTATTTTTGAACCTTTCCTTTCACTTCTATGTATTTGATATTGTCTTTTTTGGTATTTATTTTCTCTCTTTGGTAGGTCTCCTAGCTTTGTTCCTTTTCAATAATATGTAAGGGATGTTCAATTGTGAAACAAGCCATACTTTTGAAATGATTCTTTGCTATTTGTATTCTGTAATTGTTTCTGTCATCTTTGCCAGTGACAGTGAAACACTTCATTGTATTCCTGTTTGATGAAAAGCAATATTTTGAATTAATAAGGTAATGGGGACTATAGTACATAGAAGTAGGTTATGCATCCAGAATTTAATTAGATTGTGCCTTTTAATATATATATTATTGTCGTAAGTCACTGAAATATTTAAAAGAATTAATGTTTCATCAGTTTTCTACAAAAGAGTCCACCCAACACTTTGCAACACTCAGTTAAAAATGAGATTTCTGTGAAGATATAAAAAATATCACTTCAAGGAAAAAACACTATGCTTCCTTCAGTAATGCACATGATGCATTATTTTAAGTGTCAGTTGGCAGAAGGGAGCACCTAATAATTCAGAAACAATTAATGGTCTGTTGCAGCTCTCTCTTTTTTCCCTCGTTCAATTCAGAATGGAACTGAACCCATATACATTAAAATGAGTTTTCTCAAGAAATTCTAGGCAATGATCAACATGTCCACAGGAACCTTCAGACCTTTCTTATTTGGGATTGTCTTGGCCTCTGTGGTGTTGGGTATGAAAAAATATTTTCTGTGCCAGGCATAGTCCTGCGGTCTTAGCCTATGGTCCTCCCTTCACAAACAGCAACTTTCAAAAATTTCCCATGCTGCCAACACCAATAATGGTGTTAAAAACTTCGGAAATTCTAGTCTGAATAGCCTCCCAGTCTTTGTATTCAACTATTTCCCCAAAAATGGGCATAACATGACAGTGGCAACTGGTGTGCTATCTACATGAGGGCTGGAACTGAACCAATGTTAGAAGGGCTGGCAAATTTTTGAAACATCTGTGTCTCTGGGATACTGCCAGCTCATAGCTTGTCAGACTGAACTGTTCACCCCCAATTTTAGCCACTTATTCACCTGCATATTTGCCTATCCATCTACTCCCATAAGCCCAGATACCAAGAAGCATCCCTATTTAGCGCAGTAGCTAAGCACAGGCTAAACTTTTAGTAAGTGTTTACAGGCTGTTCTGAAAAAGAGAAAGCAGATAAGTATGTGCTTAAGACTTTTTTGGATTGGGCCCATAGTTAGGTGATTCATTCTCACATTATTTCACTTGCCAGACTCCTATATTTGCAGAGATATTCCTCAAAATTTTCTTTGTAGTGATGCAGCATGTTGGCCCATAAGGAGGCATCCCCAAAATTGCTAGAAAACCACACTTCTATGCTCCCCATATGGTAACTCACCATGTCTCTATTTATGTTACTCTCTACCCCATTTTTTCTTTGTAGTAAAACAGCAAGAAAGATCGTGGATGAAACACATAAATCCTCTGAAAGTCTATTGCATATATGCTTCCCTTCCTGAAGCTATTGGCAACAGAATCAGGGTCCCTCCAGCGTTCATTGTTGTGAAGTGAAGGGGTACATTAAAAATGAATTAACGGGGGGACAACGATACTTCACTTTTCTGAAACCTCAGAACAAATTTTTTCTGTTTTGAGGTTTGGAGCAAGGTTTCTGTTGGTTCTATATCATTCTTCCTCACCTAGTGTTAAACTTTACTGAGTTTAACATTTAACCATAGAATTCATTTCTGAGCTCAGACAAGAAAGATCAAGACCTGGAGAGCTACAGATACTAGCCCCAAATTCTGCAAACTGGTAGATAGATTTATGATACTGATCAGCTTCAGAGACAGCTCTCTGAACAGAAATGAATCCTAAAATACAGATGGAAACCAGCTCAAACAATTTTTAACCGTATGTCTTCAGAAATGGATCAGAGGCCATGAGGATTTCTTCAGAGGCAGCACCAACACATACTGCAAACTCTTAATCACATGACTGAGAACCGTTGATGTCAATGGGACTTTATGTGTGAATTAGGGCTGGTCACATGAATAAGAATTTGCACAATCAGTTCCATAGGCTGTGTCTACTCTAGGATATTTTTGACAAAATCTACCAGCATCTCATAGACTATAAAGTCAGAAGGGACCATTTTGATCATCTAGTCTGACCTCCTGCACAACGCAAGCCATAGAACTTCACCCCCTCCTGGAATAGACGCCTCACCTAAAATTGAGTTATTGAAGTCCTCAAATAATAATTTAAAGACTTCAAGGTACAGAGAATCCACCAGCAAGTGACCCATACCCCATGCTACAGAGAAAGGCGAAAAACGCTCAGGGCCCATGCTAATCTGCCCTGGTGGGAGATTTCTTCCCAACCCCAAATATGGCGATCAGTTAAACCCTGAGCATGTGGGCAAGACTCACCGGCCAGAGGCCCAGAAATAATTATCTGTAGTAATTCAGAATCCACCCCATCTAACATCCCATCACAGGCTCTCAGATCCCTTCACAGGAGTGTTAAAGGTAAAGAATCTTGGCATAGTTGATTTCTGAGTTTTAAAATATTTATTGCTTCATATGGACTGGATAGTCATACTCTAGAAAGCCATGCAACGAACTAGAGTAAACCCCTTAGCTCTCTCAGTGGTAGCAATATGCTGGGGGTGTTCCTATAGGAAGGGCTTAATATTTTTAAGCACCATATAAGTGCTAAACCTTCATGGAGCATGTCTACATGACACAGTCCTTAAAACTGTAGCTGCTAGTGCTTTCTTATACTAACACATCCACTGTTTCTAGCCATGGGGGGGCTGAATCAGTAGCAGCAATGGTGGGACATTTTTGCAAAATCTCCCAGCTTAGATAAAGCTATCATTTGCTGTGGCAACTCAAAAGTCAATTTGACGAAGCACTAAGCCAGTATTTAAGCATTTCTAATTTACCTCTGTGGAGTTTAAGCAGTTATTTAAGTTCTCTGCTGCATTACAGTTGAGATAAGGATCACATTTGTCTACTCAAACCATTAGAAAACTCTACCAGGAATTTGATCTGATCTAAGTTTTTCAACAGGTTTACCAGCTTTGACAATCTTTTAAAAGGTTTATTTGCAATTTTAGAAATGCAGAAAAGAGAAAGAGATAAGTAAGTGAATCATACCAATTTTTCTTAAAGCTAAAGAATTTTGGCATAGTTTTCTGAGTTTTAAAATATTTACTGCGTCATATTTGACTGGATAGCCATACTCTCGAGAACCAGGCAATGAACTAGAGTAAAGCATATATAGATTTAACCATTGAAACCCCATTTCAGGTACTAGAGAGGTGCTCTTTCTTGAATAATTAATTGTGGGGGCAGGGAAGAGAGGGGAATTTAGTGTTCCCCCATCTCTTCCATGTTTAAGGATCAAAACATTAGACACAAAGGAAGGTTCTGAGAATAATACATCCCCAGTGCATGGGGAGAAAGCATTTGAGTAATGGGTGTCTCTTCATGATGGCATTGGTCCAAGAGCAAATAATCACATTGCTAGTGCTAACATATTCTTTCAGGAGTAATATATTCTTAATTCAGGGGAAATTCATAAAAAGATAAGGTTAGCTACTTAGACAACTAGGTAACAACATTTTTTAATCAAGATGAGAGAAATTTTAGTTACTCTTAAAAGAACTTGGCTCAGATCATTGTTTATACCACTTCTGCATTTATTCTGTTAAAGTAAGTCATTGTGATATAGTGAGAAACTCTGTAGCTGCTGTAATAATTACAGTAGACAATTATCATACTAATGCATATTAAGAGTGTTATCAAAGAAATTTTTAATAGAAAATATTGTGTTAGACAAGTTAATGAGAGATTTACTAGATAACCAGCTAAGAGAGATTTATTATGCTAACACGGGGTCTGATTTATACCAATGTAGACGGTGGTGAGGAAGAGGACAATTAGCTCCATAATGTTCTAAGATGCACTGTATTTTTATACCTATTTAAAAATACACACAAATGTATATAAAATAGATATCATGGTTCCTTTCCGTCTTAACGTGAAGAGGACAATTTAGATATCATGCAAATATCTGTGGGTAGTAAGAGTAGTGTAACATTCTTATATCTACACAAAATGAAAAGTTAGTCTAATTCATAATGCCTTTCACATGTCCTGGAAACAACAAAGAACAAACGTTCTATATACTTTAATACATAAATAGTAACGCAGTTCTGGAGTTTTCAGCAAACTTCCAGAGAATAAATAATCTCATCTGTTATAGAGAAAAGCTCTAGAAACCATGGGAACTAGACCAGGAAAATAATAATAAAAAACCTTTATGTCTTGTGCACATTTTGTTTTCAGCTGGGACGGATCCTCCGAAGTCCTTTCATGAAGTTTGTGGCACATGCAGTTTCTTTTACAATCTTCCTTGGACTGTTAGTCGTGAACGCCTCAGACCGGTTTGAAGGAGTGAAACATCTTCCCAATGAGACCATCACAGATCATCCCAAACAAATATTTAGAGTAAAAACTACTCAGTTCTCATGGACAGAATTGCTAATCATGAAGTGGGTTTTAGGTAAGTAAAAACTGTATCATCTTTTAATCCTCCAGTGACGTCCAGCATATCATGACAGGAAATAACTGAAGTAGGTGGTGATCTGCCATTTTTATAGAATATGCTAATTCTCTACAGGTTTTTCTGAGCCATTCTGTAGAATATAATAAAAAATCATGTCCCTTCTATAAAATTTTGTAGGATATAAAAATATATAGAAAAGTTAGCATTGTTCTATTCAATTTGGTGGGTTTTAGAGTAATTTCTATAGAACCCCAGTAATTCAAATTCTGCTAAGTTACACAGAATTTTTTCATGAGAGGAATGGTGATGTAGCAAATGAATGAGCCTGGCAATCAAATGGTTTAAAAGAAAAACAAATGATGGGTGAAGCACTGAAATAGGTTATATCTGAAATGATTAGAGAGAGATGCTGATGAATTGTTACCAAGCATTAAGACAAGTATGTGTTGTTAGTGGGGGGAGTGTTTGTTTTGTTTTGTTATTTCTTTTGGTCTCCTTTCTCTGAAGCATCAGAGATGGCCATGGCTGAAGATGGGTTGCTAGACAGGATGAGCCAGTGCTCTGCGGTGGCACTGGGTGTTTCCTCTCTTTCATGTGCTTAGCTGGCTGGTTCTTGCTCATAGGCTCAGGGTCTAAGTGATCACCGTACGTGGGGTTGGGAAGGAATTTTTCCCCAGGTCAGATTGGCAATGACCTGCTTTTCTGAGGGGTAGGGGTGAGGTGTAGCACTGGATGTAGATCGCTTGTTGGGATTATCTGGGTATGTCTCACTTCATCAATTCCCTGCCAGTGGAGGGACCTCAGGCACTGGTGTATCTTGGTCCCTCCTATTCTCTGCCTGCGGTCTAGTCTCCTGTGGGCTGTAACAGCATGTCTACATTGCAATAAAACCCCATGGTTGGCCTTTCTTAGCTGACTCCAAATTGTGGGGCTTGGGCTGCAGGGCTATACAATTACGGTGTAGACATTTCGGCTTAGGCTGGAGCCGGGTTCTGGGACCCTCCCTACTTGTGGGGTTCCAGAGCCCAGGCACCAGCCTGAGCATCTATGCTGCAATTTTACAGCCCACGCCCCATGAGTTCGAGTCAGTTGACACAGGCCAGCCATGGGCGTTTTATGGCAGTGTAGACATACTCTAATTCTTTAGTTTAATTTTGAATATTGGGTTTACTGTGCTGCTGCTGGGTGGTGTTGGTGGCCTCTGATATACAAGAGGCCAGACTGAATGAACTAACGGTCCCTTCTGGCCCTGCAGAAAGGGAAGATATTGATCTACTCACTTACTGCTTACTTACCACTTGCAAGCCCCTTTACCCTGGATTACCAGTCTCGAAAGACTTGCCTTATTGACTCTGGCTTCAGAGTAGCTATTTTCCTCAACAGGTTGGTCTAAGGGAAGAGTAGAATCAAGGCTAAATAACTCCCTGGTGCCATGCAAGTGGATGGAATTACACCAGTGAAAGAGCAGACTCAGGCCTCTTATATCTGTTGACCTACTGGCCTGATCACAATTTTATTGTTCTTTGGTTTTTCAGTGAGCAGAACTCACTACAGGATATTGGATAGACAAAAAGAATAGCTGCTATACTGGACAGAACCATTGATAAACGATTTATTTTGTAAAGTGATATTAAAACAGTTTGGAGGAGATTATTAGGTTTTTGCCAGGGCATTCTTTTTAGAGGTTGCAGTTATCTGATTTCTTGCAGTTGGAAGAAGAAAACATTAACTGAAAGCAAATTATTTCAGCTTTCTGAGGAAAGAAAGATGGTTCTTGGTACAGACTTCTGAGTATAATGAGATTTTCTGATTACATCTCTGTTCTCTCAGAATAACTGCTCACATCCCCGCACCAGCGTGCTCTGTATTCAGGGAACCTACCATTTCACTCATCTTCTGTTCATATTATGTTTCAATGAAAGCAAGATGATGTAACGAAATTACCCTTATCCTGCACCTCATAACACGATTGTCTTTAAAAGAGTGCAGTTGGTGGGAAACTAGGTCGGTTCAGAAACAGATGTGGGACTCTAATTGTTACGAAAAGCTTTTCTGTCGATGGCAGTTATAGAGTTTTACTAGGTTACCTGCCTTTAGCACCAGGCACTTTCTGACTGCTCTGGCTCTGGTCTTTAATTTAACCATATCATCAGATTCTGTAACATGCCATACCCATTTATCACGCTCCCATTAATGTATCCATTTGTTGGTGGGCTTGGTTTCTGGAAATTTTGGGAAACTTGTATCTCAAGAACCTGTGATGGTGGCCATCTTCTCTAGCAGCTCCTCTCTATAGATCCTACAAGCCACTTACCACAAAATGAGAGCATGTAGCAAAGCACAGCATGGTGAGTAAAGGGATATATTTCACTACACTGAAAGGTGTCATCTCAACACTTCACTGCAGACTTGATCCAAAGCCCACTGAAGTAAACAAAAACACTCAGTAGGTTATGTCTTCAATGGATTTAGGAGTCAGGCATTATGTCACAAAGTACCCACACAGCTTTACTAGGGTAATTTGCTATGCTAAATATTTTCTTCTCTCCTACATTGCACTGCACTCATTGCCCTCAGCCTTTTCTCATGGCAACTAGTTGTTTTTTCTTTAAAAATACCCAAATCACAAGAGTTAAAATAATAGCTCTGATGCATTAACATGGCTTCATGCCCACTAATTTTACATTTACAGCAGTTACCTTTAAAACCGTGTTTGTTTTGGTTATCTCAGTAGCTGCAGCTAAAATTACCACAGGGGATAACTTGGAAACTATAAATGCTGAGGTGGAATTATTTAGACAGTGAAGGCATTTTCTGAAGTGATTCACTCATATTCCAGGAGGACTATCATAGTATAATTAGGACTGGTTGCACATTTTCTGTCAAAACTTTTGTTTCTACAAAATTGGATTTTCAACTAAATGAAAATGATGGCAGAGTGTTTGAATCCTAGAAATTTTTCATCAGAAAAGCAAAAGCTCAAATCCTAAAAGTTCATGGCCAAAACCAAGAATTTTTCAGTGTGCTGCAGTTTTCAACTGAATTATTTTTAATGTTTCCTGAAATCTTGTAGGTTTTTTGACTGAAAATATTCCGGTGATTGGTTGGCAATAACTAGAATTTATTCAAGAATTGTTTTTTCAATGAGAAGTCAAAATTTTCCACTGGAAAAAAAATATTTAAAAAAATTTTCCATGGGGGAAAAACATGACCAGCTCTAATAATATTAACCAATACTCAGTTAGAGGGACGTGTTCCTACAACTTCCATTGTTTTAGTTATATCCAGTGTCACTGGCTCACTACCCATCAAAATTCCAGCCTCCGACCAATAGGGTCTGGTTTAGTTATTAATTCATTTTAAACTCAGTTAGATTTTCAGATGGTGTAAATTGGCATAGCTTCATCAATGAAACTAAACAGATTCACACCAGATGAAAATCTGGCTCAATACATGTTCAAAGTAACCTCATCAGACTTTCACCTCTCCTCTGCAAAGTTCCACTGATATCTGTGCTTCTAGGGCTCAGGAAAGGAAGGTCTGTCCTTGATGTGAACAGAATGATCTGTCTTTCTCAATTACTTGTCACAGAATCTTAAGTCCATGGGAGAAATTGCTGTTATAAATGGCAACCTTATTTTAACTTGATCTAAGTTAAAAAGTTTCAAGTGTTTCATATATCGAGAAGAAAGGAGCATTGTGGAACTTGTGTCCATTTGATTATAGTAAAAAAAATAATCATCCAGCCTGCTGCTAGATGAAAATCTGAGAATAACAAGAGCAATACCTGAAGGACTGAGTACATGGAGAGCTGGTGAATTGCCCTGTCTCTTTATGTGAAACTATTAAGGAGAAAGATCCCACGCATAAACATACACAGAAACACCGCCCAAAAGAAAGATACAACAATATCTAGCTGCTGAGCTATATTAACTCCAACACTTGTGCGCCAGATATACACATCTGGAAATGTAGAGCATTACAGAGTCATCATTCTACAATTACTGTACTTATGGTGAGCTATGGAGGTATCCACCAGGAAAAAAGTGCACAATTCAAGTAAGAGGCATAATTTTCTTTCTCACTGCTCTGCTTTTAACTCCTATCCTCCATGTTTCTGTTTTTGTTTTCCTTCCTCCTTCATCCTATGGCAGTGATGATGAATGCTGATGACACATAACTTGTTCCTACTTCAGCCAGTCATTTTCAGGTAATTAGTTCCTGGTCCCTTGGCCTTAATTCTTTTTGGGGAAATTGGCTGGTTGAGTTATCTGGCTTCCATCCAATATAACAATCAGAAGTGTTAAAAGTGGCGTTGTCCCATGATAGCGTGATACTGTTAACATAGTGCACGGTGGCCAAAACACTGTATGGCCTGTGATACAATGGCCTACAAAGAAATCTTGCTGGTGATACAAAATCCACAGAAGATTTTGACTTAAGTGTACATGTGCTGAGAGCAAAACAAACCATAATCAAAGCCAGGTTAGAGTTGAGCTAAGATGAGAATTCTGCCTTATGTTTCCAACCATACACAGTGAGGTTGATAATTTACAATAGATCCATCCCATTGTTACTTTCTAAACATGACAATTTAAAAAGAGAGAGAGAAAATAGTGTTTTAGTCAGGTTAGCACTTCATTTGAGCATAATTTTGCTCTCAAATGCACACACAGAGCTTGATTCTCCATAGCCCTGCAGCTTGTATAGTCATTTGCCCCTGTGCAAAACATTAACAGTGTAAAAACGTTATCAGATCGGAATCATACTGTTTGCCACCCACATTGCCCTGGTGTAAACGGAGTGTAGAAACTACAGTGTAATGGTGAATCTGGCCCAGTGCATCTCAGCTGTGCTTGAACTATCAGTGCAGACCTCCCTTTGACATCAGTGGGAGACCCAACATGTAGGGTAAGCAGACTCCCCTGTGATGATCTGAGAGGAGAATTTTGCTCTTGCTGTACATGCCTCCAACACTATTCACAAGTTTACTCTTGGGCGTATCCTTCACTGCTCTTGTTCTGCTGCTTGTTCTTGCTAAAATCTCCCCTTTGATTGTCTTTAGGGGAGTAAGAAAGTCTCTAAGGCTGAGATTTTCAAAGAAGGCTGGACGAGTTAGGTACTGAATTCCCACTGACATGCAAATGATTTTGTTTAGAAAAACAAAAACCCTAATGCAAAGTGAAGCTGAGAACAGACACATTCTGAACACAACTGCTTTCATTAACCGCACACTCACTTTTTCTCTTGGAAGTCTCCAAATTACTCCATTAACTCCAGCAGTTCATGAGTGATGTACAGTACCAGGACAGTCGATTTAATAATGAGCACACAGTGACTCACTGTTCCCCATAGAGTACAGGTGGAACACCTTTGCCCTTGTGTGCTTCCTCTATATTTACTGTCTTATTTCTGTGCCTATAGTCTGGCTCACCTTTCTTTACTGAACCTGGAATGAATGTATGTCAGAAGTGGAACTTCTGACGTTTTTTCCCCTTGGGAGAACATTCATAAAATAAAAGTGGACATCATGCATCAGATTCTGTCCTCACTTATACCCATGCAACCTCATTAGTTTCAGTGAGGTTGCATGGGCGTAATTTGGGGAAGAAGCTTTCCCTGTGCCTTTAATTTACACAAACTTCAGATGAATCCAAAGCCAGCAAAATGACGGCAAAGGGAATAAAATGCAGGCAATTTCTGATAGTGTCTAATGATCTGTTCCTTCCCATTCTCATGTGGGTCATCTTGTTTTTAATTGCATCCTACCATTTTCCATATCATGAATCTGCTTTTATTCATCTACAATACTTTTATCTAAAAGAAAGGCTTTCGTGAACCTACCAGAATTTATCATTATACTCGTCTACTCTCGTAGGTGGCTTTTCTGCAGTGTAATTATAAAAAATGTCGATCAATGCTTTGACCAACAATGGTTGATGTAAAACATGGGTTACTAATGTGATATATCATGATTCTAATCATACTCATGCTACTTAATTTTGAAGATTTCTTTCTTCATTAAGTATTCCTACTGCAAAATCCCTGTCACTCATCATAATGTAACCAATCTAGACTAGAAACAAATGTTGATGGATTAGTTAATATTTAAACTGGAGCAACTAGCATGGGTGTTTGTCAGTGAAGAAGGTAATCTGGAAAGATACATTGCAAATATTTCCTTACATGCTTTTGTGGACAAATGTAAATCCACAAAATGGACTAACCTAAGGGTCAGTGTCCAGCAATTAGGAGAATTTTTTTCAGCTATAAATGCACTTCTTTAATATTTCATCCTTACTGTGGGCCAGATCCTGAAAAACTTATTCAGAGCCCCATTCTTCTACCTTACCATGTGGCTATTTGCTACTACTATTCCACATGAGGAAGGGCTGCAGAATCAGGATCGTGGATTTTACTCAGTCATCAGTTTACTCAGTTACTGAAGTCATTGACTTTATTTGGAGACCTGCCTGAGTGAAAAGGCTACGTCCTACCTTTTGAGGAGGCTTCCCTACATAAGTGGACTCTGCAGGGGGCACAGCATGGATCTGAGCATCGATGCAGGAGGGAGAAAGCCTGCAACGGGTGGGCCCAGGGAGGCTTGTCCCTTACAGCACAAGTCAGCTCATCCAGGGATGAGAGTCAGAACCAGTGACCACTGGGATCAGAGCAACTTCAGAGACACAGTTCAGTGTTGAGGACCTTGCACCCCACCATGGATCCCTGAGATCTCCAGGTAGTTGTAAGGTGTATGGGCCGTGCCCTCTTTCTTCTGGAACAAAGGCTGTCCCCTGATACAAGAATGTGGGGGAAAATTCCTCCAGAGGGGAACCCAACATATTTCCTTCCCCCTGCATGGGTATGAACCCTATAGAGTACAAGCTGGATCTCAGTAAGGCCCTAAGGATTTGGCAAATAAAAGGAAAAACCATTGGGGAAACCAATGGTAACCAGTCTGCTGATAACACATGCCAGGGACTGACTCACCCCAGCAATATTAATTGCTGTCTTTTGTTTTATTGAGATGAAGCTGGTGGTTTTTATTCCTGAAAGAGGAGGACTGATTGCCTGGGCTGAAGCCAGGTATAGTTCTAAACTTCCGTAAACAGCTGTAGTACTATAGCTGAGTAATGACCAGCTGTGCTGGATGTCTGTTGAATGTCCACGTATCATATCAAGTTGTGTAGATGACTGTCACTCACACTATGAACCAATGGAGGCATTTCACGTCAGGCAGTTCAGAAAAAAATTAAAATTAAAATTAAAAATTAAAATTCTTCCTTTGTAAATATTGAATAGAGGGGCCAGAACCAAGATCCTGGATTCTAAGATCCTCCAGGCCTGAATTTAGGGCAGGGATTGGCAGAGGAACTGAACTGTGCTGTTGGGGAAACTTTTTTTAAACCTTGTCCTATCAGATAAAAAAAAACTGATCACTGAACTAAAAAATTAATGGTGCCTTAAGTACAAGTGATCATGATTAGATCATATTTATAATGTAAAAGCAGAGTAAAGTCCAGACCTGTAATGTATACACTGAATGCTTTAATGGGGCAAATTTCACAAACTTGAAAACAATTATGAGGCAAATCAGCTGGGCGGAGTAATTTAATCAGATGTGAATGATAATTGGGAATCATTGAAAGCCCTTTACAAGGTGTGCAAAAAGCCACAATCCCACAACTGAGGAAAGCCATGCTTGTTAAAAAAGTACCTGCTTTAGAGGTGAAATGAAGAAAGCTATAAAATAATAAATAAATGGATCAATAATAAATAAAAATAATAGATATATAACAAATGGAAAAAAGGGGAAGTTGATAGTAATGAATATAAATCCAAAGTTAGGAATTATAAAAAATTGAAAAGGGAAGCAAAGGGAACAAGAGAATCTATGACCAGCAGAGTTACAGACAATAAGAAGGAGTTTTTAAACATATTAGAAACAAAAAAGATCCTGACAATGTTATTGGTCCATTACTGGATGGCTGTGGTAGAATTATCAAAAATAATGCAAAAAAAAGGCAGACGTGTTAAAGAAATATTACTGTTCTGCACTTGGGTAAACAATGGATGATATAGTTTCATCATATGGTGATGATAACACTCTTTCCGTTTCACTAGAATGTCTAGAGGATGTTAAACCCAAGCTACTGAAGTTAGATATTTTTAAATCAGCAGGTCCAGATAACTTGTGTCCCAGAATTTTAAAAGACTTGGCTGAGAAGCTTACTGGAATGTTAACATGATTTCCAATGACTCTTGGAGCACTGGGGAAGTTCCAAAGGACTGGAAGAAAGCTAGCGTTGTACCAGTTTTTAAAAAGAGCAAATGGGATAAATCGGGTAATTATAAGCCTGTCAGCCTGAAATTGGTCCCAAGCAAGATAACGGAGTAGCTGATCCAGGACTCAGTTAATGAAGAATTAAAATGTGGTACTGTAATGCAAATCAAAATTAGTTTATGACAAATAGATCCTGTCAAACTAAATTGATATCTTTTTAGTTTATGAGATCACAAGTATGACTGATAAAAGTAATATTGTTGATGTAACATACTTAAACTTTTGTAAGATAGTTGACTTGGTACCACATGACAGCTTGATTAAAAATAAGAACAATATAAATTTAACTTGGCACACGTTAACTGGATGGAAAACTGGCTAACTGATAGGCCACAAAATGTAATCGTAAACAGAGAATTGACATCATGTGGATGTGTTCCCACTGGGTCCCACAGTGATTGGTTCTTGGCTCTACATGTTTTAACATGTTTATCAATTACCTGGAAGAAAATATAAAATCATCACTGATAAAATTGGCAAATGACACACAAATTACTGAGGTAAATAGTGAGGATAGGCCACTGATTTAGAGTGACCAGGATTGCTTGGTAAACTGAGTGCAAGCAAACAATATGCGTTTAATATGATTCACTGCCAATGTATACATTTAGGAACAGAGAATGTGGGCCATACTTACAGGATTGGGGGCTCTATCTCGGGAAATAGTGATTAGAAAAGGATATGGGGATCATGGTGGATAATGAGCTGAACATGAGCTCCCCATGTGATGCTGTAGCCAAAAGAATTAATACTATTCTGGGATGCATAAACAGAAGAATCTCAAGTAGGAGTAGAGAAGTTATTTTACCTCTGTTTTTTTGCACTGGTGTGACCACTACTGAAATACTGTGTCCTGTTTTGGTGCCTCCAGTTCCAGAAAGATGTTGATAAATTGGGGAAAGAAGAGCCACAAGAATGATTAAAGAATTAGAAAATATGTCTTAGAGTGATAGACTCAAAGAGCTCAAACTATTTAGCATAATAAAGAGAAGGTTAAGAAATATATAGGTATCTGTATTGGGAACAAATATTTACTAATGGGCTTTTCAATCAAGTAGTAAAAGTATACACAATCCAATGACTGGAAGTTAAAGCTAGATAAATTCAGACTGGAAATAAAGTGAGGCTAATTAACCATTGGAACCAGTGGATTCTCTATCACTGACAATTTTTAAATCAAGATTGGATGGAAGATCATGGAAGCCTTTTATATATCAGATTGTATCTTTTTTTTTTAAAGAATAGGCTTAAGAAAATATGACCTAAACAAGTTACTCAGAAAATTAATTTCATTTGGGAGTTGGAGAACATTACTGTTTGAAATTATTTGTTTTAATCCTGCAAATCCTCATTAGCCCACGATCTCATTTCATTTCCAATTACACCTGTTCGAAAGCCAACAGAGTAAAGAAAGCACCTTGTGCATTTGATATCTAAATATCCTATGTAAATATGTTTTTCCCTCAGGTATGATATGGTCAGAATGCAAAGAAATCTGGGAAGAGGGTCCACGCGAATATGTCATGCACCTTTGGAACCTGTTGGATTTTGGGATGCTATCTATCTTTGTGGCGTCATTCACTGCAAGGTTCATGGCTTTTCTCAAAGCAACTGAAGCACAACAGTATGTAGACCACTACGTTCAGGATGACGACCTCAGTAATGTCACCCTTCCCCCTGAAGTTGCTTACTTTACTTATGGTAAGATGATGTTGAGTATTTAATGCTTCCTCTTCTTTCATGCTAAAGTGTGGCAGTGCAGAAAGAAGCAGTTGGTTGCTGCTGCTTTTTTCTTTCTTTCTTTCTTTTTTTTTTTAACATTCATGAAGTTTTTCCAGATTAAAGCCGATTGTTCTTCTCAGATCTGTCAATTCCAGCTATTTTGGTAAACAGCTAACATAAGCATGTTTAAGAAAGATAAATTCAAACCGGAACAGGTGCAGAGAAGGGCTACCAGGGTGAGCTGAGGAACGGAAAACCTGCCTTATGAGAGGAGAGTCCAAGAGCTTGACTTGTTTAGCCTAACCAAAAGAAGGCTGAGGGGAGATATGATTGCTCTCTAGAAATACATCAGAGGGATAAATCCCAGGGAGGGAGAGGAGTTATTTAAGTTCAGCACCGATGTGGACATGAGAACAAATGGATATAAACTGCCCATCAGAAAGTTTAGACTTGAAATTAGACCCAGGTTTCTAAGCATGAGGGAAGTGAACAGCCTTCCAAGGGAGGAGTGGGAGCAGGAAATCTGCTGTCTTCAAGACTGAGCTTGATAAGTTTATGGAAGGGATGGAAGTTTATGATGGGACAGTCTAATCTGTCAATTGACTGATCTTAGATAACTAGCGGTAAATATGCCCAATGGCCTGGGATGAGATGTTAGATGGGTGGGCTCTGAGTTACTACAGAGAATTCTTTTTAGGTGTCTGGCTGGTGAGTCTTGCCCAAATGCTCAGGGTTTAACTAATCACCATATTGGGGTCGGGAAGGAATTTCCCCCAAGGGCTGATTGGCATGGGCCCTGGGTTTTTTTCGCCTTCCCCTGTAACATGAAGCACAGGTCACTTGCTGATGGATTCTCTGTACCTTGAAGTCTTTAAATCATTATTTGAGAACTTCAGTAACTCAGTCTTAGGTTAGGGGTCTATTACAGGAGTGGGTGGGTGACGTTCTGTGGCCTGCATCGTGCAGGAGGTCAGACTAGATGATCATAAGGGCCCCTTTTGACTTTATACTCTATGAGTCTGTGAGGAACAGAGACCTAAGTTTCTCTCAGTCTCTGAACTTGTACTAAGACCAGAAGCAGTCCTATTATATGTTGACAAAATAACCCCGAGCAACTAATAATCATGAAACCAGAAGGGAATAGAATATAATTTAAATTACAGATAAAGGAATCTGCTCTCTTTTCCCAATATAAGAGGCATGCCGTGTGAACAAATGTGTGAGCTGGCAGCTTTATGGTCATATCATTTGGCAGGCAAAACTCCTATTGAAGTCATGGAAATTCTACACATAAAATGATGGAAGGACTGTGCTCTTAGTGTATGAAAAGGAACCAATTATATATAACAATCTGTATGAAAAAAGCTTCCTGTTTTATTTTTAGTATATTTAATATCTAAATTGTCTGCACCTGAGTTGTGGTTGACATGCCCACAGGTCTTTGATCTTATGCTGTTTAAGCTAATATATTTTATATCTCTCCCATCAATGGGTGATCAGACATGGAACATTGTACAAGTAGTCTTGAATGCCTCCTTCTAATGACTTTAGGTTACATATTCCCTTCGAAGAAAAAATATCAGATGGGAAACCAATAAAGTGCATTCAGAAGTGGATACAGCAAACAAAATACTGTTCAAGAGATTCATTTGCTCTCATTCCTCAGTGACGATTTATGAGAACAGGCCAATATTTCCACATCTGAGACACATTCTCTTGTCATATCACACATGAAGGGGAATCTCTGAGTCCTTGCATGGGCACCTTGCATTTCTGCCCATCTGAAAAACAAAAACAAGTCTGAAAGCAAATTTTGCTCAGACTTATACCCAGTAAAACCTTGGGAATGGTTTGCTGCCCAGAAAGGGGGCTAAATCCCTAGCAAATAACAACGTTCAACCAGCTGTAATAGAGAACCTTGCAGGCAATAATAAAACTGTTCTTTAACTTCTCATACTTAGGTTTGAAATATTTGAGGGGTGATCATCAAAGACACAAGGGGGGTTAGAAGCCCAACTCTTATTGATGTTTCTAATGACCTACTTGCACTTTGGGTGAAATTCTAGCTCCACTGAAGTCAGTGCACATTTTAACCATTGTTTTCAATGGGGCCAGGATCCCACCTTTAGTACTTCGGAAAATCTTTATGTTGGAGTCTTCTTTTCTTTAAATGATAATGAGGATGGAAACAGCTGTAATATGCACTTGATAAAATAATATTTCCCAGCAATGAAATGGCCTTTCCTTAGATTTGAAAAATGAACAAAAGCTTTTCACTTAGATTAGGGGTTGGATGCATATCTGAGTGCATCCATACTTTAGTTGTGACTCTCATCTAAATCAACGAGAGTTTGCTCACAAAGGTAATTCAGGATGTAGATGCATAGACAGAGAAAGTTTCACCTTGTTCTTTGTGGCCATAATTTGTTTATTCTAACATGGACTATAAAGAACAAATGTCTACCAAATTTAGAATTACCTGCCAAAATAACCCAAATCACTAATGGAAAAATGGATCAGAGTCTCAGCTGGTGTAAACCAGGATAGCTTTCTCCATTGAAATCAGTGGAGCAATGCTAATTTACACCAGCCTAAGTTCTAGCCCTATGTGCACAGTCACAATATTTACAAATAATTGCGTTTTCAAACACAATAGGGGGAGATAAGCTTCTCTCTCACTCACCGGACAAAATTTGATAATGTGCCTGAAATTGTTACATTCTGTTTTTCTCCTTTCTGGTTTGCTGCTGGAATATTGTAAATAAGCCTTTTGTTATATGGTAAGGAGCTCCATCTTGTGGAAATATTTTGTCATTTGCAAACCTTTTGTCATTTTTACCCTTGGGACGAATCCGTAGAAAAAAAAGTCAGGTATGGGGGAGAGGGAAAATTTCCTAGTTCATAACCTTTGTCTGATTTTAATCCAAATGTTTGAAAGAATTTTATACATATACACATACATATGAAGGCGATTTCTATATAGGTTGTCCAGCCACAGATTATATTATTTACCCAGTGCTCTTAGGAAGAGCTTTTCAGAAAACTGTAATTCCCCCAGGCTATGGTGTTTTCAATTTGCAAAATGACCCTAAACTGAAAGAAAATGATAAATAATAAATTTTGAAAATATAATGTGTGATAATCAAAAGCTTTTTAATACATGAAGTTATATTTTAATTTGTTTATGACAAAAAATTTTGTGTCTTGTATTTTTATAGTCCAGATACAATTATTCTAAGTCTTTTTCAGTACTTACAAGAATCAAGTGATTCATCATAACATATCGAGCTGTAGTGTTTGATGATAGAGATTGCATGCAAAATGGGTGTTAGTTGCTTCATGGTAAATTGCAGTGCAACTTCAATATGTTGTTGAATAACCTGTGCATAAACAAATCAATTATTATATACGTAAAATTAAATTTAAAGTACATCTTTTTATGTTCAGCTATTGTTTTGATCCTTGGGAGTTCATGCCATATGCCTTACTTAAGAAGTTTGATACAGAACCATCTATTATCACCTGACATTTTTGAAAAAAAATCTAATTCGTACATTTATTTATGAACACACTTGATTGATTTGCTTCTTACTTGGTTGTTGTTATTTATATGATAATCTAACTTTGAAAAATAATAAAACCTCAGAAAACCATTGGCTTGGGCTTTTCAGTGGAAACTAAAGGTGTTAAATAATTTTCTAAATCTATTATCCCAAGTAAACACTAGAGAAAAAAAGCTCATTGATTTTTTTCTCCATCATAAAAGCTGCTTGCTGCAGCATGATTAGATAATATATATATATTCCTTTTGACTTCTTTTTAAAAACTAGAGGTGAAATCCTGGCCCACTGAAAAATTCTCATTGACTTCAATGAGGCTAGTATTTTGCCCTACTAATTCTTGGTTCCAGAGTAATATATTTATATTAAAAGTTAGTTACTTTTATTTCTGAACTTGGTTAAGAAGGTAACAATTGGTTGTAAATTAATATAGAACATACTATAAACTAATCTGAAAACATTTTTCCCTCTAGTATTGGCTAAACATAAACAGGTCGTTAAAAGGAAAATGTAGCCAGCCTTCTTCTTTAAGTTCAGGACCAAACTTTACAGATAATGCTCCAGGGAATACTTTGCTTCTTTTCATACCATCTGGGTTAATGGAAATAATACTCAACTTCATTCCTGTGTCTTTCAATATGGCCACGTGTTTTACTTTTGAGTCAAAAGCCTTAAATTCAATGACAAGGCTCCATTCATGCAAGAACACTTATATATTCATATTGGAAGCCTATTCAAAAACTGGTAGACTGGCCAACTGATCTTGGTGTGTATAGTATTAGCAAGGAACTTGTTAAAAACAAATAGCTAAATTGTCAGATTTTTTTTAATTAAAAAATTGAACACAGTTTAGACGTATTAAAAGGCATGGTCGTTCAATTGGCTTTATCTGAACAAATCCAAACCTCTTTGGTGTAATCTCATGAGGACAGGTTTGGTCATAAGATATCTGGTTCTTCCAGGTTACATTTTGTGTAGTTATATGGCGCTGTTAATTCAGTAATCAAAAGCTGGAAATTTCCCTGACATTGGGATTCTGATCCACAGTGACAAAACGCCCATTGACATCAACTGGAGCAGGAGATGATAATGGATTGGACTGGAAGTCAGGGAATCTAGGTATTGTTCCCAGTTCTGCCCCTGTGACTGCCTGTGTGCCTTGGGTAATTCATAGTAAACTTTCTGTACCTCGGTTTCTCTATCTGAAAAATGTGGGTAATAATTCCTATCCATCTTTGTAAAATACTGTGAGACCTGCAGATTACTAGTAGATTCCTACACTTTTCCTTCCAGTCCTGGCCAGAACTGACACCAAGAACCTATTTTATGGGTCATTTATATTGGTCTCTTTCTAACATTTTCAGTTACTAATACCTTATACATGTGTTTTGTTTCAGCCAGGAACAAGTGGCTTCCCTCGGACCCTCAGATCATATCAGAAGGACTATATGCAATAGCTGTGGTACTCAGCTTCTCCCGCATTGCTTACATTCTTCCAGCCAATGAAAGCTTTGGCCCTCTTCAGATCTCTTTGGGAAGGACTGTGAAGGATATCTTCAAATTCATGGTCATCTTCATCATGGTGTTTGTTGCCTTCATGATTGGGATGTTCAACCTTTACTCTTACTACCTTGGTGCAAAATATAACCCAGCATTTACAACGTGAGTACCTGGGGAAAGGAGGCCATCTGGATTAGAGTTCTAGGCTTAGTTGGATCCCTTTCTGGGCTGCCTTGTGTGTAACCTGCACGCCTTCGTGACTCATGTCTTTTGCACTATGTTGCTGCAACATCTAATTTTTCAAAGTGGTGAAGGGAACTAACTGTATGAATCCATTAAAGCCAACGAAAAGTGCGTGGCTAAAAACCTGTGCCATGTTTAATAAGCAGAGAGGACCCTCCATCCGATCCCTCACTAGGCTTCCCTCCTTTTTTCTGTCCCCCTAAATCCAATCCTCTCTGACCCATCACGTCAGTCAGTTCCGCCCCTCTTTCACAGGATGTTTATCTTTTACCTCCCTCAGTGCACTACCTGGACTGTTTGGGCTTCCAAAGTCCCCTTAACTTCACCTAATATTCGTGGTGGCTCCCACTGAGTCCAACAGTTTCTGCTAAGTCACTTACTTCTAAGTTTGCAGTCTTTAACTTTCCCTGGGTCAGAGGTGCCCCAGAATACATTGCAGATTTCTGACAGTCTTGCCTCTGTTGCAGATTGCCTGGGAGAGCTGCACCTTAGGCTACTGCTTCAGTTGAATGGGGAGGTTCAGACTTTGACTGGGAGACCTGTAGTACAACCTCCACTTTTGATGTCATATCCCAGGTCTCTTTCAAAGAGTGTGCAGTCTGCAAAAAAGAAAACCCAGTAACTCAGAATCTGTTATTTCTAGGGTAAAACACAAGCAGGAAATGGTTTTATGAGGTGAGTGGAAAGAGCAGGGGAAATTTTCATAAAATTATCTTGACGGCAGTGGAAAAATATCCCTTTGTCATTTACCTTAAAGAAGAGCAGTCGATACAGTAGGCCGTGTTGCATTTGTGATCAGCACAAAAGGGATTAAACATCTAGTTATCATTTAAAAGCTACTTCTACCATAGCATATGTATGACGATGAAGCAGTAAAATTACACATAGTTTGCATCTGTGATTTTACACCTGCCTGTAGCTGCTAGGCAAAGCAATATGTACGCAAAGAACCAAGTGTCTAAAAAGTGCTATTGATGCATTTCAAAAAAGAAAGAAAAGTGAGGAATATAAAACAGGGAGCTCTACAATCCCTAATCAAGTGTGGGTATTTCTCAATACAGAACACTATGAAGACATACATAATAATATCCTGTCAGCATATGGGCAAGATACAAGGAAAGATGCAGACTAAATTGCTCAACAACATATCCACAGACCCATTTTGCAGATCACAGATGGTTGCAGATCCAAATTTTATATCTAAAGCCCTGCAACTCTGAAGATATCTGCTTTATATCCACAGATCATTTCTGCAGATCGTGGAATACATGCGCATCCAAATGTGTATCCTCACAGGGCTCTCGCTGTCTGCACCTTGTAGTTGTTTGCGGTATATAGTGCATGACAGTTGCTTGAATTCTGCAACAAATCATTCCTCAAATAATGTACTTGTTTGGCTCAGTGGTATGTGCAATGGCTAAATAATAGATCTATAAGAGAGAAGTGATTCCTCAAAATATGTCTGACCTTAGTCAGGATAAGTTAATATTTTTGATATCATCGCCATCATTTGGAGTCTAGATATGGGATAAGCAACTAGTACGCCTATATGCCTGAATCTAATAACAGTGGGAAAATATTCCCTTCATCAACAAAAATAGCAGGATGGGAAAGCAGTGTTTGAAAAACCCCATAGGAGTTGACTCACTGAGTTTCTAATTAAGGGTTTGGAGCCTCTTGGAGGTAGTAGGAAGTATAAACTAGAAAACGTATGGATCCAAACATAACTCCATGCCCAACCCTTTGCATCCTGCAACACAAGAAGAGCTGGCCTCTCCACACATCTCTCTGGATATACACATCCTCAGCATGGATCCCTCAGAAGTTGTGCTGCTATTAACTTCCCTCACTGCACCTGTGCCATATGCCCCTGGGGTAGAAAATAGAGAGGTGGAGTTCCTGTTTCATCTAGGATGAATTCCCAGTTGCACTCAGAAACTCAGTTGCACAGGAGTTAGCCATGTTATTCTGCCCTGGCAGGTCCCCAAAGCCATGGGATGAAATGCGGACATCAGCGGGTGTTTTGCCATTCACCTCAGTGGGGCCAGGATTTCACCCATGGAGTTTGAACTGTGAACATAGGCACAGATGGGATTAAACTGGCTCCCAAAAAGGAAAGGCAGCTTGTCATAGAGGTCCCACTGCTTCCCTCAGAAAAGTTCTGGGGCCATTCCACCCTGGCGTAGGCTCCCATCTGTGACACAAGACAGAAGAGAGTCTGAGGAATGCAATATGTTTCCCCCTGGTAGGTTTAACCTAATGATGCCACATTAAGACAACCTCTGCAGTGACATGTAGTTAAGTGAATGCTTAAGTAAGTTGATATTAAAGCATGAACTTAAGTCAAAGTAAACAGAAGCTGGCATTTTGATGTGTTATTCATATACTCCATTACATGGTGCATGGGGGGATGCTGCTGTTAGCCCTACTGTGAGGCAATGACATTCCCAGCTTAGTTTCTGTCTCGTATGAACTACAGTTTTTCCCAACATAGAGGATCCAGCTGTGTTACTCCCCATCTAGCATAACATATGCTTTATAAAGCAAAGTTTAAACTTTCTAATCAAAGAAAATATGCCTCCTAGGGTTCCTCTGTTGCCTCAGGATACATTTTAATGGAGGGATTTACCAGACTGTGGATGCAAGTACATTTATCTGTTTCTAATAACAAGGTAAAAGAAAACTGAGTATGTAGGAAGAGACAGATTAATCATATGAATAGAAGACTATGTCCTTGAAGCACAAGAGTTAATTGGCAGCTGAGCCAATACCTCCCCTGACGGCCTAGTGGAATAAGAGCCATCACTTACAGTTCTCCATTGGTGCATGTTTCCAGAATGAATTTTAGACCACCTCTGATGCAGTATCACTGTGGAGCATTGCTGTTTGCTGACAAGCTTAACTAACCATAAGACTCTCATTATAAACCTTATAGCACTTAGTGTCATTTGAGGTAAATGATGAACAAGCTTTGACTGAAATGGTGACTATTCCCTAGAGTAAAAATTACTTACAGTAGTAAGCGTTGCAGGATCAGATTGTAGCATGGAAGTGTGGATGGCTGGGAAATACCTGCTCAAGGGGGAAACACAGTGCACCTCTTCCTTAAGACCAGCTCTTTTGGAGATTCCAACTACAAATGCTGCTTTATCTCTAAGGCACTTCAGGGACTTGGTATGGTTAGTAAACACCTATCTGAACAACTCAGATAAGCCATGTCAGAATTTGGAAGAGAAGCCAAAACTCAAATTAGGGAGTAAAAGTACCACACTACTAATTTAGGACAGCAGAGTGTCTACCAGCAGGGCAGAGGTGTGTGGTACCTGAACATCTGACAACGCCACTGGAAGTAGTGAATTGGCACATTTGGCCTTGATCCCATGATCTGATCCATTCCAAGAGAATGCCCACATAGAATCTCATTAAAGTTAGCGGGCTCCACGCAGATTGAAATGTGTCCCTGCGCAGGGGGGAAAACAGTACACTTTACTATGGCCCAGAGGCCCTGGGTGGCCCAGCCCAGGCTACAACCCCCATTACCATGAGGAAAAAAATTTTCATGGCTCATGAGATTGTACGTATGGGATGAAGGATTGTGGTGTGCATGTGGGGACCCGTGTTACAAGTTTGTACTAGGTCTGAAAAAATTATGCTTGGACCTGACCCTCCACAGGTCAGATTGCAAGATGAAGGATTCTGTTATCTTGCCAAGCACATTTCAATTGTCACTGTTAGGAATATTCACGCCAGCAAACATTCCTGCAACTTTGTCCCTAATGCTACTTAGTTAGCAAGCAGATTTCCAGGCTCCCATATTGCTGTTTCAGATTATTTTAATACCCTGGAGTGTCAAATATGTGATTAGTAAGGGAGATGTGCAGTCTTTTTTACATAATGGATATACAGCACAGCTCAGAGATTAACATTAATCTTAGACCATTCTTAGACACTTTCAGAAAGCTGGAAATCTTATGGTGTTTAGTCATAAGCAATGTTGTTAATTTACATATATCAAGAACACAGTAGCATACGGGCAACTATGTCTCCCATAGACTTTTCCTTCAATATTTTACTGAGCTGTCAGTACGTTCTGCTGCTGAATATGGTGCGTATTCACTCATGACACTGTCTCATGAAGAGAAGGAGGAACTAATTATTGGAGCTGGGCAACTGCTTTAAACAATTTCTATGAAAATTCACTCTGGTTAAAAAAAGAATTTTCTTTTGTTGTGTTCATGACCCTTGTGTGGTTGCTGTGTAAATGTTTCTTCAAATGCTTTTACTGGTAGGAATGTTTGTGAAAACAGAGGATTTAGAGTGAACAGAAGAGGACATTTACAGAAAGCACGTTCTGAACTTGAAGATGCAATTGTTTGCACTGGAAACTGATTCTAAAGGATATGTTAGATCATGAAATAGATCAATTGGTTCCTTACCTAGACTGAATATTGGATACCCCCAATTAATTGCTTAGCAGATCAAGAACTAGTCAGTGAATGATGAATACACTTGAGAAAATCATAAGCTTCTCATGTAAGCATCAAAAAGAAGTTAAATCTGTCAAAAAACTGATTATGAATTATTTGCTTAGCTCTACTATTTATTGTGGTTTGAATATCCAGTGTGACTTCAATGATCACCTTCTTGTGTGCTACTGTACTTTTCGAATCGCATGTTCAGTTTTGTTGGTCTTGTACTTTAACGAACAGTACACTGTAAACCACTGACTACATCAGTGGTTTCTGAATCAGACGTAGCATACAAAGAGTGCTATTGTCTCTGAAATGTTCCTTTTGCACAAGGAACAACGTGTATGCTACTCCTGCTTAATTTTAGACCACGGAATACAGAGTTTGTTTAGCTAGCTGTATAATTGTAAAATATTTTTAAAAAACCTCTTAAATTTTTCCTTTTTCAGAATTTTCATTGCAGTTGCTACAGTCCATACTTATGTTTATCTGTTCATTTTTTATGCTATACACAGAACCCAGTTGTTGAAACAGCCCATAATTGAGAACATTCTATATACACAAAATTAAAATGGAAGCCGGACTGATTGCATTCATACTGTTCTCTGCATCACAAATCAGTTGAAGCCTAGGGTTTTGTCTCCCCACACTCACCCTACCTCCTAAAGAGACATTCAATTCATTCAGTTCATTCAATGTCATCATTACTTCGAGACTTTTTTCTTTTCATTTTCCTTCATTAATATGCTACATTTTATATAATATTGACTGTTTTTCATATTAGAGGAGCTAAGCACTTCCTGTTCATGGGGAAGAGTTCAGTCTGAAAGGATGCTGTGAACTTTCTTAATCCAGGAGAGGAGTACTGCAGGAAAGATTTATATGAAATCATGGATTTGTAGGGATCCCATCTGATAGAAAGAATAAAAATTCTTTATCAAACTCAACATGCAACAAAATTTCACATGTTCTATGGGTTCTGTTCTCCTCTTGATGCAAAAGCATAAAATTCTATTTAGCTTTCATGGGAATAATGTGTGTGCTGAGGAGTAAATAATGCCTATGCATTGAAGTATATATTGAAATGCATTAAAACAGAGGCGATAGTATAGTGAAGTATAATGGTTACAGCAAAAGAAAGAGAATCAGCTCTCCAGATTTCAGTCCATGACTCCCATTTGTGTAAATCTGTGCAAGTCAGTTGAGTTCTCTGTTCTTTCGTTTGCCCGTCTGTAAAGAGGATGATGAAATACCTACTCCCACACAGGAGTGGGGATCTTGGGCTTCATTGGTGAAGCATATTGAGATCACTGATCAAAGGCATTATAGAAAGTCATCATATTATTGTGTTTTACTTCAGATATAGGATTAAAACTCTTCTGAAAAGAAGAAATGGAGGGACTATTTAAACTCTCAGTTACAGACAGGAAAGAACCTGTGTTTCAACCTGTGTATCCTAAAACATAATCCAGAGTTGGAGCTGAACTAGTGAATAATTAAAATGTTAAAACACAGCTGAGGTGATCAACTGCACTAATAATTTGACCTACACTGGATCTGCATATTTCAGCCCTGAACCTCCCTCAGGGTGTAGGTCCCATAACAAAAGTGCTGTACAACACACAGGGAAGAAAAGAATGAAAGAATCCACAATAAATGAAAACATAAAACTGGATCAAAAGCCTGGGTCTAAACATATCTAAACTTTGTAGTTATTCAGAATCTGGGTCCCAACTTCCCTTTTCCAGTGACATGCTGTCAATATTTTATTTATGGGTTCCAATAAAAATAACGGTCGCCTTAGGCTGTGCTAAAGCCCCTGAGTGTCTCAGTTCCATTTTCACACTCAGATAGTGGATCCAAACTTAGGATGCAGCCAGGAATGTTGTCTTCTCATGTCAAAGACAGGACCATGGATATTGACGTTTTTCTGAGGAGGATTATGGAGGATAATTAGGATATGCACAACTTTGGTTAGGTCAATCTTTCACCATCTCAGGAAAGGAAAGCTCTGTCTCTGTAACTAACTTGCTAGAACTCTTCATGAATCTATTGTACTGCCACAGCCCCATACAGCCAGTAATTAAGTTTTCGAAGAGAACATGGCAACGTTCCAGCACAGAGGCTAATGCTTAAGTTGCGGAAAAGGAGCAGAGTTGACACAGTGTATTAAAAATGGCCTGAAGTGTAGAAAACAAATGGAACCTTTCCAAATTAAAAAAGAAGGTTAATTGCGGGGTGCTGCACGGATCAAGGTTGGTGGTTACAACCTTTTATTAGTTGGATAAGTGACTTAGAAGGCAGGCTTCAAAGCCAGAGTTCTAGGCTAAATGCAATTTAACTGGAAAGTGCAATATTTAATGGTGTAAGCATTGAGCAGATTTTATTATGTAAGTACTCTGTCATATGAATGGCAGTTACCATTATAGATCAATGCAAAGCACAAAAGAGGGAGTATTAAAACAAGAGGCAATGTCCACCAAAAGAAAAAGTGCGATAGCTTGGTAACTTGGGAAGATGTGACAATTACTGTATGCTGTCCAATCTGTGTCTGAAGTGAGAGAACCTCTGATTGATCATTTGTAGCTTGTATATAATATAAATTAAAGAAGTGGATGATATATTGATAGGCAACATGAATTTTGGGGTAACATGGCAGTGGAACAGGAAAGCGTATGCTTATTGAGATTCTGATTCTGTGTAATATCTTTGTGGAACTCATCAGTCCAACTCCTCTGCTGGTGCAACACCATGGGAGCCAGTGGAGTTAGACCACCCAAAGCTCATCACCTGTAAAGTTATTAAATTCCCTATTGTTGTACTCAGGTGGAGGAAGGTAGTATAATGGGCTATGATGCAGATAACATGTTCTGCAGCAGCACATCATGTAACTGCACAGTGGTCTTCACTATGCTTTAAATGATAGAAATTAATTCCTTTTGCTGCTCTTCGGGGTGTAATTGACACTGGAGTTCATCTAAGAGTTTATTATTTCCTGAGAGTAAATTATGGTGTGTCTCTGATCTACGTTATAAAATGACTTATCAGAATTGAGTTGCTGTAGCCATATGAAATATTTCATCCGTCTGGTTTATAAAGGCCATGATGTTTTACAAAGGAGTGACCAAAAGTCTCTGGATAGGTTGAATTATTATCAGATGGGTACTGGTCATTCCTGATCATTTTGCCTTTGAATAAAGAGTCAAGCAGATTACTTCAAAGGCAAAGCGTGATCCTGGACGAGGATCTCACACTATCTTCCTCTCTTCCCTGAGCCATGAGTATTTCTTTCCATCTTATACTGCTTCACCCTTTTCTGAGTCCGAGATCTCCATCCTCCTGACCTACCACCTTGGCCCTACAGCTCCCAGCTCTTCCTCTCCCTGACACTGTTTTATCTCCCTTCTTTTTCCTATTCCTCAACCTCTCCCTTTCCTCTGGCTCCATCTCCTCCACTTTCAAACATGCCCTGGAAGCCACAGACTGGAAAAACTCTCTTGAACCTTTGCCTCCCAGTTCCCTTCTACACAAAATGACTCTCCACAGGTTCTCTCTTTGAACTCTGGAAGGCCATCCAGTAGAGGGATGGAGGCAAGGCTCTACCCATTCTCTGTCTGCATCCCAGCCATTCTCTGCTCATCTGCTTCAGAAAAGACATACATGGATGAGTTGAGCATCTCTACTTAGCCCTGCACACTAGATCTGAAGTACTAAATAACACATGTAGGGGTTCTTACTCCCCTTCAGGAGGACAGAGTTCAAGTTACAATCTAGCCCATATTTAATGAGGTTGAGAAAAAGCAGATGGGGCAGATAAAAGAGGTGTTATTGTTTTATGGTTTTCTTGGGATGTCACATATGGTTATCAGTTCAGGAAATATGACTTGGCAGGCCGCCGGGTGATTGATCATGGCTTCCGTTGATTGCAGAGAGACATCATATTGACACTGGCAAAGCGCCGTTTTTATTATTAATGTCTAGCCTTGACAATCCTGAGATGACGCTATGACACAATTGTTTGTTTTGTTTTTAGGGTAGAAGAAAGTTTTAAAACCTTATTCTGGTCAATATTTGGCTTGTCTGAAGTGATATCAGTGGTGCTGAAGTATGATCATAAGTTCATTGAGAATATTGGATATGTACTCTATGGAGTTTATAATGTTACCATGGTGGTGGTGCTGCTCAATATGTTAATAGCCATGATCAACAACTCCTATCAGGAAATTGAGGTAAGATAAACAATTTAATTACAGAATATCTATATGTTTTTAATTCACTGTTATATGTTGTATAAACACGGAAATTACAAGATCAACCATATAAAATTTCATAGTGCCAGAGAAGCCATTTATCTTAAAATTCGATGGCAATTGAAGTCTCTAACCCAGAATTAACCCTAAGCAAATAATTCACAATGAATCATTTATAGGGTGAATTTATCTTCCTTTTGTTTGTTGACTCTCTCTGAGCAGAACAGTTTAGGTTTATTCATTATTGGGAAGTAGTTTGTGATTTTTTTAAAAACTCATGAACAGTTCTTTGTGAGTATTCACTATCTAAGTTAGATGCACAAAAACAGATCAGATTAAATAGAGTGACAAAAACTCAGGCTTGCACTTTAAAAATCATTTTCCATGAACATTTGTGCAAGTAAATGTTGCAAAAATGTTCCCAGGAACTGAAGACAAAAGAGCCATGAGGAACAGAGGTTAACTCATTAAAAAATTTGAATGAATATTTGCAGAAAAGTATTTCCAGGATTCACCCAGCTGTGCCCCGCATAGTTTGTATTAGCAGCTTGGATTTGCTAAATACTTTGGAGAAAACCAACTTTCTGCTAATATAGATAAAACGGGGGAAATTATTAATATTTGGACACGGTTGTCGGTGATGATTCACTTCTTTCTTGTCCCAGTTTCTTGAAAGTCTTGTTCCCACATTTGGATTGGTATTAATTAGCTGCTCTGATCTATTCTCAGAACCCAGCTCTGCAAAAGGCCAGAGCTGAAAATATATCCCTGTATCTTATGTCTGCTGCAAACAGGACTAATGTCAGCAAAACCTTACATAGTGCTCTCTACCCAAGAAACTTCCCCTTCTTTCAGAAGGCACACTCACATGCTATAAAGATCCTGATCACTTACAATCATGCTTCTTCTTGAGCTTCTTCTCTTCCTCTGAGATGAGACTTACTGTCAAAGGCCCTTAATCTCCTACTGCATTCCTCCTTTTTACTTCCCAGTGTTTTTGCAGTGCCATCTTACAGCTTCTTAATTGTTATCTATTATTGTAGGCAGAAATGCTCTCTAGCATCAATATTTCCAAGGTTGCTACTATCAAAAAACCAAACGAAAACAAAAACCTTTCATGTAAAGAAATCAATGCTGCACAGCAGAGTCAGCACTCTAGGCTAAACATGTCATGGAAAGGATCTTCCAAACTGTCTGTGTACTTTTTCATTTGTTCAACATAGGCACACCTCAATGCACATATAGAAGCCATGATTTGTGTGCACCTGTGTCCAGGCAAACCCAGTTTGCATTCATGCATAACTGTTTATAAACACCTAAACTAAGTACATGTAGTTCTGCATCCATACTTTTGAAGATCAGGTGCCACAAAGTCAGGCAGCAGACAGCTGGGAACCGTCATTAGTAGAGAGAGAGCCCAGGTAGATAAAGCAAACAATGCATACAACACCCAGGATATAAGACATCTAGGACAGAGCTGTTTAGCTAAAAAGAACAATGCTGCAAAGGTCAACCAGGGGCTCTTTCACAACGGAATGTTTAATAGGGAGCATGAGTAATTTTTTAGTTGACTCTGTATTGAAAAAAGGGAAAAAATGAAATCATGCATGAATATTCCATTTGCTTGCATTTTGTTAGAATATAATATTTGTTTGGCATTGTTAATAGAAGTACCTATATAGCTGGGGGGGGCGGGCAAGAGAGCAGCTGTTTGTAAGCTAGGAATTAATAGGCCATGTTAATTTTGCATTTGGCTGAGAATACAGTTATAATGAAAGTTCAAATATAGAAACTGGTGGGTTTGCTCTAGCACCTTGTGGTCTGGAAGTGTGTGTAATCTACCAGTTTATGAACATTTAACACTCTCTATGTATTAACACCAGAAAATTAGTTTTAGAGTGGCACTTATGGGGTATTTCAGAATATTATTGGATATAGCGTGGGACGGTCATCGTCAGTATTTGTAATAGCTGGTAACTATGGAATAATTCAAATGATATCAGTGCTGCCTTGTAAAATTGGGAGAGCATCAAACTATTTGCTCAGCTGCAACGTGCACTGGAGATGGCTGCTTTCCCCTTTGTTTTATCATAAGGATGACGTATAATAATCTTCCTTTTCATTTCTCTAATGTGTAACAGGGTTCCCCATGGCAGGGAATAGAGCAAATATTCATCCAACAATTTACCCAGCAAGTAATATTTGCTGGGCTGCCAAATTTATCAAGTGTCACAAAGATAAATTATTCAAAGCTGGATTGTGCCTATAGGCACTGCCCTGAACGAGGGACAGCGCACAAACTGCACTACTCCAGAGGCACTGAGATTCACAGGCCCAATTTCCTCCCTGCTTCTCCCTTCCTTAGGGCATGGGTGGTAATTTTTTGCTGGCTTATACCAGCAGGAAATTATTACACCTCCCCATGCCAGCTCAGCTGTGCCATTCCCTGCCACTCCTTGCACATCTGACCGGACAGCAAGGAAGCAGGATGAACACTGCCCATTTACTTGTGTGCAGTCGGGCTCAAGGTGCTGGTAGCTTGAATAAAATGTCAAGGGGTGCTCCTTACAGTCTTCGACTCTCCTCCTGGGACATGTAGTCCAAGCCTCAATCTTGCCTTCAATGACCAGCAGCAACACTCACTTGAATAACATCTTTGATAAGTAGTATTTGACCAGCTCTAGTTTTCATATTTCCAAATTTAGCTGATGACAAATGTGAACCATTTTTGTCAGCTCCAGTACGTACCCTTTCTGCCTGTGACAGAAGTTATCTTCATTCCTGTGACAAAAATTGCATACGACTTCAGTGAAATGTCTTCGACCTCTCATAGGTCTTACCTATGGCTTCTCAGAACACCTCCCCAGATCCTACCTTGGTGCTCAGGTGGCCCTTTATTCCCAAGTGCGGTGATTGGACAGCTGATAATGTCAATACAGTTGGTGGAATGCCTGGTCGGCCAATGAACTACATCTTCCAGCGTATGCATAACCTGTTCCTGCCTGAAGCCACAGGAAAATCTCTTTTTAACCTTGTCCTTCACCGACCACTAGCAAGAGAGACAGTTGAGGACAGGAGGTCATATCCTGTTGGCTGCTGGAAAGTTCCCCTAGATGGGATAGTTATGAAAAAGTGATCAAGTAGCATGATTTTGGGGGGCAGCCTTCTCATGTCTAATCCAGAGTCTTGATCAGTATCTTATCTATCTGCCAGACACAAAAATAAAAACATGTGAACCAATTATTTCTATTCTGGTTAGCGGTAAGTCTTGTTTTATAGGGTTGAACTCCAGGCAATAAGGGGCTAAAAGAGGCACTGCTCTAGTGAAGTCAGTGGAGTTGCATCTGCATAAATGAGGGCAGAATTTGACCCAATGCCTCCATTCTGTAATATGCTCATTTCTGAAAAGCTGCCAAACACAGTGGTATTATCAGAGATGTCCACTGATGAGAGAGTTGCATTATACATTTTACCATCGTGCAGATGTGAGTACAGATTATTGGCAGAATCTATTTTCCCATTGATGCTACTGGCTTCTATATATGCCACAGTGAAAACAGCGGTAAAGCAGCTGCAGATCGTCTCTTTTCACCCAGTGAACCATCTTGGAATAAGGGCCAGACCACGTAAGTACTGAGGAAAATCATAAATGTCACTTGCATCAGTAAAGACGGCACTAACCTTACATGTAACCTCAGAAATGTTCTTCGTGTCTTGGCTCACCTTGACAATCTAATAATGGTGAATCATCTTACCTCAGAAATGGACTTGTTTATGTGACATGTGCTGACTGGTAGAGATATAATGATGATGAATACAAATAGGATAGACAAGCAAATCAGCTGGTATCTCCTTATAGTTTTCAATTATCAGAAGAGTTAAGTGGGCCAACCTGCTGTTTGGAATTTTTTAGTGAATCGGAGTTAAATATTGCTGTGATTAACTTGATACACTGTTTATTTTGAATGGAAATGACATACCCACTTCTTCGTGCTTTGCATTGAAAAGATATCCCTAGGTAATTCTTTTGATCAGCAAGGCCCAAATATCAGATGATTTTGGTATATGTTCCATTTAATGAAGAACATTTCTTTGCCATCCAAAGAAGCATGGCCATGCTCAGCTCAGCCAATAAAAAGACTAGGGTACGTCACATCTCAGACTTTCACCAGGATCTCTGCAACCTTGTGGAATTCCTAATCCACACATGCATGGTAGTTTGGGCCAGGGCCACGTGGAGGTTTTGGCAGCCCCTGGGGCAAAATCTAAAGATGGCGCCCCTGCCATCCTTCAGAAAAAAATGACCATGGAGGTGAAAGAGTTTGATAAGAGAAGAGGGGAGGGGATGGGGACGGTCAGAGAGGGCCCAGGCCTGTAGGGTCGCTGTCCTCCCTGCAGGGATGTGGTGACTCTGCCTTGTGTGCAGTTGGAGGACTGCACTCAGTCCCACCTCTCCTGGAACTCCAGCCCCACTGCCAGTTGGAGCATTGTCCCTGACCCTACTCCTATCTCCAAGGTCTTGGACTGGCAGGTTGCCTTGATGGCAGGTGTCAAACCTGAGTGGCCCTGTGAGCTTGTGCAACAGATTGCAACACCACTCACTCAAATTTGGCCCACCTACCCCTCCATCATTCGGGTGGGCCTTTCGAATGGGGGGCCGGGAGCAAACTGCCCCTTTTGCCTCCCTTCTCCCCTCACGTGGCCCTGATTGGGGCTCCTTTGTACTATAAGATCATCACATTTGCTATAGCCACTCTTACAATCTGCAAAGAGCAGCTGATTAGTTAGCACAGCCCCTCTCGGCTTGCCCAAGGCCAGCTCCTTTTCAGGTCCCCTGGTACAGGTACTGCCTACAGAATCTGGGCATGCCATCTCACCCTCAAGTACAGCCATGTGCAAGAGGTCTGAGGCAAATCTAGCCACCTGATGCCACGGGTCCAAGAAGTCCAGTCACTGCTATCTTGTCCAGGGTCTAGTCACTGTGTGACAATGACACCATGGAGCAGAAATAACCTTTAAAATCTGTTGCACTTTGTCAAGCATCTGCGCTCCTTAGCACGGTCTCACTTTGCTCTGCTCTTCACTCACATTTTCCCCCACTCACGTTCTTTCTCTTGCTCTCCGTGCCACTCCCCTTTGTTTTCTGCAGTCCCTTCTTAGGGGGAGTGTGAACTCAGTAACTCTGGAGATCAGTGATGCTTGACTGGTGGAGAAGGAAGGCTGGACAGGTGTGCCCATTCCTAATTGGTACTTCTAGTCACTCGTCTAGTGTCCAAGCTAGATGGAATGTGACGTTCAATTCAATGGGCTGAAGGACTGACAAGCAGCTCTGTTCAACTCTTGCTCTCGCCAAGATTTCTCTAGAGAAACCTAGGAACTTGGGAAACCACACCTGGCTTAGCACACAAAGGGTAGGAGGAAGCATGTTGGAAAGGATAATTATTTAATCTTTATCCCTCCCCACCCACTGGACAGATGGGGGCAGAGCTATCTGGTCACCAGGCTCACCTGTCGTCTTCCTCCACATGAGGAACAGCAACATCTGGAAGGAGCTGGGAGAGAACTAATTATTGATATCCCCACCCCCTGCCATTCTTTCCCCACAGCCACAGATATCCCCCACCAGCCAGTACCTCCAGCTGTAAGTCAGTGCTTCCCAGCCTCCCCACTGCACTAGTAAAAGGAATCTGTCTGGGGCGCTGGACCTTCCCTTCCTTCCCCCAAATCTGTTGCCCAGCAGCAGCCCTGAAGAGATTTTGCAGCTTCTTGATATCATCTTTCACTCAGCTCTGAAAGTGGGTTCTGGGTATATTGTTTTCCCTTTTGCTGTATCACCACTGGTTGCTGGACTCCTTGTCCTACCACGACAGTACTTACCTGTCCCACCTCACTCCCCACATTGAAATGAAATGTAGTACATCCCAAAATATGGCATTAAAGAGGGCGGTCCTACATGCAGAACACTGACTTGCATGATGTTCGTGCGCCCGCTGAAAGCAGTTGGAAAAGGCGGTGAATATAAGTTTCGATATAAAGAGATGAATTGGATTTGGGAGCCTGAAATCTCCAAGAATTTCGTATCAGAGACGCTCCTGTTGAGTTGCCTTAGGTGACAGGGTTCATACTCTTTCAAGCTTGGTCACCTTTGTGCATCTGTCTCAGTGCCAATGCAATAATACTGCTTCTTTCAAAACACTAATTCTGCAATTCTTTTGTCCCTTCCCCACCGCAGGAGGATGCAGATGTGGAGTGGAAGTTTGCTCGTGCCAAGCTTTGGTTATCGTACTTCGATGAAGGAAGGACTCTGCCTGCTCCTTTTAATCTAGTGCCAAGCCCTAAATCGTTTTATTATCTCATAATGAGAATAAAAATGTGCCTCATAAAACTCTGCAAATCTAAGGCCAAAACCTGTGAAAATGATCTTGAGATGGGCATGCTGAATTCCAAACTCCGGGTAGGTCACCTGCTACTCTTCTTTTAACCTCAGGAATGTCAATAAACTGTCATGTCTTTTGTGGGCATCAAGGAAGGAATTTTACTTTGTTCACAGATGAGTAAAAGAGCTGCTTCGCGTTGTGCTGAAATGTATTGATTAATATTTATTATTTGTGTTGCAATAGCACGTGGAGACCCCAACCCAGGTATGGCCTCACTGAGTTACACGCTGTGCAGACAGCTCATGAAAGACAGTCCCACCCCAAAGAACGTATGATCTAAATAGACTGGGAAGGGAAACATGTGAAGTGACTTCCCTGAGGAAGTCACAAAGCAGGCCAGTGGCAGAACTGGGAATAGGAGAATGCAGGTCTCTTGACTCCTACTCCAGGTTCCCAGCCACAGAACTATGCTGCCTCTTCAAAACTTTTTTTAAACATTGCCTGCATTAACTTTGTGGTCAGTATGTAAAAATCAACATTAATACCACTTCTGATTTTATCTTTGGAAGCAGCATTCCAACCAGAGAACATTAACTTCTCCCAGCAACTTGAAGTTTGTAATTAGCAACCTCTGCACTTTCAGCTGCCTCCTGACAATCATACGCAGTAATATATAGGCCCTGCTTCATCTGCCACCTGTTCCTTCTTTTGAAATAGATGTGTGTTTTAGGAAAGCACAACTCCATTGATCTCGGAACAGCCCATTTGTGAGAGGCAAGTTAGCTTTCCTTAGTACCAATAATGAGCCTCTGCATGAGACACAGAGAAATGTTCCTAAGTTTGTGACACTTTCCAACAGAATTGGCTTGATTTGCTCCTGAAGAAATGTCAGGATAATGAGGGAGAGGCTAATCCTGTGGAAATGTATTTTTTGCAGAAATTGGGACAAAAATTTCTTAACAAGCAGATTAAAACAAAAAAACCCTAGGCAAATCTATTCCCTTCTTTTGCAGCACTTCTGGTCTTTCTGAGTTTTTTAATAAAACGCCCAAAGCTTTTCACCCAAAATTCAGCCGCAGCTGCTTTACCAGAATGTTCAAACTCAGCAAAAATTAAAACATGTGATGAGACAGCTTCATTTAAACTGACCCTTATTTAACTTCCTCTGCTCAAGCTGGGTTTGAAACAAAAAGCAATTTTGGGATCCAAGGCCTAAAACAATGTGTTGGGGATTTGGGGGGTTTTTTGGTTGGTTTGTTTAAAGTTGCTGCAAATGACTGAAGCTGCTGTACTGCGTCTAGGCAGCATAATGAAGAAGTTCAGGGGGCTTGTTAATATTCAGGGGGCATGTTCTAAGATACAGCTGTGCATGCTTTTACATTTTCATCTGAGGGTCACTGCACATTTTTTTAGGCCCTGTGCACTCAAAACTCTCAGGTGCTTCTGCCATTCACAGGACATGAACAGAAGGGGAGGCCCTGTACAGCACAGGTATAGAGCGGAAGAGAGGAAGTGAACCTGCCCTGATGAGACCAAAAAAAGGCATTGCACTGGCAAAATAGCAGCGGCAAATAAAGGGGAAGGAGTATAGAAATGAGTTGGGAGGAAACAAGAGAAAGCTTGAGAGGAAAAGAATATGCAGAAAGGAGGAGAACAGGAGGAGCTATATTTTCAAAATTCAGCCACAATCACCAAGAAAATTAACAGTTATTGACAAAGCTCTGCCTCTTGACACCTGCTTGTCTCAAAGTGGTGCGAGAGGGATACAGTCCAAACATCTTTTATTTCGATGATAGGGGATTGAATTTCTCATCCAATAATTCCTTTTTGTTTTGGCAAAGAAATAAGAGGGTTGTTTCCCTTTGCACCCTTTGCAGAAGCAGTGTAGCCTAGAAGATAAAGCACTGTACCAGGAGACCTGGGTTCAATTTCTGACTCTCCCACTGGCCTGCTCAATGATCTTGGGCATCTTTCCCATCTGTAAAATGGGGATGACCTACTCATCTCCTTTGTGAAGCACTTTGAGATCTACTGATGAAAAGTGTTATGTAAGAGCTAGATATTAATCATGGTTATTAACTGAAGAATGGAGGTGCTAGTTTTATTCTGCAGGAACTCCAACCTGCTCACATAATGCAACATTTTCTAATGTTTGCATACATTTGTTTAGTCTGAGGCAGAGAGGTTGTTTGGGGGAAGAAGATGTTACAGATTTAATGTTTCATGATTTTTTATAATTTCAGAAAGTTCGTTTTCAGTCTAGCACTCGAAATTCAGAGAACTTTACTGTGAAGAAGGCTTATAACAAGCCCACGAGATATCAGGTAATGACAGTAGAATATTAAGAGCAAGGGAAAAGATCTGTAAGCAAACCAAGCTTATTTACAAGGATCAGATTTATCAGTTTACAGTGGGGCTCCATCCTGTGATGTGTCAAGCAATGATCTCTGCCAAATCAAAGGACACAACATTTTATGGGGCTGAGCCCAAACATTTTCGTTTCACAGTTGCTTAAGGCAGCGTGGCAGTGTAACAGCTATAGAAATACATTTGCCATTAACATGATTGTCATGGTAATTAATTCCAGTCACTGGTATTGAACTTAATACAAGAAATGTTCACCAGAGCTTCATCCTAGACTCATTGAGAATGTTCATTTTGTCATGACACAACATTGTCTCTCTAGACTTTACTTTAACATCCTCATGAGCCTTCTTCGGCAATATTTTGTCCCGTTGAGCTGGATGTGCAATGTGGTATGTTACAAAAATAATTATCAGAGCAGTGATGACACAGCAAACTGTGAAATTACCATTATTGTAGAATACTGAGTAGAGCTGAGTGAAATATTTTTCACCAATAGTTTATTTGTCAAAAAATGCAGTTTTGGGTAGACCAAAACTGTTAATGAAGTTAGGGTGAATATGGCCAATAGACATTTGGAAAAAAGCTTTCCAAAAAGTTGAAATGTTTCATTTTGACATTCATGACATGAAACATTTTGACTTTTCATTTAGAGGTTACAATTTGTTTTGAAACTTAGCTAAATTTCACACAAAAAAAACAAAACAAAAACAAAAGGTGGTTTAAAAAAAACCACCCAGAAATTAAATTAAAACTTTCATTCTGCATCACATGAAATTTTTTGTTCATTCTGAAACAAATATTTTTTCAATTTTTGTTTTGGTGAGAAAACTGTAAAATTGTCATTTTGGGTTGACTCAAAACAAGTTTTTTGGTTTGGTATTCTTTTTAGAATTTTTCAGTTTAGCCAACGAACCAAAAAATCAATTATTCACCAAATTCCAGTCCTGAGAATGTATGCCTCTGGTAGTCTTATTTTCTGTGGAAATGGTGGGTTATGTGTTAGCTGCAAAATCTCTAATTAAGTAGGTACATGGTTAACATCTACACACTTCAAGTATTTGTACATTATTAACAGGGTAAAGGAAAGGTTAGTGGGATAAAAAGATATAAATGTGATTACATTATAGTAAGTAAAGGAAAACGTAGGCTAAATACCAGATACTGGGTAAAATTTTCAAAAGTTCCAGATTTTTCAAGGTATTCAAGGCTTAAGAGGTATATAGATGCCTAAGAGGATGTTCAAAAGCAGCAAGGTGCCTAAGTCCCTGGGCAGTTAGGCATCTAGGTGCTTTTGAGCAACCCATTAAGTAGCTATCTACATCTTTAGACACCTAAATACCTTTTAAAATCTGGCCCTCTGTGACAGAGCCAGAAATGGTCCCCAGATCTCCTGAGTCCCAGGCCAGTGTCTTAACCACAAGACCCTTTTTCACTCTCCTTTGCCTCAGCAAGAGAAGCTCTATCAAAGGTACTTGAACAACTGACGGTACAAAGAGTGCTTGACAGTAGTGCCAATAAATACATAAAGAAGATTAATTTCTGCATAAAAGACAATAACTTAGACATTAAGGCCTGCTCTTTGAGCCCTTTCTTCTCTGAGTATCACACCACTGAACTCAATGGAACTGTTAGAGTGAGCAGGGTGTAGAGGGTTGGAAATTAATAAGAATATTCAAGAGTTTTAAAAATAATTCGATTTTGAACCTTTTAGTTTTCTGTAAGTGGGAGCTCAGTGCAGCCTAGAAATCAGGTTCCTTTTAGTTGTCTCAAATTAGGCATGCAAAATCAAGAGACACTTCTGGAAATCTTGGCCAATATTTCTCTATCGTGCCAGTGACTAAGCGGTTGAGAAGCCATTTCACTTACAGGAGCAAAGAACCCAAAAGGGGTGGTAGATGACAATAGAGATGCAAAGCTAAAATGCCATGATACAATATTAAGACAAAAATACAGTAGCATTGTTGAAGATATTGCATGGCATGTCTCCAAAGCCTGCAAAAAGATATCCACCCCTCAGATTCTTGTTATAGAATTGTCCCATTTACATACCAGCTGTTCACTATCCTGGCCAAATCTTACTACTGTATATAGTCTGGTATACTTGGCACCAGGAAGATCTTGACCTTTGCCACCTGTACCTGTTAAATTTACCCTGGAATGTAGAACACTCCTCATTGTAAATATAGGCAGTACAGTAAATACTGTGGTTGGCACAGGTAAATAAATACTATGTGATGGTAAATGTCAAGAAGACGATGGCATTCATTGTATGTTGATTCCTTGTTTTCCTGCAAGTTCCCTATTTTTGTCTCCTATTTTGAAAATTGTTTCTGTTGGGATCCAGTATTTCCCCACTTTCCCCAGAATGTTCCTCAATTTATGTTTTCTCAGGTGGCAACACTTCTTCCATCTGGATTCAACTACCTTGGCCATCTCCAGCATACAGTATGTGCGCTGTGTCTCGTATATATTTCCTTAACTGGGCCACCTGGTTAGAGAATGATCTCTTCTATAGAGTGACACAGTCCTAAACATTCCATCATTAGATAACATGTATACAAATAACTGGATCCTTTTTTTTTGTCATTCACCTGCCTCTTTATTGCTACAGTTCACATCAAGCTAACTTAATGATCAGCATGAAAAGATGGGGTGTTTTGGTTTTGATTTGGGAATTTTTGTGTTTCAAAATCATTGGGGAGATTGTCAGTGACATTTAAAACACAAGATTTCGTTTTGTTCAGTGGGCAGTTGACCTGAATCTAGAATGGGTAGGATGCGCCTGTGATTAACATGCTTGCCTGGGTCTTGAGAGACCTGGGTCCAGTTCCCTGCTCTGTTACAGACTGTTTCTGTGATCTTAGGCAAATTACTTAGTCTCTCTGTGTCTCACTTAACCATTTATAAAATGGGGATGACTGAACTTCTCTACCTGTTAGGGCTGGTGAAAAATTGCAAAGTGGTCAGATACTGTGATAAGGGGGCCATTTGAGTGCCATAGACGGATGGGTGGATGTTGAGTTGTTATTGTTCCCCACCATTTATTATCCAAAAATGACAAAATTGATCACACAGCCCTCCTTAAAATTAGTGTCTTTCAGTCCCAATGGGAGTAGCTATTCACATCATTGCACAGAAGCCAGGTAATATGCCTCAGCCATTCCTAGTATTGTAAACAGAGAGAAGACCTCGAGAGCTTTCTTAGCCCTATCCTAGATTTAGGACCCTGCTACTGGCTTCAAAGGGAACTGGAACAAAATTTGGAAGGCAAATCTAGTCCCTGCCTTTAAGAATATCGAAGTTCCCCAGGCCCCTGCACCAGCGTGGATCTACTGTATCAAAAGAGAGGGCTGCGTGTGTGTGCCTATGTGCCTGACCAGAAGAGGCTTACATAAAGCTTGGCAGCCAGCAGAGGTGGGGGAGGAGGGTGGGCATGAGCAATCTAAGAGGTTAGAGATAGCTGGGCCAGAGTATCTGCCATTGTGTGGATCCTCCTCCTCTCTTATCCCTATGGGGAAGGGCAACAGAAGGGGGACTGTATCCTTAGGTGATGGTCTTCTCTGGTCCCTGTGCATCTGCCACATGACCAGCCCAGCTACTGAGGTCAGACACTGGGCACAATAATATTGTCCAGCCACAATACCCTCCTTAAAGTCTTTTCTGCTGTGTAGCTGTTTATAAGGTTTAAAATTAAGGGTTAAACAAAGTGAACTCAGTAAATAGCAGATTTATCATTGCCCCTGTGATGAATAAATGGTGACTCCCAGGGGCTGAGGCTGTGGTAATTCAAGATGAAGGTAGATGCCAATGGGCTTTTCCCTTTATAGTGTCTGGAGGCTTAAAAAGGGATGTCAATGCCTGTTGAAAGCTGATGGAGAGTGTCCTTCAGTTTGACAGGAAAAGGATCCAAAATCTGGCTAGAGTTACATCATCATCTTCGCAAACCCCAGAGGGATGTAGCCTCCTTGTAGATTGAGCACCACCTGGATTGATCTTTGGGTTGAAATTCCCCTCAAGAAACAAACCATTCTGGGCTCAGTCATGCCATTTAGACACTGCCTCATGGTGGGGCAATATAGCACACCTGGTGGAGCGAAAGGAGTCCTGATATGCTTCCATTGCTCTGCTTTGCTTGAGGAAATTCCTTCCAAGCAAGAATGCATACACTTCCATATCTATTTGGCACACTCCAGTGCAGATTGTGTTTCATTAGTCATGCATCTGAATGCCCAATAGAGCTATTTAGGTGTCTAAAAACAGCTTTACATGCCTCACTTTGGAATCTTAAAAGGCAATCCTGGGTACGTCTACACTGTAGTAAAAGATCTGCAACACAGCTGTGACTGGCCCAGGTCAACAGTCTCAGGCTCACATGACTCAGGCTGTGGGGCTCAAAATTGCAGAGTAGACATTTGGGTTCGCGCTAGCCCCTCGGATCTGAGACCCTCCCTCTTGTGAGGTTTCAGGGCCCAGTTTCCAGCTCTAGCTGGAATGTCTACACTTCCATTTTTAGCCCTGCAACCTGAGCCCCAGGAGCCCAAGTCAATTGACCTGGGCTGTGGACTTGGTGCCGTGGGCTTTTTGCTGCAATATAGACATACATTGAGTGGTCAATCGCTTTACTCCTTTCGTTATGTTTGCTGCCTGTCTTCAGCTCTTCTCCAGTCTATTAATGATTTTTTCTATAGAGAAGAGCTGAAAAATACATAGGACTTCAGTTGTAGCCTAGTGTAGAGGATTTACTGCCTTAGGACTTCTAGTTATAACTTTCTGTTTAAACATAGCTTCAGCATTTTTGCAACAGCATCACATTGCAAGCTTATGTCTGATTTGTTGTCTACTATCATTCCTATGCACATTTTTACTTCTTTCTATCCAATTATCTCCCATTTCATACTTCTACACAGTGTTATTTTTGGTATGTGTATTAAATACCTGCCATTTTTCTAATATTATTCTTACTCATTTTAATCCTTTTTTTCCAACTGCGTTGGATCTTTCTGACTCTTCTCTCTATCCTCCACTGATTTTCCTGTTTCCTTGTTCTCCAATACCTGATCCAACACACACAGAAGTCAGTGGGAGTCTTTCCATTGCCTTCGGTATATTTGAGATCAGGCACTTAGTTTATTGTAATGAGTGAGTTTGATAATATCATTAAAAGCAACTCATTTTTTCCTCTGGATTCTTTCTTCTGAATACTTTAAACTGCCTTGAACTCAACCTATATCCCCAGAATCTAAGCTTGAGCCCACTTTTTAGTTTGATATTTAACCATTTGTATTTACTTTGCGTTTATGGGCTATCCATCAAAATTCTTGTGTGTCCCACTGTATTCTTTGATCTGCCTTTCATGTGGGACCTTTATTGTTCAATTATTATAACAGAAAGTGCATAAATACAAAGGGTAAAATCCTGGCTCTATTGAAGTCAATAGCAAAACTCTGATTGATCCAGTAGAGCCAGAAGTTCATAAATCTGTTGCTCAAATGGTTCATAATATCTCTAGAATTACAACCAGCCAATATCATACCATTTAACCATTTTTATTCACTTTTCAGAAAATAATGAAACGTCTTATTAAGCGATACGTACTGAAGGCTCAGGTTGATCGAGAAAATGATGAAGTCAATGAAGGCAAGTGGCTTTTATAATTAATCATGTTACCGTCCCTGAAGCTAAACTCATACATCTTCATTCAGTTCCAAGCTGATATGTCATATCATAAATCGGATGGGTGAGATTGTTTGGTGCAGCTTCTGGAGAGGCAGCAGGCACAAGCATGGATGACTTCGAACCGTATTTGTATGGTTGCAATTTTGGGTGTCTCTCTGGGCTGAAATGGTCCCCAGTATAATTTTGGTTGTCTAGGGAGCTGCACCAAGTTACAGCAGACCTTCACTTGGAGTTGTCCAGAATCACCATAGTACCATGGTGTATGTACCCACTTCATCCTTTCTCACAGCCTTTGGCTGACCCTTTACACTAGGGCTTGTGAAGGGCCTACAATAAACAGTGCCTGCACTAGACAAATTCTCCCCCAGTTGGTTAAGAGGCTTTCCTAGACCTGGGCACATCACCGCAATGGCATATAGGGGCCAGAGCAGAGGAAAGAATCCCTCCCAATATCTCTGCTAGGCCTTCTACTGTTTTTACCATAAGCAAATATTTTATTTGCATAGGGCACCAAGAGCACCATTCCACCATACAGCCAGGGCCACCCTTTCTCCAAGCAGACCCATACTTCTTTGTGGCACATTACACTGTACATTCATGGGGGCTTTTCAAAGCCCCTTTTAAAAACCTGAGCTAACCCCTCTGCAGATTCAGGGAAGGAAATCTCTGCAGTTCCCCATTCAGAATATATGGAAAAAGGAATGCTGGGGTGGGACTGCTATCTTGGAAGCATCATTATTCTGAATCCCCAAAGCCTCTGTGCTGCTTGGGGATCTGGATATGGAGAAGGATGGGCCAGGAAAGGACAAGAGCTCTCTGCACATCACTGTTGTTAGCAGTATTAGTGGAGTTCATTTCAAGGCAGCCAAACATTAAGTCCTTTGGGGGAGTTTTGTGTAGCGGCTACTCTAGGAGGGTTCCCACACATTTAGTGCCAAGCCTATAAAGCCAAGCCTATAGTTCACATTCCCAAATTCATCCTCAGGAATTAAAATATGGTGAAGGATCATTTAATTCAGTCTCGTTTACAAGAACGTTTGGTTTTGTTTTTTCATTTTAGGAGAACTTAAAGAGATTAAGCAAGATATTTCCAGTCTCCGCTATGAACTTCTAGAAGAAAAGTCAGAAGCTACTGGAGAGTTAGCAAGACTAATAGAGCAGCTGAGTGACAAGTTTGGGAAGAACTTAAATAAGGACATTTGACGATGAACAAAGAGAAAGACAACTCGTTTTCTAAACATGATTTAATATTTCAACCAGCATTTTAAGAGAGCAAAAACAGTGCAAGAGATGGGTACTGAACCCTCAACTTTTGCCACCTAAGAAATATTGGTAGGGGCACTGTGCTTTAGAATGTGTTTTGGGGTGAAGCCAACAATCCGTTCATGTCTTTATGATATAAAGGTGACGTTTTGATATAAAGATGAGGCCATTGACATCAGAAACAGATGTGCCATCTCCAAAAGATAGTCAGGGTTATACTGGATACCCAAAGCACCATTTAAACAAGGCAAACAGCCAGATCCTCAGCTGGTATAAATCATCCTAGCTCCACTGAAGGCAATGGAACCAAAGTGATTTATATCAACTGAAGATCTGACCCATAACATCTAGGATTAGATCCGGGTAAACCCCGCAGAAACATATTCCACGAATATTCATTACAAGTTTTAAACAAATTCACATTCACTTAGGTGTGTGTACTCCTTTTGTGTTTGCTTTCCATGGACACCCATGACACTGAGTTTGAATAGCCCTGAGGTTAATGGAAAGCAACTGTGAAGTCACACACTAAAATACAGTGATCTCAAATTGACTTCCAATGAAGATTTATACTAGAAACTTAATTTTAAGAGGTAGCTCATTCAGTAAAGGAAGAATAATAATACCATGCGACTTCTGACCAATCACAATGGGGCTACTCAGCTCAAATTTTGGATTTTGAATGTCAAATGGCATGCCATAGAATAAATGAGAAAATAGTGTTGCAGAATGGCTTCAAATCACAAATACATTGGAAACGAAAAAACCTCAAGCTGGCTTAGGACATTTCATTAACAAAAATGGGGAATTTGACCAAAAAAAGGATTTGCTGGGATTTATTTGCTCAGTGCAAGAAAAGAAAAACGGAGAAGTTTAAAGAAACCCTAAATTTACAAGCTGCTGTAGTACTAATTCCTCAGATTGTAGTCTTTACGAGCGAAAAGCTCAGTACATGATGCAGCTGAAAACTCAGTTGTTTGTTTATTTGATGTTAGTTCCATGATTTCAGCTGTTTAAAGCACACCTTATCGCTTCAGAAACACTAAACTGTACTCTTTGTTTACAAGGTGCACCTACGAGATGACCATTACATTTAGATATCAGCTAAGAAAAATAAGCAGAATCAGAAGGTGACCTGTGATCAGTTCTTAAGTGCCAGAAGAGAACACAGATAGCCTAATAGAATAATAGCTATATTTGTAAAAAAAAAAGAAAAAGAAAAAAAGTGTACTGTAGGTAGACCTGTTTAGAGAAAAATAAAGAAATAAAATAATGTATTTTTACCTTTAATAAGATTATCTTGTATACTGTAATATTTTTACCTAAAAATGAGGGGGGGAAATAAAATTACCTCAGAGTATTTGTTGTACCTTGAGTGAAATATTTGTCTGATGTTTTAAATATCCACCACAAAGAATTTTTACTGTCTTTTGACAATGTGTGAGCAATACCAAAATTATAGCCAGTAACGGTCTATTAGTGATGAGCGTTGAAAAGCAACATAGTTTAATTATAGCACTAGAATTTCTGGAACTCTTCATAGTCTGCACGCTGAATAATGTGTTGAGATTCATATATGAATGCATGGACGCCTATTGAGACAGTAAACATAAATGAGATAACTTCAGTCATGTCTGTTTGTGCTGCTGAATTCCTAGCTGGAAATAGAATGGGTAACATTATCTGGACTAAGTTGAGAGAAGAACTGGCTGAAAAGACAACTCATGCTATCTTCCCTGGACATGCCAGTACATATTAGCATTTTCCACTGCTATTACTCACAATGTGAGGGAAAATGCCTTTGCTTTACATCCAGATGCAATTCAATATCATGATCAAATTCTCACTGCATAGTGTTCACCAAGAAGGCAACACACAATAGCACTGTTTAACAGTTTTTCTTTTAAAGGCTGATACCCATGATTACTCTGGGCTATCTGACTCTGCATAAATCAGTGACTGTTGCTCATGTGAAGCGGATGACTTTCGCTTTGAAAAAGAGAAATGATTTATCAAGAAAAGACTTTGTCATGAGGGAATATAATCATCTGTGATACTCCAAAATAATACTGTTGTCTCAAATGGGCCACTTCCAGTTACTGGGCCTTAAGAGACCACCCCATTACCTAGTCTGATCTGTACATCACAGGCCAGCAAAACCATCCAGTGCTTGTACGCTAAACCCAACCGCTGCAATCACACCAAGGAATTACAGCCCTCAGGAGACTAAATTCTAATTCTAATTCTGCACAGCTTGATCTAACACCCAATGACGTTAAAGGGAGTGTTTCATTTTACTGCAATGGGCTTTGGATCAGGCTCTAAGAGATGAAAATTGAAGTCAATGAACATTCTGACAAGGAGGATTAGTGCTGTAATATGAATAGCTTTGTCGAACCATTTGCTTCTGCACGGAGGCTTTCATATTGATATTCAGTTACCACCTGCTTGTCTAATATGTAAACGTAACATTGCAGGTCTGTCATAACCAGGTAGTTAACTTATTCTTCTGCATACAGTAATTTCCCAAGAACGAGCATAACACCACTGTAGATTTCAAGAAGAGACTAAGAGAATGGGTAGGGAAAAATACCCACAACCCTTCACCCAGGTATGAAAATAAATTTGATTCAGTTGTAATTGCTTCCCTTTTGTGTTCATTCTCAATGACCTATGAAGCAATTGAGATGAATGCTCATGGAATGCAATTTTTAAGCTTGCATGTTTGAGGTATTTTGAACGGGAGAGACATCGGTTGACACAACCGAGGAAGGAGTTTCTCAAGACCGCTGATTAGACCATTGGCACAGAGGCAGCTAAATAAATCAGACAAGGACCAGAGCTCAAAACAAAACAAAACACAACAAAAAAAAGAGTGGTTGGGGGTTTTATTAGTTTTGCAACAATTTTAACAAAAAGTTTCTGCGTTGCCCAAACATTTTATATTTTTCACGAAACAATTCACAACAGAAACATCTTCTTTCAAGTGAGCTGAAGAAAAAAAAGGTGGGTGTTTTTGTTTAAATATGATTTGAGTTGCAGCAAAACAACGTTCTGGTCTTCTGATTCAAAACAAAACTTTTCATCACAGATCAGTTTGCTGAAAAATCTATCAGATGAAACAAATGTCTGAAAACTGAAATGTAAAGGGTAGTGGAAGTGGGTGTGCATATGGGTCACTGTACCTTTCTCTCAATCAGTTGGTGATGGTCAGCAATGCTTTTTTGCCAAAAGAACTTAGCCTTTTTATTGTGTGTTTCGGACAGAGTTGGTTGGAAAATCTGGTGAGAGGAGGAAATAGTGAAAACGTAAGTGAAATGCTGCTCTGTTATGACCTTGCTGATCAGCATCAACGTCTGTCACGGGGTGGCCAGTCCCTGTAAATAGATTAAGCCCAGCATTCCTTAAACCAGAGCAGGTGAATCCAGGCCAGCGAACTAAAGAGGGCAGGGCTATACGTGGGCCTTTAAAGGGCTGCTAGGGGGCAGCTGTAGAAGGAAGGATTGAAGCAGGCTGAGCGCTGGGGGAGGGGAAGCCAAACTGGCCGAACTAGCGCCTGTGGCTGTTGCTCAGGAACAAAATAGAGCTGCCTGAGGCTGGGACGCAACCTGGAGCAGCGGGCGAAGGATTGAGGCCTGGTCTACACTGACACTGGAGGTCGGTGTCACACGGCTCACGTCGCCCACCTAAAGCATGTGTCTCCCCTGGCATGTCAGTTCTGGCGACCTAAATCGCAGTAAAATTCGACGTCATCAAACCGCCTCCACATGTGGCGCAGCGCCGAAGTCGAGTTCTCCGGGTTGAATGAGTGTCAGGGTAGGCAGGCTGCAAGGTAAATCGACGGCATTGGTCTCCGGGAGGTATCCCATAATGCTCTGTTCTGACCGCTCTGCACATTGGCCACATAAACAGGAAATGGTTCCTCCCCGCAAGCCCTGGGAAACGCTGACTTCCGGTTTCCTGTTTGGTCAGTATAGAGAGAGCTCGCCAGCACAGCTGAGCGTGACGGCGGCCTGCCCCAAGTGCACGCCAGCTTGGAGTCGACCTGAGCTCTTGGAGCTCATCGGTCTGTGGGGCGAAGAATCTGCGCTGGCTTAGCGCCAAGCCAGGAAAAGAAATTTGGATAGCCACGGGAAGATATCTCATGACATGGTGGAGAAGGGGCACAACGGCGACGCACAGCAGCACCGTATTAAGATCAAAGAACTCAGGCGAGCTTTTCAGAAAACTAGGCAAGCTAACAGCTGTTCTGGGCCCTCGCCCAAAATGTGGTGCTTTTACGAGGCGCTGCATGGTATTCTCGGCGGTGACCCCACCACTGTGCCACCACACAGCATTCCATTCCCCCCTCTACTGCTGTGGGAAAGGGTCTGCCACTTCTGCAGGATGTTGCCCTAACCACTGAGTTATGGGTGGGGGCTCTCTGTCTCCCCTTTTGAAGCTGTTCCACTTCTTGTAAATAATTATTAGTGCAAGGGCTTGACCGTGGGTCTCCTGCCTCCTGATGCGTGAGCGCTCCAACCACCAAGCTATAGAGTCAGTCTCACTAGCTCTCCAGCTCAATGGCCATCCATTGTTGCTCTCAGTGGCAGTTCACAGTCATTCGTGATGACAACAGTGGATTTCAGCTGAGGAAATCACAAGCGACTTGCAGATATCCCACAAGCACAAAGAGAAGCCAAAGTCATTGCCTACTTTAGTCTCTGAGAATTATTTTCTTAACTCTGATTACAGGAATAAGACAAACCTTGTGAAAGGAGCCCAAAAGTGCACAAGGGAGCTCTGAATAGCAATAGGCACATAGGAATTTTCATACTGGATCAGACCCACGATCCGTCTAATCCATCCTGTCTCTGACCATGGCCAGTGCTGTCGTTAAGCTTGAACGCACCAGAACATGGTTCCAATACTGTGGTGTAGTTGAGCCAGCATGTTTGTAAACCTGACCGCTGCTGTGCACCTCTGGCCACCGTAACCGTCGCTGTGTGCTCCTTTGCCTCCCTCCTCAACTCCTGCCCCACCGTCCAGCGAGAGCCCCCTTCCCCACCCAACCCAATCACCATCACGCCGCATTCCCCAAGTTAGGGCCTCATCCAGCCATGCTGCTGCCCATGGCTGCTCATGCTTCAGCCCTGCTGCACGGAGCTGGCGCAGCAAGTCCCGCCCTTAAAAGATGCGATCCACTCTAGCAGAGTAACATTAGACCAAGCGAAAGTCACGCACACACAGGTGCAGCGTCTGGCCTTTCACAAGATACTGCTGTAGGTTATTAACTCAGTAGGTCTACAGGCAAAATACGCTGGCAGTGAACTATGCATGAGTAAATGAAAACTTTGAAATATCACAGACTAACCAATTACTGGCTCCCTGGTTGCTCAGCTGATTCCTTTGGGCTTTTATACCTTCCAAGGACTGAAATTGTTTTAAAAAAGGGCAAAAATCAGAAGGGGCACCGGTTCTTTAAACTAATGGACTGAGTTAAAAAAAAAAAGCCATTCATGAGGAAAGCTGCAACTAACATCAGCGCTCTGTTCCATAAATCATCTAACAGGACGGTGCTGTGTGAAGTTAATTTCGGGTTATATGTGAGACTAAATGAAAAAAAGAATCAGGCCACAAGGAGGTGCTAAAGGATGACTTGATTAGCTCTGAGGGTTCAGTGCTGCACCACTGATATCAATGGGAGCTTTGATATTGACTCCAGCTGCACAAGGTGAGGCCCCAATGTGAGACTGGTAAACGTGGCCTTTATATTTTACTGTTCGATCTTTAGTTTGAGGCAAGTTTCATCCTAGGACTTGGTGCAGGTGCAGTCTTGGCTATGATGCTACTGAAAACATAAAAGAGTAAGTAAAAACAATATCAGCAGCATGGGCGAGTGCCTGGAAAAGTGCAGCTTAATTAAAGCATAACAGCATGCAAAATTACCAGAGCATGGTTTGATTTTAAATAATCTACTGGAGAAAATCATCTTCAGAGAGCCAAAGAAGGCTGGCTTAATTAAAAGATGTAAGAAATGAAGGAGAGCCCCAGGCCTGAACAAAGGAAATCAGAAAGACAGTCTATTAAGGAATTCACTGGGAGACAGAGAGAGTCAGTATTCATGGGATTTCAGACCAATCAATAGATACTTTTCCAACCGAGGAAATTTGTGGCATGCCTGGGCTTGAACCCAGATTCCTTGAATCCCAATCCAATGTCATAACTATAAGAGCATCATCACTGTCTATAGGTCATGCACACATTTTGGAGGTATGGCTTCCAGTCCATCTGTCCAGTACAGACACTAGAAGCTCTTTAGCAGACACAAGCATAAGTCAATTTGCATGTCAGTTTTGGGAACAGAGACTTTTTTAAAACTGTCAAAGAGATTTTAGGTATGTCCTCATATTGACACTGAGATAAAGCTCATGTATACTTTTGTTTACAGAGTATACTTTTTTAATTAAAAAGTAAAGCCAACCAAGGCTGGGGGGAGGAGGGCGGGGGGAAGGAAACAATACCCAGAGGGAATACAATAAATAGATTGGCTATGGAGCTAGAAATGCTTTCATAACAACAGTGCATTTGCTTAAGTATATTTAATACAGTTACATGAGATTTTGAGCATCAATGGGATAAAGAAGGATTTGGGAGGTTTTAAAATGTTAATGAATAAATAACAAGTCAGGTAATACTTTAACTTATTAGTCAAATTATAATGATTAATTCTGCTACTTTAAGGGCTTAATTGGTGCCTGGGACATTGAATAGGCCCTTGGCACTGGGGTCAGTTTCATCCTAAATGTCTGTGGCCTTAATTCTGGCCCATGCTCCGGCTATTTTGCATTGCCGTGGTGGCACAAAGGGGCCAGCAGACTCTGTCCCTGTATAACTGGTTCCTCGAGCAGCATAGTGGGTGCTATGACAATCCTCCATCCAAGTGGGAGAATAAAGGGGGTGGGGGGTGACTGGAGTTTCCCTGTGCCCTGGTGTTGCCAGCATGCTCTGCAGGAGAACAAACCTGTTCACTATATGCCAGTGCTTAGGGGTCCAGCTCCTGGGGTCACCTGATGACATGGAAATCTCAGCTTTCATTTTAAAATGAAGCAACTTCTTAGCCCTCAAGTTAGTGGAGAAATATTTGAAAATGTGCCCGATGCGTCGCTGATGCAGCCAGAGCTGCCTGAGTTTGAAGACAGCCCGAAACAAAAGCCCTGTCAGCGCCCCCACTCCGCAAAGGAAGGAAGAAACGGTCAGAAAAGAAGAATGCAGCCGGCTCAGCCCACCCATTCAAGCGCTTGCTCTTGCTGCTGGGGGTAAGTCCTGGGGGAAGGGTGGCTGCAGCTCTTGAGTGGGGCCTTACTGCTATTGCTTGGGCAGAACATTTCCCCAGCCACTCTGGGAGGGGAAGGCTGTCACACCCATGGCCGTGCCAAGAGGGTTGGGGCTGTGGTGAAGTGCAGGCCCATAGCAGTAGAGCCACTGGGGTCTCTGTATTATGGTGTGTCTAGGGCTCTGGGGTTCATTAATCTGGCTCTGGTCCGGATCAGGGCAGGGTAGCCCCAAAATTGTTGGGGAAGAGGGGGACACAGACGGGGACCTTGGTACCTTTCTGAATGGTGCCAAGTGCTCCTTACTGCAGGTGAGGCGTTAGTCCTGTGACCATAGAAAGCTCACTGCAGTGAACACGCTGGAGCTAGGCAGCACGGGCTGAGAGTCACGATGTTCGGCCTGCTCCATAAACACAAGACCTCGTCAGTGCTAAACTACGTAATCCCAGCATGAAGCAGACAAAGAGGGTGATTGTTAGCTCCTCAGGGCAGAGGCTGGCTTGGTGGGTCTGTGTCTGCACAAGGCTTAGCCCAAGAGGGGACTGATCCAGGACTCCCCTCCGTGCTACCACAATACAAAGAAATGCTACTAAGACGTGGGAGAATGTTAAAGCTACACACACGGGAAAAGAAACACATTTCAGTACAGCTGATATTGATCGTTTCCTATACTATTGAAAGAAAGAGGATTTTAGTTTGCCCTCATCGCTACTCGGAAGCTAAAGTTCAGCAAAGTTATACTTTTGTTTATGGTCTGTTTCCCTTCCAGGTTGCCAACGATGCAAGGTGAAGAGGGAGGTGAGTTGAAAATGTTTCGTAATGTGAAAAACAAAACTAATCCTACTTGTGTGTGCCTTAAAAACGACACCTTAAAAGAGACACCACTTGACTTTGTATGCAAGGCAGTTGTAGCCATGTTGGTCCTGGGATATCAGAGAGACAAGCTGGGTGAGGTAATATCTTTTATTGCACCAACTCCTGTTGAGGAGAGAGACCAGCTTTTGAGTCCCATAGGTCTCTTCTTTAGGTCCTGAAGCTTGAAAGCTGGTCTTTTTCACCAACAGACGTCGGCCCAATAAAAGATATTATCTCACCCTCCTTGTCACCACTTGGCTTTGTCAATCAGATCTCAGACCAGCCGAGAAAGAATGAAAACACTGCAAAATATGACGCACAAAGTCACCCTCATATCCCGAAGCAGACGGATTTGCTGAGGATTTCAGCTATTTGCATTTTTCAGGTCATTAGGGGTACTCCCATTCTAGTGACTTTCACTAGGCATTTTATTTTTTAATACCCAAGGATGGCCACAGGCACATGTCCCAGCTCTCAGAGCAATCTGAAATGAAGCATACTGGATGGATGACATAGGGGACATTATTGAGATTGAGGCCATCCATTGCCTTCCAACCTGTGCCTGTGGGCAGTACACTCACCATATGCCTTCCAGGTAGTATTTGACTCCTGAAAATGAGGGTTATTGATGTCAAATAAAAGACAACAGTTATCAAGTAGTAGATGCCCCATCAGGAGCAATACTCACCGCAGGGGGCACATCTTGAAAGAAACTTCAGCCACAGCTGAGCGGCCTTAATTTTGGGTGACCCAGCTAAAGAGAGTGGCTGATTTACTAAACAAACTATGCGTACGTTAAGCGAATAATGAAGATTTAACTGAAACCTACAATGGTATTATGGAAACTAGAGGTTTTAACTGAAAAAAGGAGTCCCTTCTTGCCTATTTATTCTCAGTGGGTCAGAAAAGGAGAGGGAGGGGAGGGGATGGATGGGTTTATGGAAAAATCAACTTTTTATTGAAAAATTTGAAATTGTCACCCAAGAGCCAAAATCTTTTGGCGGAAACAAAAAACATGTTCCTGAAAATCAAAAGATTTGCATTTGGAAATGCCATCATATTGCCTCATGGGTGCTGTAGTTCGGCTGCCTCATGCCCCCAGTCTTCTCTAGGGATTAGGCCCTCCTATGTCCCATGATACAACATGGTCTACTCTTGCTGTGCTACCAAGGTGCATGATGGGAGTCACTGGCCTGAGGCATCATGGGAAATGTAGTACAGTTGGGGAACTCAGCCCATAGAGGATCATGGGTGCATGGGACAGGTGAACTACGACTCCCATTAGCAGATGGGCAGCAGAGCTGACTCTGCAGGAGTGTGTCAGGGGCAGCAGCTGAAGTGGTTGGAGCTGATGTTGGAAGGCCAAACATGACCCAGCAGCAGCTGAGCAAATGGAGCTTGCTTTGCAAAGCCAGACCAGTTGGCTGCAATCTGGAGCAAGAGCGGGTAATATGTGCATCACTGGATGGGAGCTTCCACCAGGAGAACCAGCGTGACCGCCGCTGGACCCATTTGGATCTGTGAGTGACGTTCAGGTGGGTGGGGATTGTGTGTGCCTAAGGGTACTGACCCCAACGAGCGGGGCAATTGGTAAGGGGCACGGTGGGCGCTGCTGAGGTTTTGCTCATTTGCCCCCTCAGGCGCGGCTAAGGTTTTGCTGGTTTTTAGTTTTGTGTAAATACGAGGAGAAAACCCATTACCCACAGAGAAGAGGTAGCTGTGGTTCATATTCCCAAGGACTCCTGACTGCTTGCGAGTGAGGAAGAGACACCTGGGAAGGTGAGCAGGGTGTGTGTTACATTTTAAGTTCCTTAAACTGGGTCAAAATAAAGTTTTAGGTGGAGGTTTGAGCCATGTGCTTTATCTAGGTTAGAAAACGTCCTGTGTACATAGACTGGAATCTAGCTCTGGTACTGCCCCAGGCCACTTCAGAGGGTTATTCTCAGCTTATGCCTGCACTCTTGTTGTTTTTGCTGCATACAGACTAACATGGCTACCCCCCTGGAACTTTCCTAGTGTTAGAAAACCCCCACATCTAAAAGCTGTGTTAGCCCCAGCAGGACGGGTTTGTGTCTGTGACCTATCAAAGTGAATTGGTTAACCTAGCTCCTACAATAATCCCACAATGGTAGATACGCCCTTCACAATGGTGTGAAAGGGAGAGGGGTGGCTGGCAAAGCCCTGAACCTCTGGAACTTGCTTCTGCTCTTGGTTTGTAACAGCCTAATTTGTTGATCTTCACGGTGAGCTGCACGGCCTGTCTTATCCCCATCGCTTCGTTAGAGCTGAGGAGGGATGGTGCAGGATTCTGGTAGGGGTTTTGTGAGGAGGCCCATTAAGTTGTTCTACTGATGATGTTGGTGGACGATTTGACTTGATCTTGGGGTGGCTGATAGGTCTGTTCATTCATATCATGGTGTTGTGACATGGGGGCTCTCTTGTTTTAGAGAATGTCTTAAGGGCAGAATTTTCTGACATGCCTAACTGACCTAGGAGCACAAGCCCCGTTGCCTTTCGATAGAATTTATAATCTTAAATCATTTAGGCACTTTTGAAAATTCCGCTCTAGATACTTGAGTTGGTTCAGTAAGGTCAGGTGGACATACACAATATACAGTGACTTTGGGGATCCTGTATGGTTTGTTAACATAATAGTTACAGAAAGGAGGTTCTAAGTCAGTATGATTTCTCCTCAATCCTATACTTTCCAGAAGTGTTCAGATGCACCGGCTCGTTTTTGTTCTGTTGCACGCAGAACCAGCAGGCTGTGCTCATGAATCAGTAATCTAGCGGAGGTGCAGCTGCTTAGCCTGTCCCTACGCTGTGCTATGAAAGATAAACCAAAGCTGCCTAAAACAAAATTCTTTCTCCAGTCAGCTCTTGGAAGGTTTCTCGTTGGCCAATTATAGCAACATTTCAGTGTGCCTTAAGGAGACATGCAGCTGCAAGAATCTGACCCGTACTTAGTAAATATTTTAAACTGTACGGGAACATCAAGCAGTTAGGAAATGTTGCAATGTCTTTTTGTTAGCAGTGGAGCTGATGTTTCTTTGTACATTCCATTTGCCCCTAGAGCAATTTCTAGCAGGGTTTTTTTCTTTGTTTTTCATATCAGGCACTCCTGCAGTTGCTGGTGAAGCTGTGGTCTTAGTCCCAGTGGCCAGATTTTTCATTGCTTTGCACTTTATCTTGTCATTTTCACAAGCTTAGCACAGGTATTGAACACTACCACGTCAGAAGTCTCCACGGAGGCCAGGGGTGGACTTTTATCTCAACTTTGGACCCAGTTTGCCAAATGTAAATTGCTACACAAGGTACAAAGCAGTGGAGAATCAGATACATGGACTCATCAGCAGAATGCCTGGGGCCTGATTCTCCCCTCCCACCAAGGTAAAGGGAAAGTAATGTCTTTGAAGTGGAGAGCAGAATCACACCTTTGGTCTTTAGTACCTCCCAGAACAAGCAGGTTCGTTTGATTTCTCCTCCAGACCTTAAAAGTACTGTTACAAGTATGTATCAGGTGCCCATCTCTGCCATACCTGGGTGCACTTTACAGGGGTAGCCTGGGACAACACAACCCTTTCCCCACATAAGAGAAATCCCAAAAGCTTTTGTAGCAGCTCATTAGGTTCCCTTCCAACAATCTCTCTCTTTTTTTCTCTCTCTCTCTCTACTCCTGATAGAAGAGAATCCCTCAAATGTGCATCAGTCAAACAGCTGGAACATGGTCTGGGAAACTGAAATCTTTCCAGACACAAAAAACTTTCCTTAATTGAAGATGACAATTCAATAATCAATTAAAATTTCCCAAAGTGCAAATACTTCAGTTCTTCCTCCTATTCTTCTTGAGTGACCTACGGGTCAGAAATCCTAGCAATAAGGCAGAGTATACCTATGAACTCTATCCTGAAAGCTATAATTTAAGAAAAGTTATATATGATAGTGGAAAAAGAATCAAGAGCTTCTCTCCTGTGTAGAGCTAATAGCAATGACTTTTATATCCCCCGATAATACAGATAATTTGGCAATAGTGAGTGAGCCAGTCTGAGAACTGGATAAAAGGTTGAAATAATATGGAGCTCTCAATACAACTAAGCCAGGCCACTTCCCACAACTCTAAATAGTGTTTCACAATGTAAAAGATTATATTCCCCAAATAAATAGTTCAATGGCTTCTTGAACATGAGTAAAGCCAAGACATGGATCAAATAATCTTAAGGGTATGTTATTGGACCCCAAATAAAGGGTATGCTCATAACCACCCCCACTTCTCAGCCTCTCACTGTTTCTTTCACTGTCACCATCCACCGATCCTGTTGTCTTTGTCTTTCCCAGATTCAAAATAGAAAGAATCTCTGAAATTTTTCCATGTGCAACAGCTGCATTGGGGCATCTGTAACAAATGGAGCATGCATGGGCCGCATCTTATTTTTGCAGAAAAAAGGACGTTTTGCATGTATACTGTTACAGCTCAAGTCAACTCCCTGATTCACTTGTAGCTCCTGTAGCAATTCACTTGAAAAAATGCTACCCTGGTCCTTTTAAAAAATCCTTCCTAGAGACAGCATCCAAGTTCTGTATTTACTCCCTCAGGGTATGTCTTCATTTGGATCAATGAGCATGACTCCCAGCTATGATCCAGCTAGTGAGCTAAAAATATAGTGTAGCTGCAGCAGCACAGGCAGTGGTATAGGCTAGCAGCCCTAAGTAGGTACCCATCCGAGACTCTACGCTGGTACTCTGAGCAGCTAGTCTGTGCTGCTTCTCACACCACCGCGGCTGCAGAGTTAGCAACAGATGCTCCATTTATTATCCTGATGTGCCACTGTAGCCTTCCTGTATATGAAGCATGCTGAAATTCTTTCTACTGGGGAAAGGAGTGGAAGTCATGGCCAATGAAAAATTATATTCAGAATAAAAGCTAAATCCATACCATAGTATCTACTGGTTATATAAATTGAAAAATAAATATGTGCAGTGGACAAAAATTCAGTCTAATATTTTCCCATTTTAACTTTCCCAGCAGACAACTGCAAGAAACCCAACAAATCAATGCTAAAGATATTTGACCTAAACCCATTGAGCCCGCCATCACAACCACATACATGGAGATTTTCAGCAGAGCGATGCAGTAGGCTCTGAATGTGTTTATAATCAAAAGCCTTTTAGTAAAGATGTGAGGATTGTAGACAGGAAACTGACCATGATGAAGGGATACAGAAAACTCCTTACAATGTTCGTTATCTGTACAAGCATACAGTATGTACAGGCCATAGCCATCCTTTTTGGGGCTTCCCTTTATAACAATAATGCCTAGCTCTTAGACACTGCTTGTCATCAGTAGCTCTCCAAGTGCTTTACAAAGGAGGACAGTGTCATTATCCCCATTTTACAGGTGGGGAAACTGAGGCACAAAGGTGCCGTGACTTGCACAAGGTCACCCAACAAGCCAGTGGCAGAGCCAGAAATAGAACCCAGGTCTCAAGTCCTGGTCTGGTGCTCGAACCCGAGGCCACATTATCACCTTTTGCCCGGAACATGCAGCAGAAGTACTTGTTAGTTTGGACAGAGGGGGATGGAAGGTACCTATCCAAACCGATGACCGTATGGATGGTCCCTTCAGTGAGCTGGTGTTATAGTATTTTATTTGTCTTTGTTACTTTATCTTCTGCAGCCTTGTTTTTCCACAGTGAACGAAATCTGGAAAGCTGACTTTCTCTGTGTCCTGGACACTTACGACATTTCTTTAAAAAGATATTCGTATTTGCCCCCCAAAACTAATGTCAAATAATTTACTTCTTACTGACTGTGACAAAACCTGTCTCTTCCCTCCGCCCCCTCACAAAAAACAGAGAAAAGAGTTTTTTGTTCACACAAAAAATAATTGGACTTGTTCTGCCTTCGTGTTTCTGTTCCTGTAAAAATGAGTGAGAGGAAAGACAGTCAGGGGAGGGCGGGTGGGTGGGAAGGCCCCACTCCTTTACTGATTTCCCTTGTTCTTCTTTCCAATCTGCTACTTAGCTAAGCAGGACAGGTAAGATCAGTCTTGTCCCTCTGATCCTTACCTCCTCTGTAGGCGAGAAACGCGTATCTAGACACCCTGGAATAGTTCTCAGTTGTCATGTTGCTGCTTGCAAGTGTGAGCAATAAGCAGAGCCAGTGGGGTTTGGAGTTCCTGCTTCGGAGTGTTTGTGTATTACATCTGGCTGGGTGTCGACTTATGCTCATTAACTCAGTGAAATTACACCCAGGTGGTCAAAATATGCTTTATTCAGCATGTCACCTAGCTCTTCACTTCTGGCTAGCTGGAGGATTGGTTGTAGAAAGTGATTTGGAAACCTGGTGTCTTGTTGAGTGGAACTTTAGGGAGGGAGGGGTCCGTGGAGTCCCACGCTTTGATCTGGGTTCTTTGCTTAACAATATTTCACTCACCACTGTAACCTTCCTCCAACAGACACAGGCTGGTCAGAGCTCCCACTGGCCAGACACAGTTGCTCAGGAGTAACATTAGCTGCTCATTTCTTCGAAGCTGGAAGTGTTTCAGCTGAATGGTCTTAATCGCAGACCTACACAGTGCTTCCTCCAGCTGAGGTTCTTGTCTAGACATTTCTTTTCTTGCCTCTTGCCTCTATTTTGGTGCCTCTCTGCCAGCCCTGTGCTGGGACTCCAGGCTTGCGGCATCCCTTCAGCTGCAGAGCGTATGTCCTTTCCTGTTCAGTCTCTTTGCCAACGGCATCCCCATCCTCCAATGTGGGGAGAGCTGGCAGCAGGGGAGCAATTTCCGGCCAGCTCGGCAGCCACTCCAGGCTCTGAGGGGATGGAGAGGCCCGTTCTTCCTGGCTTCCTATGCCTAACCAAGCAGGGTTTCAGGGACCAGGTTGGTCATCCCAACACTGCTGTTGCCCTGTGGAGTGGGGACTTCACACTGTTTGCTCCCTCCCAATGGCTGAGCCAAACCTTCCTGTTTAGAAAACATTTCAGTCTATAATTATTGCACAACGGGAAGAACTAAAGAGCCTCCGATCAAGTATTCATTATGTCTTCCCTGCCTGAGAGTTGGATTTTCCGAGTGGCAGCCACTGTTCTGGTCCCCAGGTGGTGCAGATAAACACAGGTGCTGGTGGCATAATATAAAGCTGTCTGTTGCTCAATACGCTTTCAACCGTTTAATAATAGAACAGCACTACAAAATATAGCAGTGAGCCCACCACTGCAAACTACCTATTCATCAACTCTAGCCATGTCTAAAGGACCAATTAATCATCTACTGCCCTCACATCCCCAAACAGGATTGAAGATTTCATTCCTTTCCCCGATACTTGTCAGAGTAGAAGTGGACGGGCGTTTTAACAGGGTATCAAAAATCATCATCGTCTGGACACAGATGGCACTTCTTAAATTGTCAGATTTCACAGCACAGAACACATGACAGTTTGCAGGTGTTTTATCACCTTGCCATGTCAGAAAGCTACAGTGCGGTATGCAATCTGTAGAGGCATAGCTAGTTGAGAAAAATAATCAAGACCATAATCTGCTATATTTCAAAAGGCACAAAATTTAAAATACCAGGCAAGGAAAAGAAATGATTTGGCTTTCTGAACCCTTTAGATGTTCACCCAACATAGATTATAGATGCCAGCAAGAGACACCAATTTCTCTCCAGTTTGGCTTTTTTAAAATAAATCAATGTATCATTTACCATATCATTGACGCAGAAGTAAATAAAAAGGGCTTTTTTATTTGCAGAAGTTTGCAAAGCAGATTCGCATTTCTTATTTGAAAGACAGACTTCTATAATACCAGACCAGGAAATCTTAACAGAAATCTAAGGGAAAGCCTTAGGGAAAATCTAAGGGAAAGACATTCTCTGATGACTACAGTGTTTTCTGTACGATCTAGGGGACATATCTATCTTTCAATCAGCATAGCAAATCAGCTGCGGTTCTTGCCTACATATTTATTTTCTTTCCTCTTGCTTCTATTTTGGTGCCGTTATTATCGGCTCTTTCCTCTGCGAGTTCTGAAAAGTGGTCTAAACCCCCTTCAGCAAAACAATCTTTCCTCTAAACCCTTAAATCGCAATTCAGGGATTCTGAATTATGATGGCAGCCAAATTTCTGGGGTTTTGCTGTTTTAGTGCCTGGCGTTACTCCTCTCTGGGCCCTGAGATTTTAATGAGGCAATAGCTGAATATTTGAATTCACCGACTCCATGAAGGATAGCTGGGAGCCTCGAAGTACAATTGATTAAAAAATGGATACCTTCTCAGCAAGAGCCTACATGAGTGAGGATGCATAGCCAGTAACGATAACCCCCTTCGCTTCCATTGCCGCTATCACCTCAGGACTCCAAAACACTTCATCAGTAACAGTTCTTTGGGTGTCACCGTACCCTGTATGGTAGGCATTATTCTTACAAACACGTAAATACAAACTTGGGCTCGTCCACTGCTCTTTCCTCAGCCATCTCTCCCTTTCTCCTGCCACTAGTATATCTGTTCCAATTCCCCTTGTAAAGCCTTTCACTGTTACCTGCATTTCGTTATTTAAATGTGGATAAGATGCATTTTTTTGCCATTTATTCCAAGCCTTTTATTATTAGCCTTTGCATTTTCCTGATGCTATTCTGAATGTCCCGGGGAGTGAAAGACAACTGTAATTAAAGCTGTTCTACCATGAACTCCCATAGTCTCCTGTTCCTCTAATACTCTCCAGTCTCAGCATCGTGCTTCGCTAGTGCAGAACGCTCTTCATCACACCCAGGAGTCCATTTATAAAATCTTTCTTCCTCTGGGCTTGTACCACTTTGCGCAGAGATGTGCTCTGTTCAGGGTTTTTGAGTATTTATAAACCGTGGACATTCTGACTGCTAGCCACATCCTAGAGTCACGATGCCTGTCTTACTGGCCTCTGGGTGATGTCTCAGCGCCTGGAAAATAAAAATCGTCCTGCCCACTAACCTCCTCTTTTATGATTTCTCCTTCTTTTTCCTCTGAGCATCATCTGAGCCTTGTTTCTCAGGGCCTTCCTGAGGCAGAATGCTGAGGGATGCCACTAAAATACTGAACATGGCCATGGGGCCAGCTCCTCCACTGGTGTAAACTGGGATAGTGCCTTTGACTTTAGTGATGCTGTACCAATTTGCACCAGTTGATGATCTGTCCCAATGGTCAGAATGTTAAAATAAGAAGAATGTATTCCTTGCTTGTGGCATTGAATGCCTGCCTAGCGTACCTAGGTGATTAACGTATTTGGAGCATGCTGGTTTGGGTAAGCAAACCAGCTGAGCCAATGGGAATATCTGGCTACAGAGGTTCACAGATCTGGTTTTTATACAGAACCTGACATCAGTGTTCCAAAAGCATGTGTGAATGTAATTATGTCTCCATGAGTAGGAAATAAGATTCTGCAATGTTTTCCCTGCCGAAAGCACTGTGCAGTCACGCCTGGACTAACTCCTATTTCCTGAGTACTAATTGTCATCAAGTGTACAATTAAAAAAAACAAAACACACACAAAAACCACTCCCAAGAACAAATGGACTTTTCCAGACTTTTTTTTTCCTGTTTCTTTTTGTTTTGTTTCTTCTTGTTGTTTTTTGTTTGGTTGGGGGTTTTTTGTTTGTTTTTTGGAGGGGGGTGGGGGATTGCTCTCTGTGACTGGCATCAGACTTGCTAAATTAAAAATAAATAGTGAGGAGAAAGGACATTAGAAAACATGTCCTGCCAACTTGTGGCTTATCAGTGTGCTTCGAGCACTCCAGGGAAACAAATGTCATTTAGACACATGAGCTTTTCTTACTCCCTTTGTGTGTCTGACTTGGCTTGCATCACAGACTTTTTCTCTTTAAAAGCCAATGCAAGAATTTCACGTATGTACACTTTGAACCTCAAGGAGGTTCAGTGCTGAATTCTGGACAAAATCTTCCAGCAATCTCTTTAAGTGGGAACTGTGAAATTTGAAGCACAAAGCAGATGTGTGAGTATCCAGTACATGGTGTGGGTGCATCTAAGGATGCTCAGATGTGGTCCTCTGATGTTTTATTCAGCTTCTTCATTGCTCTGACACAGGTATCTACTACAGGAAGGGTTTGTTTGCTAATACATTTTTAGTTCGTGAGCACCACGAGTGTATAAAGGTATTGAGGAACTTTTTAAAGATTAAGCATGGTCTGCGTTTCTCTGTCAGATGATTGTGAGATTCTTCAGAGGATTTCCTCCTTATAATAGTAGGCCTGCCACATCGCCATTCTAGATCAGCTCCTGTGGTTCTCATCAGTTTTTTGTGGTGTTGGTTGAAGTAGTTGGGCTAGATGCAAGAATCATGATTTGAAATCGACTGTCTGTGTTATGCAGGAGGTCAGACTAGACAGTCATGATACTTCCTCTGGCCTTAAAATCTGTGGATGGTCTCTTGTGAAGCTCTTGACTGCTTTTGGAAAGCTGATGGCTGGAAATGTTTCAGAACCGGGGCGCTCGTTCTGTTTGGAAAGAGAATGCAAAATGCGGCCTGGGTCTTGTGTGTCCTGTCTTCCTTAAGAACTGAGAGGAGATGTAACTATCAACTTTCTCAGTTTCTATGTAGGATGGCTAGGATATAGGCATATGTGGGGAGGGGGAAAGGGGACCTCAGGTGATGGCATGGGTCAGAGGTTCTTTGATCCCAGCTCGAGCTGGCACAGTTCTTTGCCTTATAAAATGGTTTCCCCTGGCTTCTGCCCAGATCAAGGTGGGACAAAGAGTAAGAAAAGATCCACACCTAGGTCTATTTGCTCACTAGTACCATATGGCAACAAAAAAGAACCTGGCTTGCATCTAGGTTAATGGTGATTTCCTAAAGAAGAAAACATGTTCTCTTTTAGCATTAAGAATTCTTTGGTTATTGTACTATACTTTGCTTCAAGTCTTACACTGTTGGCAAAATATAACAGCATAACATGAATAACACTGATATTCTGAACTCTTCTCAAACTTATTTCAGTTCTCTTTTCTTTTCTTTTTTTTTGTTTAATCAAATATTTCTCAGTAAGTGGGAATATGTGAGTTCACTATTTTCTAAAGTCTGATCAAAACAGAAAACACGGCATGAAAGTTGTGTGGAGTTGCACAACCTTGTGGACATTTCTTTGGGTAACGGAAGTGTGAGCTTCTAATTGGCCTTGCAAATATTTGAGCATTTGTGTGACTGAGTCAGCTGAAGTCTGTTGGGGAAACTACAAAACACTGGAAATAAAACCAATATGCTCCTGAAAAAGGATGAAGAGAGTTAAGGGGAAAATGGTCCCTGGCTACTACACTTTGCACTAAAAGAAAGAGTTTCTCCATTGTTAGGTCCGAGGCTGCTGTTCCTTTTATATGGATAGAGGGGGAAACAGTCAGGGGGACTCTCTACTGTATTATCCCCTGGCCCTTTCCTCCCAACCTCACAGAACATCTGCCATAGTTTGAGAGTCGGTGGGGGACTAATTGTTATACACAGCAGGGTCCCCTGAGCCCTGGCAGATTTCTGCACCTGCTATTCCAGCTAGAAACAGCTTCCACTCCCCTTGAGGATGGGGTAGAGAGGTGTTCAGACAATGATACCATGACCCCCAGGAGAGCCAAGTTGCCAGGAGGAAGAAGAACCTGTGTACAGCATTGCATAGCATGCCATTTCAATTGATATCCTGAGATCCACACAATTGTGCTCTCTTTACCCTGCAGAACCTCAAACCCAGTGGGGTTTCAACATGGCTTCTTCCCCCACTCCTCTGGATTTTTCCATGGGGAGGGACAGTCTGGCCCTTTCATTTTAAATGAGAGGCCGATCTTTTACCTTCCTTCACATTATCTCCTAATAAGATAACCACTGTGCCAAATACACAGCCCTTCACTTTCCTTTTATGGTCTTTTAAACGCTTGCCTGACTCTAAAACAGTTGGTAAAAATACTGATACTATCGCCTGCCTTCTCTCCCTCACTCTCCAGCTCACTGGATACTTGAGCTGTTTCAGACACTGAATGTAGATCCTTGACCTGAAGGTACTGTTAATTAGCACTTGAGAAAGCAAATATCCCCTGAAAGAGCCAAAGATCCTCTTCCTTTTTGTATGCCATTGCCATGCCATCCCTTTAAATGCGCACAGTTCAAAGATGCAGTTTCCTGAAGCACGTAGTGAATTGACATCTGATTCACTTTTAAAGCTCCTCAGAGAGTTGGCTCTCTAAGAAAATTAACTTCACGTAACACAGTGGTGAAGTGAGAGGGCAATAAATGATTCAGGTTAACAAGATTCATTCATCCTCTGAACAGGACAATCTTATCAACTCTACTTTCTTCATCCAGATACAACACACAAGTAGTTCTGAAGCCTTACACTTTCATCTCTGCTGCCAGGGATTTTCTATCCTGCAGGGAGAGTTCCACTACTAATGTTGAATTCAAGTAAAAAACAGTCCCTTGCTGCAGGACAGATGGAAATTTAAAGTGCCAGGGCTCTTATGTAGGAACAAATGATGGAGAAAAGAAGAAGATGTAAAACAATGCCCTAATAAACCTTTGCCCTAATAAGCTTTCAGGATCACATAGGATTGATTTATTTTAGTTGGATGAGCCAGAAATACTTGAGAAGAGCTTTTGAAGTCCAATTCCTCTGACACACATGGAAGTACATTTTCCTGAAGATAGGCCTTTCTTTAGTGGGCACGATGTATGCCTGCAAAATCTGCTCCCTCAATTCGGTTGTCGACACAAACGAGCGTAGTTGCATCTCTCGCTACTTAGTTTCAGTTGCAAATCATTTGTTAGGAGATGCAGTTACTCAGCTGTATACCCACAAATCATTTTATGAACACAAACATATGAGTTCAAGTTACTCCCACAAACAGGAAGGCTGGGACTCACTCCAACTGAAAATAAATCCCCAAGGGTTGTAGCGTGATTTCTTCAATATTCCTGTCTATAACTGGCAACATACACTGCCTGTTTAGGTAGTGGCTACAGCGTGAGCCTACAGTGTCAGCATCAGAGCACAGGATGAGCAGTGTGCAAGCATAAACTGGCTTTTGATGCTACCTCTCTGTGATGCATATGCACACCCTTCCCATGACTGTATCCCTATATGCAGCTGTCAAAGGACTCTTTCTTTCTTTCTTCCCATTGGCTCAAGGGAGAGGGGCTCCTAGGAAAGATTTGGCCCCTGCGTGGTGTACTGGCATGTCATACAGACCTGCTCCAAAGACCATTGAAGTCCACAGGAACCTTTCCATTGACTTCAATGGACTTGAGCTCAGGTCCATAGAGAAGTTAGAAGTTTGAGCCTCATGTCAGATAGCCATAGAATTAAAGAAACTTTTATTTAGTTGAGTTTCTCTAAAGTTGAGGTTGAAAAACACCTGTCGTCTCCTGCCCCCATTTCCCACCTCTCCTTTCAGCTCTTGTTTTTCTGCCCTTCCCCTCCATTTGATTCTGCTTTCCCAATGCATCGTGAAAAAGGAGTGAGGGCACACTGAAGGCTAGTTTCATTGGGCTGGGTTTGTTTCTGATGATACCTACCTTGATACATTAATGTGTGGACAAAACTGCTCACTGTACCAGTTCTGTGTGAATGGACACAGGCAGACATCCTGTTGTAAGGCATATAGAGGAGAATACAAGTGAGCAGGTCTGAATTCCTTCTCAATAAGATTTCCTCCTTGTTTTGAGTTAACCTTTTACATTGACCGGGGCCATGTCCATTTGGTGTATATCCAGAGCATCCTCATTATCCTCAGTGGATTTACATCAGTGAAATGAAGGAAGAATTTGTGTACTTCCTTTTTTCCCCCCCAATCCCCACCTTCGTCTTCCCAGATCATTTTTCTTTTACCTGAAAGCATGAGATTTAAAGTTTTCCTCCCCCACCCCCTGCACCTCTCCCCTCCCCCTCCCCCTCGCCCGATTCTTGGTGAAATTTTCCTTGTGCTTCAGTTCCTATTATTTGGCCTCTGAATGGATATACACTATATTAATTTGATACAAATTCAGAAAGCTGTCAATTTTTCATTAAATAATAGTGAAAAAGGCTTCTAATTAATATGGATTGAAAAGAAAATCCCAAATAGTTTAGGACAAACAAAAAAAAATCCATCTGGGTTAAAGGCTGGAAAGGAAAGACTCTGGGTTATAATGGAAAATATTAGTATATAATTCAAAACATCTGTTTGCAGCAGATAATTTGTCCAAGAGTTAGCTGGTTTAAACACAGGATTCCTCATGAACAATTTAAACTGCTTCTTATCAAATGCAATGCTCTGCCTGTTATAAACCAACAAGACAAAGCGCTATTAGATTTAAGAGAATGAGTGACAATTAAAAAGTCGTTACGACCGGACATTTGTTTTTTCACTCACTATATATGTAAAATATAACTGAGAAAGATAATTAACGTAAGCCCTGCAGTCCCACAGAGTGATGAATTCAGTTATTTCTTTTGTGTATAGATATGCAGATAAATTGTGTATATACAAACACACACACACAAATTGACGCTCTGTGAAATTTTACCTTTGTCATATCCCATTTTGCATGAAATTGTGTCTATTCATATCCATGAAATTGTGTGAAACCATATCTAAAATATTATAAATCTGCGGCGCGTGTAACCTGCCAGTGTTGGGATCTGTCTAAGTCAAACGGACATAATTTATTAGTAATTTTATATATGGAATATATATTTGTGATAAAATAGCTCATTTTTCAGCTTATTATGTGGGAAATGAAGGCTAATTTACAGGCCTGTCTGCATAGTGTCAATTTAATATAATTGATATAGAAAACTAAATGAGGTGGCTAGTGACTAGAGTTAGGGTAATACTGCAAAAATATAACACAAGTATTCATTAAAATATTTAGCATATTTTCCCGATTGTGCGTATTTTTCTTGGACAGTCTTTCTAATGGACAAGTTAAGTGGCCAGAATGTTTTCAAAAACAGGCTATTTTAAGTGAATGCCTGAAAATATTCCTGGATAATGAGTTATGAATTCATAAATACGAGCATTCGTACTCAGACCCTGAATACGATGGCCATGGGAATTGCAGAGCCTTTGTCCCTTTCTGGGTTCTCTGAATGCCCCCTCTCCACCCCCCCCGCCACCTCAGGTGTTAGGACTCTTGCCTTTACCTGCTTCAGGGTGGAATTTTGCAAGGCCTTGTCTACATAAGGTAACTGATTGGCTTCGCTATAGAATAACTATTCCAGTAGGACACCACATGTGCACACACTATTCTAGAAGAAATATAACTCTTTTCCAGAGAAGTTACTCTGCTTCAGAAGTAGCCTGAAGCATGGATGCGCCACCCCCTGCACACTAACCACCTATCACTCTGCAAATCTGAGTGAGTTTCAGGTACCCGCATTTCCTTCCTTCAGGAATCCGTGACCAGTGAGCTCCACTCGCAGCCTTCTTAAAACAAACTCTTTTTATTGAGCAGCTGGAACAAAGCATGAGAGAAGAGAGGGTGGTTGTTGTTTTTTAAACAACCAACAAGCTACATGCATATTTAGTCTCATCTGATTTTACGCTCCAAGCTAAATTAGAGTGTCTTACTCGTAAGTGACAGAACCAAACAAATGTATGTTCTCTTGGTCAGCCCAGATGCTCCTGTGCGTCTGTGGAACGCTCAGGCACGGTGTATGTTTACAAACGAGGGCGACCGAGCTACGTCGCTCGGGGCTGTGAAAAATTGTGGCCTCGCTGCCAGTTAGTTTGATCTAACCTGCATAGACGTGTCTGTGTCAACAGAAGGATTCTTCTGTCAGTTTAGCTACCACCACTCAGAGAGATGGAGTAAGTACATTGACAGGAAAACGCCTTCTGTTGGGTAGGAAGCACCTACACGATGATGCAACAGCGGCACAGCTGCAACGCCATAGCTGTGTCACTGTACTGCAGGCATGGCCTCGATCTGTTCCTCTCTATGACCTCCCTATTCAAACGGGTTTTCGTGCTCACATGGAGAGCAGGCTAGAGCCATTAAAGCTGCTCACACTGACGTTGTTGCTTATGCAGCGTTGTTGTAGCCATGTTGGTCCCAGGATATTAGAAAGACAAGGTGGATGAAGTCAGATCTTTTAATTGGACCATCTTCTGTTGCTGAGAGAGAGAAGTTTTCAAGCTACATGACAGGGAAAGGTCCAAGGTTTTTCGCCTTCCTCTGCAGCGTGGGGCATGGGTCGCTTGCTGATGGATTCCCTGCAGCTTGAGGTCTTCAAATCTCACTTTTGAGGATTTGAATAACTCAGTCATGGGTTTGGGGTTGTTATAAATGTGTATGGGTAGGGTTCTGTGGCCTGCCTTGTGCAGGAGGTCAGACTAGATGATCATATTGGTCCCTTCTGACCTATGAGTCTATGAGTCTAACTCTTAAGTGTAAGTTGTTAGGTGACATTTAGAAAGGGCTTTTCCCTTCTTTCCTTCATCTCTGCGGGGTGAGTAGATCCAGATACTGTATCAATAATTCTGAAAGAGCACCACTGCATTTTCACACGGAATCTGGGTGAGCATAATTCTTAGTCAAGAAGCGGAAACGTACCTTGTGACTTGTGTAGCCAATCCAAACAAACCAATGTAGCTCAATTTTTAAATACTGGATAGTCACAATAAATTGCTTATGTACCATCAGCAGGGGAAAATATTTGCAGGAATTGTTCAATCAGTCATTTTGAAAATAACAAATTTTAGAAAACTCGCCAGCTCAGATGGAGTTTGAGAACACTTTAAAAAATCCTGAAGGGCTGCAACAACAATTTAAAAAAATTAGCATAAGCTTCTAGAAAAAAATAAATTGACAGTCAAACAAAGATCTGTCATAAAAATGTCACATCAGCTTCCAAAATACTTTCAGCACAAAATCACTCTGTCCAATTTAAATTGTCAAAACTCAGACTCTATCCAGACTCTGCAGCTACCTGAAATTGTACAAGCCGAATACTCACCACGGTGGGTCTCTCCAAAGCCCCCTGTCTTTCTATAAATAGAAACCTGCACACTGAATTCCTTCAAGCGCTAACCTTTGAAGTGAAACCCCATGTTCTATCTTGGTGCTGACATTAATTATGTGCAGCTAATCTGCAGCATTTTCTCAGGTGGTGAAGTTAATGCACCCTTACAGTCGAGTTGCACACGGTACGCTCACAGGGCCTTCCTGTGTAGTATACTGGGCATGTGATCATGCTGCTTCAGTGTACCCAAGTATTCCTGTCATGTGTTTTAGATCCTCGTGTAAATAGCCGAACCCTGAGTACCCATCCTTCGGCAGCCCCAAAACCGCTCTTCTGCAGTTTAAAAGAGCTGTACTCCACATTGGCAAAACACCTTGCTTATCTCTAAGAAAAAGCAAAGTAAAGGCCCCCTCTTGCAATGGTTCTTCTAGGGCTGCCCCTGCACCTATGAGCAGTCCCTGTTGATGATCAGGCCTGTAATTCTGTGTTAATCCTAAAAATCCTCATAAAAATGTCTTGCTCAGTCTCGACTTGGTGTACTTGAAAGAGAGAATATCCATCTGTGGTTTCCTGCTGGCTGTGCCTATCCCCTCTGCATATGACGCCATTACCCCCCCCAGTCACTCATGCTCCTAACGTGAATATCCTCATAGAGACAGTGGGTGGAGTCAATCTTGCACATTCAGACTTTATCCAAATCTTGCAGCTACAAAACATCCTTAAGAGCTAGCCTTTTCTCTCCGACCTTTCTGTTTAAACTGTAAGCTTTTCACAGCAGGGACTGTCTCTTACTGTGGGTTTACAGTGTCTAGCACAATGGATCCCTATTCCTAAGTGGGACTTCTGGGCCCTACCCTAACAGAAATAAGTAATAATGCATTGTATTTCATTTGCAGCTTCAGTAGTTATTTTACTTCCATTTTATTCTGCTGAAACCGTTTGAGAAGCACTTGTAATTAGGCAAACAATTATAAACACATTCCTAACAATTCATGTAGGATTAACAGACATTATCTTACTCAGTCAATGATCATTTACATCCAGGTGGGTTTCTTTTCACTGCTGGTGCATTCTCCATACTACAGGCTATTTTACTTTTTGGTTAAAAGGCTCTTTTCTCAAATGAGATCATGTCTAGTCTGACTTCCTGCACAACACAGGCCACAGAACCTCACCCATCCACTCCTATAACAGACCCCAAACTACGACTAAGTTATTAAAGTCCCTAAATCATGTTTTAAAGCCTTTAAGGTACAAAGAATCCACCAGCAAGTGAGCTGTGCCCCATGCTACAGAGGAAGGTGAAAAACCTCCAGAGCCTTTGTCAATCTGCCCTGGGGGGAAATTCCTTCCTGACCCCAAATATGGCGATCAGTTAAACCCTGAGCATGTGGGCAAGACTCACCAGCCAGACACCCAGGAAAGAATTCTCTGTAATAACTCGGAACATCCCATCTAACATCCCTTCACAGGCCATTGGCTGCTTTGTAATGACTGGGGAGCAACCAACAATTCTCCACAGTTCACCATTTTTGTGCTGCTTGTTGCGTGTTTCATTCCTCCCCTTGCAGTCTTTTTGGTGCTGCTCTTTGGGTGCTCTGGTGGCCTCCCATTCAACATGTTGATATCTAGGAATACAAGCCAAGCGCTGATGTATACGTAGAACTGTGCAGCAGGGGCATGACTCAAGTTAAGAGGAAAATTCCCATTGAGTTCAATGGGCTTTGGATCAAGCCCATAGTGTTTGCACAGATCCAGGAAGGCAATGTTTTTGGGTTGCAAAAAGTAACAAATATAAGTCAGCTTCTTATAGCTCCTTATTCATGAATATTTAAATAGTCTCTGTCTCTGTGTAGCAGCTGGGAATGTATTGGCATCCTGTTGTGATGAACGAGAACTGCCCCAAAAGAGCTTTCTCCTGCTGCTGCCACTTTTGCCATGTCACCTCCATCTACTGTTGCACGTCTTTCATCGACACCTCAACAGAAATGTCCTGGATACTCACCCTTACGAAAAGAGAGCCTTTTCCCTGTCTAATGCTTGGGCTTCCGTCTGTTCTGGCTAATGGCAAAATGACAGGTGCCCATCTTTAATTACACAGGAAGAGTTTTCAAAGTAAGAATGATCATCGGTAGCTAGGATACATGCATGTTACAGCACAGATTGTCCCAGCTCTTGTGTGGGATGGGTAAAGGAAAACTCCTTGCATCATTCCTGCCTCCACTTCATTTGCCCCAGCCAATGCACACACTTAGTAGCAAGCTGCTGTTACTAATAGAAACAGATGCTCAGTTTCCATGGCAGATGCTAGTTTCCTGGGTAACATGCTAACACAGGGATCCCATCCTGCAAAGTGCTGAGTGCCATCTTCTAATGGGAACTCCCATCACATAGGAGGTGCTAACTCCGCTCGGGACTGGGCCCATTGATCAATAGATGATGTCTAGCATTATTTCAAAGTCAATTTGGAGTACTCTGTATTCACAACAAATTAAACGGGGAGGGAATGTTCCCAAATGCACAGCACAGTCAACCAAATACCTGATATGAGAGTAACTCTGTGTCCACCAGCATGCACGCCCTGCATTTGTTCTGATACTTTATAAGATCTAGTGAATCCGTCTTCTTAACGCCATTCTCCCTTAGAAAGCCCACAGGAGTGAAATAGTGATAGAGGAATCACCTGATTAAAAGATACATTTCACATACCCAGTGTAAGCTGCACCAAGCCTCCTGGCTGTAGACACTTTATTATTTCACTTGCCTAAGATAATGTAAGTTCAGTGAAAGAGCTGTGTAAACTTTGTTCTTTTGCTGAACTTATACATACCTGTTATTCTCTGGTTAGGCAAATGCTGCTGCAATAAGGGATCCCCTGGATTACAGAGGAAACAAAAAAGATTGGAGAAGGGGAGAATAGCCATGAATTTGTCAATCAAAGTCGAGTCCTCTGAGCATGTCTGACATGTCCCAGAGCCTTGCCTACAAAAAGGCAGGGCCAGAGCCATTCCAGTGAAGCAGAGCTAGCTGGTGAATATGCCGGAGGAAAGAGCAATGCTACTGCTCATCACCCTGAGTGTGTGAGGGAAGAGAAATCCACCACCCAGCCCTACTGAAAGCACAGTACCAGGTAGGAAGCAATGGATGTTGTCATGAGGAGGACCTTGATAAAGGAGGTTGGGGTTGTGTGGATCAGGAACAGTGGAGTCTGGAAGGTGTTTTATTTGAATGTCTGACTGTTACATGACCTACGTTTACCCCAGCCCTTTTGAGGCTCCTGAAACATTAGTTTAACACATTCACTTGCCGCAATTAGATCCTTTCGCTGTGTGTTCCAACGTGCTGGGGTCTTTGTGGATTTTATTTGTTTCATTCCTCTGGCAGCAAGCCTAGAAGGGGGACCAACACAATTTCAAGAGGAAAGAAATTATTTTAGTTAGAAACTCTCAAAAGAGCAGGTGACCTTTGGAAGGTGTAAAATATCCCACCGATCTAGGACTAGCCTATCCAAATCCCAGATCCTGGAAAGATTTTGCCTTCTGTTTTCAAAAGGCCAGACATGCCAAGGCCACATCCACCCCAGATCATCCCATCTTTAATCCTGCTGGAGGAAGCAGCTGCGTAGCGTACTGACTCAACCAGGCAAAGCAAAACCTGCACCGAGTGACTCATGCAAAGACACAATACAGCCATAACCTAATTAATTGGAATATCCTGCTCTGGGTTAGCTCAGCGGTTTAGAAACAGCCAAGTCTCACAGGAAATAAGTTCACATCCCTCTCTTGGTCGCTCCTAGGCCCCAGCCAAGAGCTGCTGAGAGCATTGCAGAGGCATGACAAAAATCTTAACATTAATAGAAACCAACTAAAATATCCAGAAACAAATTAAGTGCATTAGTCTGCCTGACCCACAAATGAGAGAACTTCTTCTGTGTTAGCATCAGACCCCTTTCCCATTGAAGTCACTGGTGAAACCTCTACTGACCTCTATACAGGCTGCTCTCTGATTCCACCAGTTTCTTTTCTTCCCAAAGATAAATGGAAGAGCTACTTGAGCTCCACTTCCCCCTTTGTCCAGCGCAACCTGACCTAGCGAGGTAATATAAAAGAGGCGTGTTTTTCTGCTGAACTAAAAGTGATGAACATGGTTAAAACCAGGCTTGTACCTTATGAGTGATGGGGAGACAGACAAGGTACCGCACGGAACAAAGAGGCTTAACAAAAGCTTATCTGATCAGAAGCAAGCATCTCTGTCAAGTGACAGAATCACTCTTTTGAAGAGTGACTGTGATGGAATGACATTGCTGAAACTTCTTTTTGTCTCCAAGCGAAAATGGTGCCATTGGCAATAGTTACAATAGTGAGTGGATGAAGCAAGCAAAGTGAAAACAAGCCAGAAAACTCACCAAGATCAGTCATTGTCAACATGAATCATCCCCGACCCTCCTCCTTGTCCTTCCTATCTCCACAAGCAAACAAAAGGGAGGGGGTAGAACACTCATTACAAACAAAAGAAACCTTTGCAGACTGATAGTAGTTGCAGGAGCTGAATAAATAAGACTGCAATGGGCACATAGAGACACCTCTTTGTCCTTTCTTAAAGCAGTCAAATGCAAACAAAGCAGCTTAATTCTTTCTCTACACTGATGTTAATTTGGCCCAAAGAGACCCCAAACCTGCATTGAGAGCCTCATTCATGCTCCATCCCCTTTCCACTGCTGAAAAAGGGCTGGCACAATGTGCGGGACCCTAAAAGTCCTGGTTCCTGCAAGAGGAGAAATCTCCTGCTGCAGAAATGGGCAAGACATTTGTAAGTGCAACTCTGTAGGTTAAGGCTGAGGATTTCGGGCTAGAGTGTGCAACTCTTACTCATATTGGTTGGCTTCAATGGGGCTATTCATGAGAGTAAGCGCTCACCAGTATTTTACTATTAATCATGTTTATTGTGGTAGTGCCCAGGGATCAACCAAAATAGTAAGAGAAGCACAATTTTCACCTTTAGGAGCGGGGTCTGTTCCTGATTTCAGCCCTGACCCATGACCTCAAAGACACAGATACACACACTCCTGCCTACTCACAAGAAATAAGGAGCTTCTTGCTGTAGCATGGGAGTGCCTCTGCCTATCTGTGCTACCAGGGCTTCTGTGGCCCCATAGCACCACCATTTCCATTAACACCAATCAGGCAAAAAAGGAAGTCCCTCTATTCCGCCTCCCCCACCTCCAAAACACAGAAACACACACAAACAGGCTAGGTGGTGAAATCTGAAAATGCCTATTTCATGTAGATTCTTCTGCTCTTCCCTGAGCATCCTCCAGTCGTGCACTATGTGACATGGCTCCATCCACCATGTGTGTTTGCTCTCAGCCTCCCCCAGGGGAGAGGTGTGTGCTGTGGAGTGTTTTGTTTTGGAATTCTTTTCTGAATCTATAGAATTACATTTTGCTCGATGTTTGTTAGGGGAGGCAGGTCACCAAAGTGCACCTCCCCTTTCCCGTGGAGCGGGAGGTGATGATGGTTCCTAGTTCCTCAGGGAGTGTGTTCCACAGTGCTGGGCCAGGCCCCGGAGAAGGTTCGGTGTCCCATCCAGACACGAGGACCACCAGTTAGAGTTGGTTTAAAACAACAGCAACATGCCTTTGCAAAGAAACAAAAAATTTCCTGGGTGGGGTGGGGAAAGCTCTCTTAAAAATGGGAGACAGACAGCACTGATTATATAGGAAAAGTTAGATGTGGGTTTCTGGAAATGCTCCTGTACCAATTCAATGCGAAGGGTGAAATCCTTCCTCCACCGAAGTCAATGGCAAAACTCCCATCAACTTCAGTGAGCCAGGATTTCATCCCAAGGCCCTGATCCTGCGATAATCCTCATGAAGGGGGACCCTGGGGCTTGCAGAGAACTCATTTGAAGAACAGAAAGTTGCACCCAGGGTAGGGGTTGGGCGAAAGAGGATATATAGGCAAAATAGGTGAGACTGTATTTGAGAAGCAGTGTGGGGAAGGGAAATTGACATTTTGCTTAATGTGGTGAAAAGCTTCTGATCCCCATTGCTTCTCCCTTGACATGTTGTTTATTCTCTCTTCATTAGGTTTTGTCTGCCTTACATAATTTGGTTCTGTTCATTTATTTATTTACTTTTCTTTCAGCCATTGGTTCAACACTGGCAAAGAAAACAAATCAGTGTCAGGTTGTCAACATTTTTGTACCTTCTCCCACTCACCTCTTTTGCCCCCCATGCACTCTTTCTTCTCCTGGTCTGAGCATATCACTTCATTGGGGAAAGCGATTTGTTTTCAAAGCCTTTGTAACTGTATTTTCCATTCTTGGAAAGAATCCCAACAGCCTGTAATAAATGTTTCTTTTAATTAGTAAGAGGCCACTGGCCTGGCATTAAAATTACCTTCAGCTGACAGGATGCCCTTAACTGACTGTTGATTTGTGTAGTCAACAGGGCTGCTGGGTTCTTTCCTTAACCCAAGAAGAGAGACAGAACAAAACAGACTCAGCTTTGCTCATTATAACAGGATCCATAATTATGGCAATACAGCTGTAGTTAAGGTTATGTCAGTGTTCCTTTTCCACCCATTATTTTCAGGATTTCTAACTTGAAAATAATGGGAGTCACAAAATGTAAATTCCTGTGCTCTACCTTAAAAATGTGTCCCTCCAGCTCTGCAAACCTGTCTCCTCTGTACTAACATTGCAAAAACGAATGCCTTTGGCAAGCCAAATTACGAGGCAATTAAGGTAATTTCCAGCAGAGGAAAGCTAAGCCCATACTACAATATTTGCTACTAGTTTCCTGGTTGACAAAAGTGGTGGAATCCTGGCCCCTCTGACTTGAACAAAGCCATCTGGTCATGTTTACAGGGCCTGATCCACCTATCCTTCAAGTTAATAGGAGTGCTTCTTTCCATTTACTTTAAAGGGAGATGGATTGTGCCCACAGCAATGACCAGTCTTTTTATCTAGGGTCTCACTACCTTAGCAATGACACCTGGGAAAAATAAAGAAATGTAATCCCCTGCTAGAGCACCTCTGGGGGGGTGGGATTCCCTTCCTCCCCCTTCAAAGTGGGTCTGTGGGGCCACTTTCAGACCAATGGCCCTGGGTTTCTTGCACTCTTTAAGCTAATGGTAGGTATCAGCTCTTAGGTTGCTGGTTACGGGAGCTAACTGGATTGTCAGCATGCAACACCTCTGCCTAATGGCTGACTGAATACACTAACATGCAATCCCTAGGACATTAATATTATATTTACCAAAAAAAAAAAAAAAGAGAAAATAGAAAAACCAGAAGAGGAGAAACAAATGCTTTATTCCAGGAAAAGAAACGATTAAATTAAAAGACGGGGTAAAGGAACTAGGGACAAAAGGGAAAAGGCAGGGTGAATTGAGGGTAATGAACCCATCACATAACAATAATCAAACACACTCTGCCTCAAATAATCAACAGTCCACAAAGTAGGTACGCAGAGCTATAGGAGACCTAGGGTCTCCCAACAGGCCTTCCCTGGGCGGTGGGGTTGGCACTTGATGGAAAGATGTGGAGTTTCTCCCTGAGAAAGCAACAGTCTTTCAGCTGGAGTGATTCCCTAGTGTTTGCAAACCCTGGCTTCCAGTGCAGGGCGTGACTTTCTGAGTGGAGCTGGCAGTCAGTCCCCTGCGCTGTATGGAGCGTTGGTTCTCCGGCTTTCTTTCCCTCATACGGCAACTGATGGCTGCATCCTCCCCTGCTGCTGGCATGCAAATCACTGGAGCTAGCCTAATGCTGTGTTTAGCAGGGCTTGGTGCACAGGTGTGGGCAGTCTCAGGAAAAATCTACGCTGACGGCAGCAAAGTCGCCGCCGTCAGCTCGATCTGTCTGGGTCAACTGAGCGGTCTGTGAAGACCAGCTCAATCGATCCAGAAGTCAATGCAGGAAAACGACCCCAGCAAGTGGTGCAGTGCTGTGTTGATGGAAACGCGGTTCCCGTCGGCACAGTACAGTGAAGACTCGGCACAGAAGGGAAGCACAGCAGTCGACGGGAGTTACGTACGCTGCTTGCGTAACTCCCGTCAACTGCTGCCAAATCGCCAGGTAAGTGTAGACCAGGACCCAGTCATACTCCGGTTATATGGGCCCGTTGTTAGATGTCTTAGGTTCTTGGCTTGGCCTCCAGTGGCTAGTCTGGTACCTCAACAGGTCTACACCTCAGAGAGTCCTTCTTTTCTCTTCTTTGAACACTGTAGGCCTGATTCTCCTCTGACCTTAGGGTGAGTGAGTCTGGAGTTATCTGGGTCTCCTCCTCCAGTGCCTTACCTCGTGTCATTTAAGCTAGTGCAGAGAGGATGCAAACACTCCCGTTCCACTTTTCTCAGGTTTCAGTTATTCCTCAGTCTTTGTCGTAGGAAACTGTGACACAGCAGCCACTTCGTGGCTCATTGCTGTGTGTCAGCAACTCTCCTGAGGCCTGACCTATTCACTACACTGAGCACTTTGGCATGGTATATACCCAAAAGGTGGCATGTAGTGCATCACTGCAAAACTAATACCTCACTAAACATTAATATTCTTGCCCGATGTATGTAAGTGAAATGTCTGGATTCAGGATTAATGTTTCTTCCATGCTTAAAACATAAGATCTGGATTCCAAACTTCAGTCAGTCGATCGCTGCTTGTCGTATCCCTAAGAGCTGAGACACTGTATCAAGTTAAATTTCTATCACCACCCAACATCAAACTGTACTTTGCTGACAGCTCAGAAAAATACATCCCAGTTGCACAAATGTGAAGGGATATCAAGGCCTGTCGTGAAATTATTGTAAAATTATATCTGATTTGGCACAATAGTATATTATACTGAAAATTAACTTGCTGCCATCAGGAGCCAAACTGTATTTAAAATGAAATTTTTAATTTTTTTTTAAACAAATCCCATTAATATCCAATCTTACTGGTTTGATTTACCACAAAGGCAATGGAGCCTTCTGAACTGGTTTTGTATCAGACATGGAATTTGTGCAGCAGCGGCATTTTAGTGGCATTTTAGAGACAGTCCTCTCTGTCAGTGGTGTGCAGCCATAAACCATGACACACATTGCTGAGGACTGCAAAATGACTCCACTCCCTGGAGGTTTTTATGCCTTGAACATCACTGATAAGAATGCTGTAGCTTGACTTGACCAGATTGCTAATTTATTTGGCATATGCAAACTGCTTCCTAGGACAATAGCCAACCAGTGCCTTAAAAGGTGTGCAAAAAATAGCTTTCCAGTTTTTAAAATCATAAGAGTAATATGTGTGTATCCACTGTGCTCCAAGCTGTCAGAATAAGAAGAGAGGCTTCCGAGGAATGCATTTGTCAGTCAGCCTTTCTCCCAGGAATCCATTGTGGCTCTAGGTAACATTTCTAGACTTGAGCATCTTCAAGATGGAACCATCACTTCTGACAATCTGCCTGGTAAAGATCATCCACATTTTAATGAATCAACGTACATTATTGCACATAGACCACAAAGGCAGCTCATGTTGGGATGTAAAAGGCACACCCTGCCCATACCACAGCGTCTGACCTCTACAATCTCTATTGTTGTCTTCATGCCCCCACTGGAGGATAATGAGAAATAATTGAATGTGTCATAAATGGGAAGTTCTATGTCTCCTAGGGTTAGTTCTGTTTAATAACTGGCCAAGTATGTACGTTTTCATATTCAGGTAAGGCACAGGGAGGCAATCCCTCAGTTGGTATGCCAAATGAAAAATACATGAAGGCAGATCATCTGCAAGGTGTTTCCACAAAACTGCTTTCCTGGACATACTCACATATTGTCCCCAGAGCGCAGTGAAGTTTGTTCCTGTTCCTGTGAAAATGGGTGAAGCCTGTGCCGAAATCCAGCAGATCTCTGAGGGAGCAGGGCAGGCCAGGGACCCTGGCTGGCTGGCTCTGATCTAGGTTTCTATAAGTTCATCCCTGTGGTAGAGGAGCACCTGTGCCTCTGATTGGATCCAAACGGGGCTCCCTTTCCACTCTCTGGCAGCTCATGGCGCCATTGGTGCCATGCTAATGGGAATGGACTCATGGCACTAGCAGCACCTGGCGGTAGGAGGACTAGCAGGAAAAGGTAAAACAACCTGGAGCTGTGTTCTCTTTTCTGAGTGAGGTAGGTGGGGCACAAGGGGACGGGGGTGATGCACATTTTACCTGGCCCACCCCGCCTCCTCTCAGCATTGGCCATGGAGGTGGCAAGAGAGCTCTGCTGGGTCTGGAGGGTCTGGGAACAGATGTCGCCGAGGTCCATGTGAAGAGGTTTTTTTTGGGGACTGATCAAGCAGACCGCTGCAATGATGTGGAGCCCTGTTGTCCTCAAAGAAGCTTTGCTAGGTGCAGAGATCCACCTACGTGGGGCTGACTGTAAGAGTGGGGGATATGAGTGGATTGGAGGGCACAGTCTGGCCGATAATGTCTCCCTCCCACTCCCCGATACATGCTTTCCTAACAAATGACTGCATGGGAACTGAAGGTGTAAAACTCAAGCCATGGCAATATGCAGAACGTGTATGCAATTATAATGATGGAAGATGAAAGAAAATAGTTATGGGAGGCTAGGATTTATTTTTCCTATAGGATAAAGATATTTACTACAATGAGAATGTAACCATTATTTATGGGCAAGACTTGGCTCCAAAACCTCTTCTCATTGAAATAAATTAGAATTGATTCATCATAGAATCAGAGAATATTAGAGTTGGAAGGGACCTCAGGAGGTCATCTAGTCCAACCCCCTGCTCAAAGCAGGACTATCCTCATTCGGTAACTAATATGTTGTTAAATATTGCTGGGTTTTAACCTGCTTTGGCAAAGCTGTGTGCCATGCACTGACAAGGACGCCGCCCTTCCCCAGCATTTGGATGCCTTTCCAAACTGACTCCGTTTCCCTTTGCCTAGGGCCGGATTCTGAACCCCTGACTTGTGTTGAATGCTGTGCTTTCTGAATAGCCTCACTGATGTCAGTGGAGCTGCCTGTGGAGAACGGCGCTACTCACCATGAGTAAGGAAATCTGACCTTTCAACATTAATCCCCTTTAGGTTAGGAGAGTCCCTCTCCCTCTTCTTCACCCACAATAGCTTCTTTTAACTAACAAATCATGTACACGTTTTTCCTAGAGTTTTTTCCTCCTAAACCACAAAATGTGCAGCAAGTTCTTTCTTATCGTTTTAACATGCAGGCTCCTACATGGCTTTGGCATCTCTTCACCTCTTTATATCTGCCACAGGTATTTCACTGTTACGTTCCGTTTGTTCTAATGGAATATGTTGCTCCTTGTTTGAGCTCTGATTTGAACGATAGCCTTTTGTGTACTTCACTTAATTTGCATACTCCTTTGTGGTATTGGAAATAAGGGAAATGTTCCATTATGAAACTTCAGAACTCATTGTTGTTCAGACTTATGAGACCCACTATGTATAGAGAATGCCTGGTGTGACAAGGTGATTTGCTGTTGGTTTCTCTATTGCATAAATGAATCGAATTTTATAAACTGAATGGAACTTGAGACCCTGATAACCCAGATAGAAAATTATCACGATGCAATGGAAGTGACAGACAAAAGAAAATCTATCAACAAAATTATTCTATAGTACATTTCATGTCCCTAGAATGATACATAAGAAGTTCTTTTAACTAACAATGATTCTACTAACAATGTATGAAGAGCTGGAAGCAATGAGAAAGGTTGCATTTGCACCAAGGCTTCTGAAACGTTTCCAGACTAACAGCTATTGGGCAGTTTTCTTTCATAGGTCTATTCAAGTTGGGTAGCAGGAAACCAGATAGGAAGAGAAATAAAAACGTACTATGGAATTTGTGGACTACAGTGCTCCCCAAGGCAGATGCTTATACTAATACAGTGGATATAGAGCTGGTCTTACTCAGCAAGAGGCCACATAAACTTTTAAGCAGTGGGAAGAGGGGGAAATGTAGTCAACTGCCATATGATGGCAGGAACACAATCCTCACAGTCGGTGAGTCAATTTTGTTCCTGTGCTAGAGCTGAGCCTGCTGTAAAATTGAAGGAGATGGAGCATAATTTTGCATAATTCCCAACACAAAAGAGAGAGATGGGAAGGTTCGCCATGCTAGCATCAAGGGACACGATCACAGAAAGAAGAAACAACATCCAGCACAGATCAGCAGTGACCAAAAGGCATAGTCATCTAACAACTGCCTAGTGACCTGCACAAAATGAGTCTGTGGTCTCATTCCAGGTCTAGCGGCCAGGTCACAAAAGCTACAACTGGCATATTTATTGGCAGTTTCAGAAGATGGGTCAGTGGCTGAAGGGATAGGAAGAGTGAGCTTCTTTTGTATCTTTTCATTCTTGGAAGAAATCCCTCCCAGGGTATGTCTTCACTGATGGCGGCAAATTCATCACAATCAGATCAATTTCTAGGGATCAATTACCCAGAAGTGAAGACCCGCTCAACTGATCCGGAAATCGACATAGCAAATCCACTCTTGGGAAAAAAAGTAATGCTCGTTCGACGGAAACGCGTTTCCCGTCAGCGCAGCATAGTGGAGATGGCATGCAGAACAAACTTTAGGAAGTCGATGGAAGATACGCAAACTACTCTGTGTAGCTGGCATATCTTCTGTCAGCTGCAGCTGAATTTTCCGGTAAGTATAGACCAGGCCCAAGTCTGGGATGAATCATATTAGCAGGATTAGGAGGAAAGGACTATATTCCAACTCTGTCAGTCAGTAACCTTTCACAAGCAGAAATTTCCCTTCAGAATACAAAAGGAGGGACAATACAGTGTGAAAATACAGGCTGATGAAGAGGGAAAAGGGGATAGTGAGGCTAGAAAAACAATTGCCAATTTGACCAGATTTAAAACAGAAAATTGTTTTGCAAGCAGAGTCAGATTTCATGCCGTTCCCAAGTGATTTTTCCCTCGCAAAAAGATAAATAATCAGCACAGCTAGTTTAAAAGTTTAGTGAAAATAACGAACTGGGATCTAGTTATATTAGAAGCTATTGCACATTATGTATTCCAAAGTACTTATGTCAGCACCACTTTTTCATACAGTTTTAGCAAAAATGCTGTAAGAAGCTTTATCAGCATAAAACATATTTTGAAATTCATAGATTAATAATTGGTGTAGCAAAATTAAATTCCAGCTAAGTAGAATGCCTTAACCATGGTAGACTATTTTTTAACAAACTAATGATTAATCTATTCATTTAGGGAGGAAAAAACTACTACTCTTCTGAAGTTAAACCTAATGAAGACAAAGAAGGAAAGCTCTCAGGCTGGTGAGGACTTTACAGGAACACAGTGAAAAAAACCTGTAGTATGGGACCCATTTTCAAATGATCAAAATAAAACCAGTTCACTTAGTTTAAGGAAAGTGCGTATGATTTCCAGCGATTGAGTTTCATTGTGTTTTCATCCGGCCCAACCCAATGCCCACTGAAGTCAATGGAAGGACTCCCATTTAGCTCGTAGGCTTGGATCAAACACTGTGGAGATTAGCAAGTAAAACATTTTTTTACAAACAGTTATACAAATTTCAAATTAATCTGCACTATCTTCTACCCCCCTCCCCTCCCACATTTACTTTGCACAAATATTCTAGCAAAGATGAAAAGTTCTCTCTCAAAAAACAGAGCTTAAGGCTTGAGTTTCCAAAGCAAATGATGAACTCTTAGATTCCTTTGAAAATCCTACAGCTAGCAAATTTTAGATTCATAATCACGACTATTTGCACAGGGGAATCCTAATCCTAAAAGTAATGGGATCAGAAATGTGGCATGTGACTTTTTGTGCCCAATCACAACAATTTGAATTAAGAAAATGAAACACCCACAGAGAATTACTCACAACCAGTCTGCCTGACCAAGAAATTTGGGAAATATTAAAATATTGACACTTGGCAAAATAAGAAATTTGCAAATAAAATCAAATAAGGAATTCATCCCAGGAAACTGGAAAAAAGGGGAAATATTCAACAGATAAAGTATTACAGAGTATCCACCCAGCTCCGATCCTCCCAGGATACAGAACCATTGCCATAAGAAGATCTGGAATGGATAAAAAGAGAGATGTGAATGCTGGTCCTGAAACACCAACACTAGACACATCCATCGATAACCTCTAGTCTTTCCTTTCTACTTGCATGGAGATCATACATTTTTAGTGCTGGAGGGACAGTAACGCCCTCATTGATAAAGCACTTCCCTGCCACCACCTTCATGCAGCCCATCTGTGCACTGGTATCTTACAGATACCGAGGCTTTCATCTTCAAGGATGATCACGGGACAGTGTAAAGGGACAATAATGATGATCTACTCACGCATAAATGGGGTGCCCAGGATTGGCTCAGATATGGGCACATGCAATGTCTGGAATGAGTGGCCTGGGGAAGGGTGGAGTATCATCAGAAAGCAGGAGAAAGATGAGAACAATTGTTTTCCCATGCTGCAGACTTTGTCTAACATAACCTGCCCAAAGCTCTACTAATGCCACTACCCTGGGAGCTTCACCGGATCATCACTGGCACTTATAGTGATTGACTTGGAAAGGCAAAATAGTCGCTAGCAACCAAAGTTGATAGTAATCACCTGGAGTTGTGTCCACACACAACTACTCTGCACAAAAGAACTTTTGTAAGAGGGCAGCCAGGGGCTGTACCAGGTAAAGAAGTGTTAACAGAGCATCCCCAATGGAAAAATGCTATCCTGGAGTTGGGAAAAGCTAAAGGGGCCATGGAGCTAATGCAGAGAGAATCCTGATTTGGGGGCCTTACCCTCTTCTTCTTCCAAAGAATGGCCAAATCCATTCTCCCCTCCCAACCGGAAAGATTTAGAGGAAACGTCCTTGTCCTTGTTTTGTGAAGTCTCACAATAACACTGCTTTTCAAAATCACAGCAGCCTTTTGAATAGCTTACATTGTCTCAGGCCTGGAATGAACACCTATTATGCTGACACTGTACACTGCTGCGAGTACGAGCCCTGTATCTGGCAGTAATCACTCCTTCGTGTCAGGAGGGAGATGGAAGTTAGATTTCCTGACACTAAATGCATTAATACTAACATCCAGCAGCTGATGCTTCATACCACCTGAGCCAAACAAACTTCTTTTGACACCAAGTATGTCTGCAAGCTTTCCGGTACTCAGGGCAAAGAAACTGATGTCCAATATTTATCTTAAATTCAGTTTATCATCTCCATTGCTGATCATTGCTTTCACATTCTCTGTCTGATGAAATATAATGCCAAGAGCACTAGCAACTTAACCTGTGATATATATTCATCAACTAGACGTAGGGGGACCTGCTGACCTGATTTTTATAAGAACAGTTCTGATATTTGGGGCTTTTTCTTCTATAGATGCCGATTACCTCCCACCCCTCATCCTGATTTTTTTCTCACTTGCTATTTGGTCACCCTAACTAGACCTTCAGAGGTTTCACTACTTAAAGGAATCCAAAAGTGCCACCTACTGGTAAGTTAAAGGTAGATCAGTCTCATCATGAATTCATCCCCACCTGCAGACTTCTATTACATTCTCTCCTGTTGTTCTGTGACACACTTCCTGTGACATAGAGCTGTGAGAAAACAGATTATTTTGGGACTGAGTGGTCTCTGTGAATCCTTGTTTTTTCCCTCCCCAATTTAGTTATCAACTCCTGAATTTTGTGTTAAGTTCTGCATTGAAAGGAACCCAAAAATTCAAAGCAAAGGCAGTTTCCAAGTTTTTCCTACTTTCAAATGAAAGTCACACGGAACCATCAAACTCTGTAGTGCATGGCAAATTCGGGCTGAGATTTAGATTCTACTGAAACACAAAACACGAAATTAAAAAGTTTGCCACATCTCCTTAAGTAACCTCTCCACCCACTAAAATGAATCTAAACTTCCCACCCCCTAATAAACCCATCACTTTTCACAAGGCTTGATTTGTAACTCACTCAACTGATGGTCAACTCATTTGATACAGAGAGAGGCCTTAATCTGTACTATATGTAATTTGCCTTGTTATTAGTAACCTATTAACTCTCTGAAAAATAATCTGCCTACTTTTATCTTCCACATTCTGTGTTTGGGGATGGACAAACTAATGGTTTTACAGACAGCCTAATCCTGCTTTCCTTCTACTGCGAGCTCTTTGGGGCAAGGAACTGTTTCAAGGAACTTTTTTTTGTTCTGTGCTTGTACAGGACCTAGCACAATGGGTCCTGGCCCATGACTGGGTCTTTGACGCACTGTAAATAAATAAATAACAACCAGTGTGATTTTAAAGATATTTTTGCTTGCACGCTATCCTTTTGCACATTTTCTCTTTATATCATAAGGTCTATGCCATGAAGAGCTTATCTTCATGATTTCATATGGCTGAAAGGTATCTGTCTATTTATCTGTCTTATGGTTTTCTGTGGTGCCTTTTGGTATTTCAACACTTATCAGATAATTTAGACTGCACAGGAGGGTTGGCTCCATGGAACTGTCTGCTCTTTTCTCTTCTTTAAGGATAGGCATTTTTCAGGTATTCCATTCCTGTATTTTCTCTACCACCTCAGTTCGCCACTGTGCAAATGAGCTATGCCATAAAACATGACTCTTATTGAAAGCTCCATAGCCATTTTTGCTGCTAGTGGGTAGTGTGTGGTAGGAATAAGCAGAGAAATGATGATTGACCCATTTATGCCGTGAATACTGACATATTCCAAGCTTACTCCTCAACTGCAACACCCACTATGTGTTTCCACAGCTGAAAAATTCTCAGTCCGTCTAGCACATCACTGCCAAATCTTTTGTCTCTCATTAACACCTTCCCAGCCTACATTTGAAATTCTTACAATTTACAAACTCACACAAAGCCATCTTCAGTCCCTTGTGATCTCATCTGCGTCAGCCAGCCAGCTCCAGACACACTGATGCCCATCTCAACTACCCGATCCCACCTAGACTGTTGTGTAAGTATTTGCATTTCTACGTACTTGGCTTATTCTTTATTTTAGCCTTCAGTACCCAGCCCGATGCATTTGTCAAACCATCTGTGCAACCTCACACTATTTCCATTTTCAGTATTCACGTTTCAAAATAAACACCATGAGTAACTACAAGGCTGCTTGCTAACATTTCTATTAATTATCTTCCTCTCATGCCATCTGTCACTTTTCTGTTGGACTGGCCCACCCCGTTCCCAAATTTACAGTATTCACAATTCAAAATAGTAAATCAGATCTTCTCACCAAAATCTCTAGCATCTGTTCCACATTCTGTCTCCAACAGGAGTTGCTCAGTCCCTGCCTAGTCTCTGCTTTTGCATTATTATTTCAATTGGAAACTATACTAATGAAATGATAATCAATTTTTATCATGAAATATAGGGCTGAAAGGTACCTCAAGAGATTATCTAGTCCAACCCTTTGCACTGAAGAAGAACTAATCTAGAACATTCCTGGCAGGTGTTTGTTTGACACGTTATTCAAAACCTCCAATGACAGCAATTCTACAACCTCCCTGTTTCCATGATTAACTAGCCTTATAGGTAGAAAGTTTTTCCTAATATCTAACTTTGCTGCAAACCAAGCTAATTACTTCTTGTCCTACTTTCTGTAGACATGGAGAACAGTTGATCACCATCCTCTTTATAACATATTTACATATTTGAAGACTCATCATGTCTCCCCTCAGCCTTCTCTTCTCTAGACAGAGCATTCACAATTCTTTCAACCTTTCCTCATCAGTCAGGTCTTCTAATCTTTTTATCATTTTCTTGTTACTCTCCCCTGGACTCTTTTCAGTTTGTTCACATCTTTCTTAAAGTGTGGTGTCCAAAACTGGACAAAGCACTCCATCTGAGCACAGCTGAGCGGGGTGGGACAACTACCTCCCATGTTTTACATATGACACTTCCGTTAATACACCCCCCAGATGTTTTATCCCAAACTTACAGGCCTTTGAGTGCTTTGCCCAAAGTAACCAAAATTAAATTACAATTAAAATCCTAGAAAAATCTTTTCTCTCTCCTTATTTATTATTTGCATTATAATAACACCTAGTAGCCCCAGCTGAGACTAGGACCATGTTGTGCTCGGCAACCTACAGAAACGCAATAAGAGAGAGTCCTTTCCTCAAAGACCCTTCAGTCTAAATAGACAAGACAAGACTTATCTGGATCGGCTGAGCAGTCTCTGAATCCACCCCTGCAAGTGGCGTAGCGCTGCGTCAACGGGAACACGGTTCCCGTCGGCGCAGTGCATTGAAGATGGCATGCAGAAGAGAAGCACAGAAGTCAACAGGAGTTACACAAGTTCTTTGTGTACTGCCGTCGACTGCCACCGAATCGTGAAGGTACGTGTAGAGCAAGGCTGAGTCATCCCAGAATTACCTCTGAGCCAGGGTCTGCCTAAACCTGATTAGTCATTCCTGAGCCAGAGACCGTGGTGAGTCATCTCCAGACAGGTATATCAGTGATTCTGACTATTTGAGCAAACTAAAGAGACTGCTTCTCCTAGGAACCTATATACCTTTCTTGGGATCACCTGAGTGGGTTCTCACCTGGGGATGGGCTGAACCCTGGTTGAATGGCACAAGGCCTATCACAAGACTTACAGGTAATTGCCTCTAATGACTCATCACATTCTGTGGCTAATGGATGACTCATCAGGCTTAAGCAGAGTCAGGGAGGTCTCAGAGTTAACTCAGGTTTAATTTTGACACGCCCGTTATTAAAATGTATGTCCTTTCTGTCTACTAAATGGAAGGAAACGTGACAGAAAAACATATACACGTGTTTTACATAGTAATTGCGTATACAAATTTACCCTAATTGTGAGCTCAACTGTAAAAAGGACATGAAGTTCACAAAATGCCACAATAATCTGTAACAAGAAATATTGATGGGAAAAGGTTCAAAAGGGAGACAGACTGAAAGGTTTAGGCAGACTCAGAGGTAACTCAGGGATGTCTCATCACACACACTAACTATGCTCCTCTGAAGTCAATAATCAAAATCATCTGTCTTCTGCTTTAAAACCTTGGTTCCCTTTCAGGCCTTGCTTTTAAGTTGCTGGCTGGCATAGTTTGTCCTCTTCTCAGTTGTCTCATCCTCTGATTCACCAAGGATGGAATATTTGCTGTTCTCTAGGGTCAGAGGCTATCTGAAAATTATCTGGTTTTCAGCAGGTTTTGGCCAAACATTTTCAGTTTCCAGCAGTTTTGATTTTTCTATTAAAAGGAAAAAGTCAAAGTCAACATTTTTCAAAGACTGAGGTGCCCGTCTTGCTTTATTTTCTCAACCTGTGGAGTGCTCTGATCTACCCCATTCAGCTTCTTTCCTCTTTCTCCTTCACAGTGTGCAATTATATGCAGATCTCCTGCATTTCATGCATAAATAGATACCTCGTACATCAGATGTCTTGGACCCATTCGTAGCCATTCTACTGACCAGAGCCAATATTCACTGGAAACAATGGGACATCTTTCTATTAATGTCAGCGGGCATTTGATTAGGCTCTTCACTTTCCCTCACAACCCTACTTCTACTTCCTTTTTGAACTACTGTACTCTGGGCACTCCTTGTTTGGGCTGATGAGGTTCTCTGGACTCCAGCTGTCTCAGCTCTCCCTTCTCATTTGTTTTCTCTGTGGCCCTAATAAATTAGATGTAAGCTTAGCTTTGGAACAACGCAGTCATTTATTCAGGCACAACTAAGCCTGGTGTGTTTTACTGAAGATAATTAATGAGCCTAAAATCCACTGCATGGGGAAAGTGAAGGGAGGTTGGCTGGAATCTGTTTAATACAAATATATCTAATAATGTTTATTGACATAGTAGCTGCTAGACAGATGCTTCATCTTCAGCTATGTTTAAATTCTCCTCCAAGCAAAAACTCAATTTAAAATGCAGCTAGTATGACAAACAATATGAACCAAACCCTTTACTCAGCCTGCTATAAAAATAAACCATGCATACAAAATATATGGTCCCCATATAAGAGAGACCACACACAATGAATGTAGATATCTACCTTACTTAAATATTTTCTTCCCAATGATTTCCCAGTGATTTATTTTCCTGTTGGCTACAACAAATTAAATGCCAAACTGTGTTTATCTTATGAATTTTCAAGCCTCCTATTTCAGTTTAAATAATGTTTCTGGCAAAATACCTTTTGATGGATTGCACGGATAAAATACCAGCTGCAAAGATAAAAAGAGAAACAGTATTTGCTCTTTTCCCTCTTAATTTACCAAAGAGACACATGAATGCCATGATAAACATTATTTTCCTTTAAAAGAATCTCTTTAAGGGGTGGAGGTCCCACAGAGGAAAAAAAACAGAACAAACTTATGTATGAAGAAGTAGCCTCACTTCCTTCAAATCCCTCCTAAGAACTCCCTGCTACCATCTTGCCTATGAGAAGTAAGAAGAGGTGGAAAGGTAACCATGCCCTACTGATGAATTATGTGATCTTACTATAGTCACCTGGGTCCATCCTTTGCTTCTGTATGGAAAGCTGGAGTCCCCTCGAAGATACCGGAGATGAAATTCAACAACAGAAGCTGTATGCATGTGAGGGGGAGCATTTGAACCCTTAGTCCATTATCCAACCCCTCAGCTGGTTCTGCAGGGGGAGAATGCAGCCTGTCATATTGGAATACACTTTGTATATTAATGTTTCCCATTAATGAAATTATTTGCCCACAAGTCATGATGGGATAAGCAGCCAAAGATCTTTTCCATCTGCGCAGCCACTATATGTTAATTTTACAAATTACAACAATTAACTACATTCCTCCTGAGGCTTAAAGGTAATGGGAGGAGGAAGGATTCACTCTATGGTCCAGCAGCTCTGCCACCAGCACTTCTCATTTGCAAGGCAGATGCACAAGTTTGATGGGTCTATGGATTTTTCTAACTTTAGAGATGGAACAAGATTATATACAGCTCTACTATCCCCCCAGAAATACCGCACACCTGCTGCCAGCAATTTCAGATAAGTATGTTGTGCTAGGAATCAGCTGAGGAGAGACATATATTTTATTGTATTGAGATGTTTATAACAGAGATGGAAACAAGCTACTGTATCTCCTGTAAAGTCTCTCACTCTTGGCAGGCTTAAAATTGTCAGAAGCAATGAAGCAAGGGGAGGATGGGAGCCTACCAGAGAGGAGCACTGAATTTACTGTTGTGGAGCTAGTTCTTGTGCTACTCCAGGCAGGACTTTATTCTATGAAGTTCAGATTTTAGTTACTTTAGGTTACCTAACTCCATGTTGATGCCCACAAAACACATTCAATGAGAAATCAAAGAGAAGAGTAAAACAACGCCACCACGTTCACCCTGATTCACTGCTGTGTTACTCTAGTTTTATGGTGGTATAACACCTTTGAAATCACTCAAGTAGAAATGGAGTAACCTGAGTATAGGAATCAGGGCTATAATAGACAGGTGTATGATGGTGCAGATCAAGCACCTTAATGCGGCTAACTAAAGAACAGGTCCCAAAAGGTATTTGGGATCTAACTCCCTTTGAGGTCCTGAGGTGCCTGATCATCTTTGAAGATCTGGACCTAAGAGATTTGACTATAGAGAACCACTACAAATGGCAGGAGTTAATGGAGGCTTTAAGCACATATAAGAATTTTAACAAAATTTCTACTTACAGGATATGGAGAAGTGATACATCCTGCTGGAAATGTAATTGCTCACAAGACAGAAAACACTACCTGTGCAACATATAGGAACTCAGGTTAATGAGTCACAGAGACATAATCAGCATAAGCAGGGTTGGGGGATCCAGAGACAATATTTCTGTACCTCCCTACTAGGTCCCAGGACGCAAGGCCCAAGCACAATTTTTTCATGCCCAGTACAAATTTGTAACACAGGCCTCTCCCACACACATACTACAATCCTTCATCCCATACATACAGTCTCATGAGCCATGAATTTTTTTTCCTCATAGTAATGGGGGTTGCAGCCTGGGCTGGGCCCCGAGGGCCTGTGGCCCCAGTAAAGTATACCCTTTTCCCCCAACCCATATGGGGGCCCTGCCAGGATGCCATTGTTTAGTTTAATTTCTGTAGGCCATTTCCCTAGGTGGAATAAACCTAAAGATAAATCACCTCTGTGACAAACCCAGAGAGGGCTGAACTCCTGTGAAAGCAACAAAAACATACAGGTACACTCACCTGTCCCCAAGATCTGGCCCTACATGTACACATTAAAATATGTCTTACAGGCTTTTTATAAACAACTCTGTCATCCAAAAAGATACTTCCCTTAACATGTTTCTCTAATAGACAGGGGGGATGAGATTCACCCCAATGTACAAAGCCTATGCATCAGGTAAGTCCCACCCAATCCTTATTTTGAGTCCTCTAATCCTATGACGTAGCCTAGGTACTATGGATGACTAGTAATCTGTAAATATCATTGGTTAGATGCTATATGTGATGGACAGATGGCTGGATGAAATAGATGAGGCATTAGGCCTTGATGTTTAGCATGTGACCAGAACTGAAAAATGCAGACATTCAAAATATTTGGGAGGTGAATCTAAAACCTGCATTCCACTATGATGTTTGGTTTGACTCCCACTGGTGCAGCTGCAAGAAGGTGCCTGTCATAATTTGCTGTCATGAGCTCCCTGGCCATGGACTTAAAATTCCCTCCTGCAGGTAGTATTGTTGCACAATTATCTAACATCTGAGCTGACATGGCCATGGTTTTATGTTTTTAAACCGTACACGAGGCAGAAAAGTGAAGATCTAAGAACAGGGAGGAAAGGAAGAGGGAAAGGGAGAACGAAACAGGGCAAAGGGACAAAGATAAGAAAGGAGGATACTGATGAGCTTTTTCTAACAATATCAGTGGAAGGTGTGTGTGTTTGTGGGGGAATTAATTGTTCTATATTCATCCCCGTGAAACATGTCTTAAGTGGGGCTAGTTGGAAAATGTTCATCCAGTTTTTCTTCAGAAAATGCTGTTAAGACTAAACCATTTCCCCCCCCCAAATCATATTAATTTGGACACAGTTTCCCACCACAACAAAAATTTCAGATCTTTCATTTCAGAAAATTTTTGTTAAAATTACATTTTTAAAACAGAATTTGTTTCAATGTTTTATTCATGACAGCAGCGCTAGTAATACATAATATGACAGACATATACTATGACAATAATAGTCAAAATATTCTATTTGTTGTTTGAAAATTAAGGGCAGCTAATACTTACTACAGCTTGAAATATCTTATTTTCTTGTTGAAAATGGCACCCGTTTGTGTTGTAATGACGAAGTTTGACACTTTCAACAAGTAAATAAGCACTCGGTGTACTAAGTAGAGGAGCAGCTATTTTCAATTCCCTAAAAATGTATTCCAAGCTAACACAAGGATATTGAAAACAGCTGATCCTCTAATTAGTACACAAAGTGCATATTTACTTGTTGAAAGTGTCCTACTGTTTTACAACAGAAGCAGGAGGCACTTTGATCTAGCAAATAAGATCAATGTAATGCAAAAATAAAAGCTCTAGTCTTATATGATCAACCAAGTGCATAGCAAACATAGGCATCCTTTTACTAGAAATCAAAGAAACCCGAACTGGAAACTTGTGACATTTTCATCTGGTCACTTTAACGCAGGTGTTTGCTTCTTGGAGGGGGTACTTAGTGCAGATTTCACTCTTTTCCATGTTCTCTACTATATCCTAATGGGCTCCTTTTGAGAATAGGAGCATTTAATCGCTCCATCTCCAAGTCTCCCCTTGAGATGGCGTTTGAGTGGCGATTAGCTGAGTTCTTCCCAGCTGGTCAATCAAAACTTGGGTGAACAAATTAAAATGATTTATTCAATGGCCACCCTTGAGATTCAATCTGTGTCACTCAGCTGTGTGTGAGACAGAGTATGAAGTGATAAAAATATTTCTCTCTCTCTATATGTAAGCCCTGGAAATTGAAGCTGTAGAGGGTACTAATCCTGCTGGTGAACAAGGCAAAGAATGGACAGGAGCGCCACATGGTAGAAGCTCGCTGCCGCCATCTATTGTTAAACAAGGGAAAGAACAGCTACAGGGAGTGTATCTGCATTGGTGTCTACCCAGAATCCTCCAAATGACACTGTAAGGAGTCAGCAGAACTGAATAGTGACTCCAGATCAGCCGGGGGTGAGACTGACTAGCGAGAAGGAGAGGGCTGTTATCCAATCATCAGAAGTGTGTTCCTGGGATAAGAATTTTGTTCAAGGTTCCTATAAACCATTGTTCTTTTCCTAGCGAAGCTTTTCCAAAGAGATGACCGAAGCAGCACTGAGGAGACTCTTTGCTGAAGCTACCCTGGGCAGCCCCAAAGCTGAGTGAACTCTAGAGAGGGCTAGCTAACCAGCACCACTGAAGCAGAAATCACTAGAGCTAGGTCAGGGCCAAACCCAGCAGCACTAGGAGTTCGAGACAGGCCAGCCCAGTTGCACTCCCAGACTCCAGATTTTCCCTAACCAGTGATGCCAAACTGTAGCAGAGGGGGAAGGAGAGTAACATGTTAAGGGACGTTGGCTTGTTAACGGTTCACACTGGCAAGCAGGGACCTGGGTTAAGGGGCTACTATCAAAGAGATGGGCGTTTGATTGTACATGGTGGTGCCATATTTTCCCAATTTGATTCTGTGTCTCCTTTTATACGCTGAGATTAGGTTTCTGGGTAGGGGCTCAAGCTGGTGGTGTAAGTTAATTTTAAAAGGAATCCCTCCATATATGAATCTGACACTTGTTGCCAGCAACCATACCTAGCAATAGGGTTACTTAGAGATTTTTGGGTGCATCGTGTATCATGGAAACATAGAAATGTAGGGCTGGAAGAGATGTGAAACATCATCTAATCCAGCCCCTTTTGGTATCAAGTGTCCCTACAGCACCTATATCAATGGAGCTCATGTAAAGAAGCAAGGAGCTGAGAGTTAATGTTTATGAATATTGTGGGACCCTCCATTTGTTTTATTATGAGCATGGGGGGCATCCATAGGGAAGCCTAAGGGCTCTCTCTGTAGGATTACAGGAAGGCAGAAAATGGGTGTAGTTTAGTCTCCCATATTTAAAACACACACAATTCAGCTTGTGATGTTCCTGTGGATAAATAGATCATCCCTCTGTTTAAAACAATCTGTTCTCTGTCAATGCGTTGACCAGCTAGTCACAGCTCCTGGAAGGCAGTCCACAGCAGGGGCCAAATCCTGCTGGACCTGCTGGAAATGAATACAGTTGGTAAGGAGTGGGTAGCTGGGTGAGCCAGTCTAAAAGTGAAGTGAACCGTGGGGTTCCATCCTGAGAGAAGCGCAGGATGGCACTTGAAAGAAGTGCCCATGGAGTGACTGTGAGAGAGAGACATCACAGGTACAACTCACCCCACGTCATAACAGCTTGTGTGAATTTTGCTGCAAACCTGAACAGAGAGTGAAAGTTTGTAAAGTCTACATATGTCTGTACATCTCTCCTATATAGACATCAGGCTAATGCCTTGAATAGTCTGGTAAGCATCCTGCATCTTTCCTCCATGGGAAACAAGCATCCAAATCCTCAACGTGTCTTTGAAAGCCTCTGCCATAGGGTGCGAACTGCCCCTTATAAAACACAACCTAACCCAATGTGTTACATGGCATTGGCTTATTGTGTGTTTCTATATGACCTCCATTTTTAATTCCTTCTCCAGCCAGACAGTTCCTAAAAGAATGAGGAGCAGAACATTTTAAAAGCAAGTAAAAGAGAGGGAGTTAGGAAAAGAAGAACTGAGAGAGGGGACGAGAGCGAAAGCCAGTTTAGTTTGTTAATTTAGATTCATAAATGGAAGAAAACGGAAGCACCTACTGTGCTGGACAAGGAGACGCTAGGTAATAAGCTAAGGACACAGAGATGAAATAATTTTATGAACCCTGTATGTGACCTGGTCAGTGAAATGAAATTATTGTGAGTCGTCTTGTAAGAATGTCCTGTATGAATGTATTGATAACACTTCACAGCAGGCTGTGGGAAAAGCAAGCAGGAAAATGACACAATAGCTATAAATGAGCACCTTCCCTGCAAACGTAGGGAGGGCAATTATAGGCATACTTCCAGGTCCCAGGCTGAAGTGACATAGCTGTTCTGCCAATGGTGGGAACTAACCGATCAAAGGGTTCTAAAAAGCCCAGCTCACGAGAACAAAGAGTTGTGTGTGGGGAGATAGCTGATGGAATATGACCTTATTCCTATACTTGACAGAGGTTATCAGCAGGAGAAGTGCAACCACTCCCCCAAAGAGCTGACTCTGTGCAGGTGATAGCAACAGTTGTGCGGAGAGGATTTTCTTCATTTGTCAAGTTATGTTCAGAGGGCTGGATTCTACCACCCTTGTTCACCCAGTGCTAAAGACGTCTACCAAAGGGCTAGAGAAAGATTTGGTTCTGCATGGCTGCATATGGTTTACCTGCCTCATGAGGACAAGAAATACTCTGTAGATTTATGTCCCCTTAAATATTGTTGTAACAGAATCCTATAGCACAAATAGGGAGGACACTTCTTTGTGACAGATATTTGAAAAGTCAATTTGTGCACTTTGCTCCATAAGAAGGCCTTCTTATGGGTATAGCTGGGGGAACCCATATTATCTTAAATACCAAAATATACAATTTGCAACCCCTACAAAGAAAATAAGGTAAAATAGTTGCAGATCTTATCTGTTGCATAACCATAGCCTCATTATCATTATGAGTCACTTAGCATTATTTTTATAGCATAACTCCTTCTAGCATCAGATGCACACTGGGTTATCTCCATGTACAAAGTTTAGATCCAAATTCTTGTAGGCTGACATTGGAGTTGAGCAATTTTGCAAAAGATTTTTCTGCACACACTTGCTGTCATTTTCAAATGATTTCATTCTGGTCATCTGCCTGCCCATTCTCCTGCTGTGAGTGTTTTAAGCAATCCAGTTTTGTCTGCAGAAACCAAACTGTAATTTTGGATGCTTCTGATTGGTGAACAAAAAAAATATAATAATAAAAAAAAGGAATATCTGACCAACCACAAACAATTTGAGACAATTTGCAATCTGCTCATGGATGTTATGAAAGCAAAAAAAGAGGCTGAATTCATGAGATACTGTGAATTATTCATTCAGCTCCAGGTGAAACATTTAACTGGAGATCTGCAGAATTCTACCTAAACACATGGTTCTCTCCTCTGTATTACTGATGTGGGCACTTCAGATGAGGCATTTGAACCCAAAAGGGACATTTTTAAACACAATAAACTATTTATTCCTAAAAAAAATGTTTTGAAAAGTTATACTCCGTGTTGGATCAGAAGCTATTTCTGCCTGTGTTTGGAATAACATGCTCTCTGCATATGGGAAATGATTAGATACGTGCATTTGTACACATATAAATGTATAGGTCCATCACAAAGGTGAGCACTCAGAAATATGATGTGGATCCCTGGGGACCTGTGAAAAAAATCTCATAATTTGGCATCCTGAGATAGATTTAATCCTGCTCCCACATGTCACATGGCATTTAAAGTGGAACTATACTCATGTTTTTATTCAAATCACTGCTGTAAAATTACAAAAGATAAGTACTACCTTTCAGCATGAATAAACTCAAATACACACTAAAAATAATTCTGCATTAATTTTTGAAGTTTCTGGCTTCTGAAATGAGTAAATGGGTACAGTTTTCTATTACATGCTTTACAAAATCAAATGTCAAAAAATTCAATAGAATGAAAATTGCTTATCCTGAGTGTGAATATGCAGCATTTTGAGACACAAGGGGTATTTAAATTAAACTAGTGTTAGATGTACATTTCTCATTTCTGAAAGGCCCTTAGCTGGACCCAAGGTAGCACAACTTTTGACGACGATGCAGCCTCTCTGTGGTTAGATGATTTTAAGAGAGGAAGAGATGTTTGAGAACCAAAGGAGTGAGGCTCTTGCTATGTTTAATTATACGTTACTCCACGTGTAGTCCCTCTGAAGCCAGAGTAAGGGTCAGTTCTAAGGGAGGTGGCTTCAGGCCCAGAATGTATAAATCCATTATAGGGCTAGATTGTGACTCTGACTACATTCCCAGGCCAGGGAGCAAGAGGGAGTAAGATCCCCGTTTACCCTTTTCTGCCTCCCAGAGGGGCCACCCGGATTTTGGGTCCAGGCATGTAATGTGTGTCCACACAGCATTTTGGAGCGAGCCTCCCAGCCTGGGTCAATAGCCTCGGGCTAGCAGGACGCGTGCTGGTGCTCTACAAACAGTTGTGTAGACAGCATTTTGAAGTGGGGGCTCAGGCTGGGAGCTGACTCCCACCCCACTCCTCCCAGGCTTTAGAGCCCAAGTTCCACTCTGAGCCATAACTTCAAAGGTCCAAAGTGCCGTGTAGACATATCCTCAGAGAGGCTACTCCCCAGAACAGTGCTACTCCCCTGTACCAGCACTAAATTGCTACACATGCACATGCCATGCTGGTCTAGCTGCTCTGCGAAGGTGCCATGCTCCCTTCCCACACCCCGCTCTCTGGTCAGAAGAGCTGAGCTAGTAGAAGGCAGGGTACGTAGTAATTTACTGCTGGCTTATTCCAGTGGTAAATTGTTACCCCTTGGGGAGCAACGGAGAAACAATTGTGTCTTAGAGGGTTATCTCTAAGTCACTGTGCCTCCTGACGATGCTTTTGGGTTGGTGTAGCTTTCACGTCACCCCTTGCTGGGGGCTGAGCTTAACGTCACCATCTGGGCCGATAGAGGTTTCATTTTACTCTGGGGGCAGAAGCTGTGGCCCCCACTTATGACAAGGAGTTTATTATACTTGTGGTGATTTAAAAAAAAAAAAATTCACATTCTGATCAGGATTATGGCAGTGTTGGGTGATCTCCCAGGTCCAATATTCAGAGACCAGAGGGGGGAAAAGAAAACCCATCATTTCTCAAAGACAAGTAATCATTAGGAAGCAGGTTACATTTATCTCTCCAAATTAGGAAGCAGATTTTCATCATTGAATCACCTTAGTATTTTCAAAGAGTCTGTCTGCTAATGTTTTCCAGAAGGATATTGGCAACTGCAGACAGTAAAACATTTATTCAGAGTGAATACAGAGGATTAGGGTATTTAATTCCTAAAAGAAATACAGTACAGGCAGTTTTTGCCCATATGCAATACTGAGTTCTGCTAATCCCAAGCAAAGCATTATGGCAAGCAGCGGGCAAAACTTAAAACAAAAAGAGATATTACATGCCAAGCAAAGAAAGCTTGAAAATTATTATAAAATGTGGCTCCACTTCATTCAAAACCAAACTCCAGCACAAAATACTATGAAACAGAACATTTGGGTTGTATTGTTAAGCCATCAAAAGTCAAAAAAAAAAAAAGCCACAACCTTAACTCTGCCCTCTTCTTCATATTCTTTCTTTCATTACCTGATCTCACGCTATTTTCAAGTAATACAATGTAATATCATCTGACACTTTCTAGCCTCCTTAGATACGCATCTTAGAGGACGTGAATGTGTAATTAAATGTTTTATTGTAATATATATGCATAAGGGCACATGCAACCTTAACCATGTATTTTGTGACTTTTCAGACTCAACTTCAGTGAGGTAATTAAATGTTTACTGAGGGACGTGATACGTTCATTATTGCTTGTAGCCTTTCAATCAATAGTGGATGTCTTTCTAAATGATATGCTGTTATTCTAACACAATTTTGTGGGGTTCAACAGCATTATTTACACGTCAAGGAAGAATAGCCACTGTGAGTAATTTTAATCAAAACTCTTAGGGCCACGTTCAGCCATCATATACCTGAACCAATGTCTCCTTAAGTCAGTAGGAGTTGGTATGAGCCCTAGGTAAGCTAAAGGCAAGCACCCATTTTGCAACACTAGTGGGGCTTTGGTAAACCTTTCTGAATAGAAGGTATACTTTGTATGTAATAGTAATGGATCAGAAACCAGCTGATGTGACTCTACTTAAGTCTATTGACTTCAGACCAAGACAGTAGGTTACTCAACTCATTATGAAATCCAACACTGTACAGTATCAATGGGCTTTTCAAATGTGTACAGCATTGGCCTAACTCTGCGCCAGTTAAAATTAATGGGAAAACACTCATCAACTTCAGAAGGAGCACAGCTGGGTCCATGCTGACTGCTTTTGACAATCCACCCCTATATGGTCACATACATCCCCTGTTTGGATATTGCTCTTAGCTAAGAATGTGTCAGTATTTCCATTGCAAACTTCCTTTATTCTGTCAGCTAACTCCTTTTAATATAATAAGATCTTGACTATTTCAGTGACCTCACTTCATTCACTGTATAGCTAAGCATGATAGAATTTGATTTTTTATGCTTTTGACAGATCTCTATGTCTAATTGTAATAGTTTTTCACGGTTGTGGGAATTATGGGGGGTGGGTCTGATAATTACTCAATTGCAATAAAAGGTGAGATTCAAAAAGTTAAGCTTTGTAACGGTTAAAACACAAATTGTCAGCATCTCTTGTCAAAATATACAAAGTAAATATCCTGAAATCAAACCCATGAAGTCTCAAGCAGCATTTCCTTACTGTGCCTACCTGTACATTTTGATTATTACCTCTGGAAATATTTGTTCATCAGTTTGGGTGTGTATAGCAAAGTCAAAGTTTAATGACACATCGATAAATAGCTAATCCTTCCAAGCACATGCATAGTTCTGATTATATGATGAACTTCCACTTCCCCAAACAGGTTTTCTGGCTCCTCTTCAGCATTATAACCACATCAAGGGAACCTTAACATACAGGGGGTTTCTGGCAGTGGAGAATTGCCTGCCATCACTGTTTTGGGGTTTTTTTATGTTGCTTACATATTTTAGTAGAGCAATGTAATTTTATGTCTCAAGTAGTACAAACTGAGTAATTACGAGCTGTGCTATGTACTATATATTCCTTACAATGTTTAATCTCTAATGCCCTGCTTATCTACACAAAATCAAGACCCAGCCCACCCAACCAGGATGCAATAATAATTAAGGTGCAATTATGAAATCAGATCTGTTGTGTGCATTACCCCTCCTATTGTGTCTCATGCATGAAAGATTATCTAGGATCACAATACAAACTTTAGGTTTGACGCAAGATTCTTAGGTGGAAATGAAAAGCTGTTCTGGAATCACCCAGTAGAGTTATTTAGAAGGACTGGACCACATACAAAAGGGGGGGAGGGGTGTATTTTGATGGCTGGAGATGATGGCACAATCAGGACTGGGTTCTTAAATACAGGGCTCCGCCACTGGACCTGTAAATCACTACCTCGGATGATTGCCTATGAGCTCTCGTATATTAGGAGCCAGATTCCTGGAGTAGAAGTGTCTACGCTAGAAAACACACAAGCACAACTAGCAGCTTTACTGGAGCTCTGTGCAGAAAGGGTGGACTAGATAGATAGACAGATAGAACTGCCCCCCCACCTGCTCCCATAGTACTAAGAGTCATTGCTACAGGATGGACGTTGTGTCTCTCATTCATTTTCTCTTAAAGATGAGTAATCATTTGTCTGTCTGTCTGTCTGTCTGTGTGTAGTGCATTTGCTTGCATGTGCCGTCTGTCTTGCCAGAGGGAAATGAAATATTACAACTTTCAGTGGCAAAAGGAAAATATTAAAAGGAAACACTTTAAAGACACAGTGTCTAATTTCCACCATAAAAAGAAAATGTAAATTAAATGTAAAGTGGGTTGTAATTTCCTCTCCCGCTCATTATGAGCTAATGAATGACCCAAACAACCAGCCATCTCAAGAGTAGGAAAAAAGGGCTATTCTCCATAACCACATCCAAGCCCTACCACTTTTCCCATGTCTTTCATATGCACTTTAGGCTGTGGAGCTAGTTTACATATACAACAAAGTTTCATGAGGTCGGAGAGTCTAAGGCATGCAGATAGTAGACCACAGGTCTGCTCTACATAGAGGTCTTATACCAGTATAATTATTTTGGTCAGGATATGATTTATTTATTTTTTACTGACACAGTTTGATTGGTACAAACCTAGCGTGAACGTGGTTATACAGCCATAAAGGTGCCTTAGACCAGTACAGGTTATTCTCATTCCTGAACAGCGTGAGCACCTTCACAACACTAGAACTGCATCCGCACTAGAGGTATTGTACCACTGTAAGGATACCAGTATAAATAAAGAAGTACAACTTGTCTGTAGACAAGCCCAAAGGGAAAAGTTAATCTATACTTACTCTATGGAAGAGGTGGGTGATCAAGAGAAACTTGTATGAAGAGAGCACAGTGGCTTGGCAAACTGGGGTGAGGTGGGCGACATATTGAAAAAATACACAGGAACCCACTGAGAGATATTGGCAATTTATAGGGTGTGGTTTGAGCCTGGGCTCGACATAGGAAGCATGGTAGACAAAGACAATCTAATTTACTAACCATTGATAATTTAGCAGCAATTAAACAAAAGACTTATTTTACTGGTCACTAATGGCCCTGGTCATCATTTACACATCATAATATTTTTTGTATTTGACCAAAAAAAAAAGTGCCGATCATAGGGCTTGTCTACACTGTCCAGTATTTTGGACTATGGAGGTGTGAATGCCAGTGCACACCAAAGTGCTGCTGTGTAACTCCCCCATGTGGACACTGCAGACCTGAGCTAAAGGTTCCAAATTCACATTAATCCTTTTTGAAAAGGATCATATTAATGAGAACTAAGAAACTTTTAGTTCACACCTGCAGCATAGCCTTAGACTCTCAACACTCACAGCGAAGCATGGAGAATGTGTCATTGGGTACCTAATTTCTTCTGCAAATCACCTTTAACTTTTGGTAGGTATGTTAATGAAGACCAGGCAAATTATACAAATTCTATGCTAAGCATCTGCAGCTGAACCACAGACAAGAACTAGTTTGTCTTGTCCTTCTTATTTTGCTACATTTTTTGTCTCTGGCTCAGTTTTCAAACTGAGGTTTAATACAGAGTCTGACAGAATGACTCACAAGGGAAACGATTACAAAATCGTTCCTTTCACATTCAGACCCCCTCTCTTTGGGATCCTGAGCTGAAGAATTCTCGAGGCACCTGCAAGTTTGGGGGAAAGTAATGACAGAATTATTTGTGAGCAAACAAAGAACTGGGTCACAGCACAGCAGGAGAGGTGGCTTGTCAAATTAAACTCTGAAGATGCATAGCTTCTGGGATGTTTGCTGCAGACATTTTGTTTAGCCAGATGAAATCCCTATTTTAAGCAAAGTGAGAGGGGAATAATTCCTGGGTCAACATGGTGTTTTGATAATAGCCCAGTGCAAGGAAAGTGATTGCACTAGCTGAAGAGGGGGGTTTGTTGTTTTATGATGTTATTCCTTGGGTGCAAGATTTTGCTCGCTTGGGAGATACTTTGTAAATTATAGTATCTTGCAGAAGCAAGCCCTTTATTTGTGACTGTGTCCCTGGCTACCCAAGCATACGTACAAACATGCAGCATGCCAGGATCCCAAAGTCTAATAGGTTGTCTACGTCATACTCACAGGAGAGACGATTTTATCTCCAGAAAGAGTGTGAGGCTGTTTAAAAAAGGAAAGTGATCATTTCTATTACTGTTGCAACCACTGCTATGTAATTGCAATAGATCTTGTATAAAGTATGCCTTTGGAATTGGAAAGATGTAATCTGTTGAACAACAATCTGTTGAACAAAACAAGATATGCGTGTATTATCCTTGTATATGAAGTTATGAATCTTTGCTGTGTGTTTGTATACACACATGTTGTGTTACCCACAAGACAGATTTGCATCCAGACCAGCCAGCCATGGTTGCTGGGCTATTAAGGCGAATCAACTCTTCCAGTGGGCCCCTCTCAAGGATGCCTCAGTGTATGTAAACAATGGCACATAGATCATGTGATCCCTGACTCCATGTTTGGGACAATAATTTTCCATGCACATAAACTGTGGGGGAAGAGGGGAAACAAGGAATAAGCTGGAGCGTGTGACATCATCCCCTTGTCTCTTTCCTGCTCTACATCTCTGGCTTATGACTTCTAATGCAGAAGAGCTTTGAACAATGGACTGAGGACCCCAATATTTGGGATGATCCAAGAGAGACATACTACAAGCTAGCGAATTTAAGATCACTGTTATTATCCTGATCGACAAACACTGAAATTAACCATAATGTATATGTTTCGTTTTAACCTCTTAACAATCAATGCTCTTCCTTTTTTCTTGTACTAATAAACATCTAGTTTTTTAGTTACTAAAGGATTGGCTACCAGTGTGTTTTTTGGGTAAAAGCAGAAGTATATTTTGACCTGGGGTGTGTGTCTGGTTCTTTGGAACCGGAAGAATCTAGTAATTGTGATTTGTGATTTTTCTGGTTTTAACAATCATTTATCACTGGTTTGTCTGTGTGGTGCATGAGGGGCTAGAGTGCCTGAAGGGAATGGGCTGTGGCTTCATGATAACTCATATAGTAATTTGGAAGCATATACTGGTTACCGACTTGGTGAAATCTTATGATAGAATATACCACCATATATTCTTATGATAGAATATACCTGTATTCTGGCAGTGTGACCTGAGACTGGCGCTCTTAGCTGTGTCCCATACCAGGCAGCGTGAAAAAGAGCAAACATGAAATGCTGAGATCATTTACAAATAAACCAAAACAAAGCTGTCCCTAGAACCCCATGCAGGGCAGACCATCCTTCTGTGCATCCAAGTGTCCTTTCGCGTTGTTTTGATGAATCTCATTTTTTATCTCTATTGTACTTCAGAAATAATGTAACCTATGGAGGGGAGGTCAGAAGTGACCCTGTGGGCAAGTTCTTTTGCAAGACCTCTGTACTTAATACAGACCATGTGTTACCTGTTCAGGAGTTTAAATGAAGCTCGTTTAATTACCTGAATCGTTTTTGAAAGAACTGTGCATTTAGGGGCTAATCCAAGTTACAATCGCTATAGAGCTTTGCCCCCAGCACCACAGTATCTGAGCACCTCACACGGGAGGCGGGGCAGTGCTATTATCCCCATTGTACAGCTAGGAAACTGAGGCACAGGGAGACTAAGGGCTATCCACTTTTCTCACCCAGCAAACTTGTTCTCAATGGGATCAGCTGGGTCTTGAGCACTTCGGGAAATCAGGACATTTCTTTAGGTACCTAAATGGGAGCTGTTGGGTGCTGAGCCATGGTTCTAATTGTAGAGTGAGTGTCTGGATATATTCTGCAAATCTGTCATTAGAAACAAGGGATGGAATATAACAGAACACAACCAGTATTTTCAAAAGAGTAAGAAGCTGACGATTTAGACAACAGAAATGCCAGGGCCATCTCTTGTTTCCTACAGTTCAAAGAAGCCCTGAAACATGAGAAGAGAATCCACCTCAAAACTCACCACAAAAGGCCTAGACAGTTAGAAGCAGATCACTGACGCAATGGAGCGTAATGCATGAAGATAGATAAAATAATATATTTTGGAGCAAAAGATTATATAGTTAAGCGAGTTGAGGTTTTTTCCTAGCATGAAAGGAAGAGAAGGCCTTACCGTCTTTCACATAATTCGCAGTACGTGTCACGTGTCAGTGAAATCGAATATAGTTTGATATGTGGGTGAATATGTAGATGGCTGTGTGGGTGGCAATGCACAAGTTAGGGAATTAATTCAGCATCCACCAGTACCTAATTAATTATCTTCAGACCTGTTTGTGGCGCTTGCTGCCTGCAAGGTGATCTCCTCACAGGGTGGGCATAGGTTATGCAAAGGACTCAGAAAGGTGGAACATGACCCTTTGCCTTTAAAGAACCGTGGAAGTGCATTCAGGGGAGTAATAATTCGGCTGATGTACTGGATATTTTCGGTTTTTGCTTCTCTCTCTTTTTAATTATTTGCATGCAAACAGGTTTGTTATATGGGAAAGCATTGCTTCCTATTACTCATCTCTCATCTGAAGTCTTATTCCGCTGTTAATTACATCACCATTATTCATGACGTTGTCATAAATCAGAAAATGACAACTTCAGACATGGACAAGGCAGAAGTAGGCATGGGAGGCTTAAGCCATGAGGCTCTGGAACAGAGTAGGAATTTGCTCTTGTATGTGCACGCAGTCCTACGGATGCTGTTCTTAATACAACGCTCTGAAACTGGAGACCTAACATTCTACTTTCATTTAATAACTGCCAAAGCAACAGACCCGTGATGAATAACCTGCAACGTGTCCCGTCAGGTTGCGGAAGAGAAAGGATCTCAGCTATTACGGGAGGAGCACCATACAATAATCTAGGCAGACAAATGCCACCGTGCCTCACATTTACATTGTATGAGTCTATTCTGTTTGGTTCCTGAGCCCACCGCCGTGGAATCTCAGCACCATCCACAGAGAGCCTAAGTAACTTGAGGTGACCCCAGGCCAGTCCTCCAGCTCTCGAATGTCTGGACAGTCCAAATTTCACAAGTGGCTACTATCTCTATACCCAGGTCTGAACACACCCCAAACTTTGAAGCCACATAGTCCACTGCAGGAATCCTGTTTTCATATGTGGGATGTTAGAAGGCTATTGGCTTTCTACATAGATATGACCAAGCAGCAGCGTAGTATAGGTCTCTGGCACCCAGGGGCCAAGCCTGCATTTGAGCCCCCTCCCCCCCCCGGCCTCACGTGCCCCCCTGCAGGACAGAAGGGGTCCCTGGTTCTCATTAGATGGCGCCGCCCCCCAGCTGCCCTGGCGAGTGGGAGGGACATGCCGCTTACCGCCTTCTGCTTGGGGGACTTTACCCACCACGTGGTGCCCGCATCTCTCGCTCCAGCCCCCCAGGCCAGCACCAGCTCGGGCAAGTAGGCCTCAATCCCTGCCCTGGGGTGGGCGTGCCAGGCCGGTCCCCCCCCCCAGCCCTTGTGCATCTTGGAGGACCAGCCAGGTGCCTCCACCCCCAGCCGGCGCCAGGGGGCCTGGCCCTCCCCAACCCTCCCTCGGTATACCACTGTCTCCAAGCAATTAAGAAAGCCTCTAAGCTGTTAATTTTCTTCATCGATAGAGCTAGGGGGTGGTCCTTGAGCTGTGCTCAGAGCCTATCAAGATAGATATCTGGGTGTATTACATGTTCTGATGCTGCGGGTGGTCATCCCCCCCACCCCGAAGGGTCACAGCACATTTGACCAGATCACAGGTACCATCTATGTCATTACTTAAGAATGTTTGAGATGTGTAGGGCTGCTGTGTGGCCTTCAGTACATTCATTTTCTGAGCCTTGTGCCCTGATTCATGCCACCAGATCTGAGGTTGCATTTGGTTCTGCAATACTCTCTTCAGTTCTGAACTCTATTCCAAGGCTCCCTCCTCCATCTGGGGATACTGCTCAGAAGGCCCATGAAGTGGACCACCCATAGGTTGAAGAAGAGTTTGCTCGCTTGGCGCGGTAACTGCATTCTTTGAGATGTGTCCTGTGGTGGGTGCCCCACTACCTGCCCTCCTTCCCCTCCCCTTCGGACTGTTCTCTAGGGAGGTTGAGTGGACAAGGAGCTGAGGGTGGTTCGCCCAGGCACCCTTATTTAGCCTCGGCACAAGGTGCATGCATGGGCCAAACAGCCAGTGCTAACTGAAAATCACTGATCAAGGCCTCAAGAGGCACACAGACACCTGAACTGGGGCACTCATTGGGGCATACATCTTGAAGAACTGCAGTTAATGCACAGAGTGAATAACCTCTTCTTTAACAAAGGTATTAAAGCCTGTTCTTCAACAGAGCAAACTGGGACGGTTCCATCAATTCCTTTCCAAACACAAATACAAAACCCAGCGCTACACACAATACCCCAGAGTAGTGCCCTGTAACCCCCAACCTCATCATTCGTATAGCGTTGTGATATTTCATACAAAGTGTGCCGTGTAAGCTAGCATATGAAAGGTGAAACCTATTGTTCTGTCAAAATACGTATATCGTTAGCGTGTATGAAGTTGTGAGATTTTGCTGGATGGTTGTTATTGAACTAGGCTGTGGGTTTTGGGAGGCACCCACTGCTAGTTCGCCAGTGACAACCAAGGTGGTGACCCACACCAGGCAGGCCTTAAATGACCATTGAGCAGCAGAGCCGTTGTAAACAATGGACTTACAATTCTGTGAGAGAGGTGCATGAGCACCACACAATGGGCATTGCTCAACTCTATGCCTCAGTAAGGCCCATCAGGATATATCTGGACCAGTATTTTCCAGGCACATGGACTGAGGGTATAAAATAAGTGACAATGGCATGATGCCTCTCTCCTTCCCCACCCACACTGAAGGCAACGATAACACCGGGAAGACAAAGATTTGAACTGAAGCGACTGATCCCAGGCTGAGCATGACAGTCAGCCTGTGTATCAACTGTACCCCACCTGTAACAGCCAATGGGGTGAGAAAAGCTGTTTGATTCAACGCTCGCTTAGTCTAAACGATTAGGATTTAGAATGCGTGTTTACTTTTTATTTTCTTTAGGTAATTATTTCTGACCTTTATACCTACCCCTTATAATCACTTCAAATCTATCGTTCTGTCGTTAATACAGTTATTTTAATATTTTAGCCTTACCAGTGAGTTTGTCTGAAGTGCCTGAGAAATCTGCTCAGGTTACAAAGGCTGGTGCATGTCCCCTTTCCTTTGATGAAGCGGTGAACTAATTAATAAGCTTACACAGTTCAAGAGAAGGTCTTGGGCAGTGAAAGCCTGCATATTTCTGGGGTGCAAAGCTGAGGGCTTAGGAGATTTCCTGGTGTGTCCCGGTGTACAGTTCATGTGTGCCTCAGAGAGTTTTCATGCAATATTGCTTGGTGTTTTTCTGAATGCTGGTGGCTGAGTGATAACAGCACCTTGAGGGGTTTTCTGGCAAAGCATTGTGAGAGACAATCCAGTCCAGAGAGTTAAGGGGGCACAGAATCCCCACAGTTCCCCATCATACCCTGGGGATCCCGTCACATACAGTTAAGACATTTTTCCTGTAATTTTTTGTTTCATTTTAAAACTACAGTTGTTTAGCAAGGTGATCCCTGTACACTTCGCTGGGAATTAATCTGCTGAGCTGCCAGGAGCCAAAAGTGTGGCTCTCCCCCTTTCCCCCCACCCCGGCCCCAGTCACTCCGCCTGAAAGCCAGAATGACAGTGTAGTTTCTGAATTGCTCCAGCAAAGTTGAGCTGAATACTCGATATTTATGAGGCAGTGCAGAAATGTTAATCTGCTTTGCATACTGTTGTTCATAAGTGAAAAGAGCTTATTTAGTTTAATACATGCTGTGATCAGTCAGGAAGCCTGTTGATAATGTGCATGTCCAGTGTCCACTCTAAATAGTGAATGATCTACATCTGTTCTGATTGCTTGCCAAAATGTGCCAGCACTGGCCACGGAGTGGGGTTTTCAGATGAAGAGGTTGATTTCTTATGTTGCCACGTGATTTTTTTTCTTTCTGTCACTGACATAGGGAAGGATCTCAACATGCAAATGTGGCTTAAAAACCCATCCTGATTGCTTTAACAGAGAACTATCCAGGCATTGTAACATGCAACGTGCTCTCCCACTTCATACAGATTCAGTTTCATAGAGAATAAATTTGTCTTATTATTCAGTTGCTTTTTTCTCATGGACTTCTCTTCGGGCTGCCGGAGTCATTTATTTGTCATAGTACAGTACTGTCTGCAGATGTCCTGCAATTCTACAGTGCAAATCATAAATTCCTCACGGCTTTCCTGTTATAGAGAAGCCATCACCAGTCTGACAATTCATGTCTTGGGGTCAGTTGATAGACCTGGAGACTTGGCATTATTCTGTGTTTCTAATGGGCTCATTCCTACTCTGGTTGAATTCAATGGGAGTTGTGCCATTGACTTCAATAGGATCTGCATTGGGCCCTAATGTTTTTAGCTCCTCCCATGACATGGCCTCTGCTTCATTCCTAAACCCACAGCCATTTCTCAATCATCACCACGGTGCCCAGGGTGAGACTTCAGAGTCATTTGATGTAAGTGGCTATCATATCGTGTGTGTGGCAGCCACTCTGTTGTCACGAGTTCCACCACTGGAAAAAAAGCCCCTCCATGGTTTTCAAGTTTGTATCTGTTCCTCTTTTAACCCTGTAGTCTAGAACAAGTGGGAAATAGCACAGTAGGTTCCTAAGATACTCACACTCTTTAAAATGCAGGATCCCTGAAAGTGCAGTTGGTGAGGATACAGCGTAAAGGCTGTGGTGGTTTTGAACCCAGACCCACAGGTTTCTAGGCATCCCGCACACCTGTCACCCAAAATTACTTCTAGTGAAGAGCTAGCAGAGCTTTGACCTTGCCAGAGGCACCTGCCATCCTGCATCATAACTGAGGACAGTCATTGGCCCCACCCATGCTACTGAAGCCAGAAGAAGACACAGGATGTTGTCTGAACAACAGAGAAACTTCTTAAGTGGCTTCTGCACGAGACCTGACTCGTACTTGATCCCTGATTCTTGGTCTGACCCGGGGTTTGGATTCTGACTCTGACCACTAGGTCAGATAGCCCACGTCCCAATCCTGACATATGATCCCGTTCTGAATTGGCTCTTTAGTACTGGACCAACTTGAGACTGAAGGGCAGAGAGAAGCGGGATTACTGGTGTCCGTGGAGGTAGGACGAATCTACTGTATAAATCTTATTAAGGGCTCTCTGCATCTTCAGGTGCTTAAAGACCTTTAAAATCTGGCCTTTCAGGGTGGGATTCGCAATGCTGATTTGTGTGTTGTGTGTTGATTTCAATGGGAGTTAAGCACCTCGAGGATCTGTCTCTGCCTTGATTTGCCATCTGTAAAATGCTTTCCTGTCTTGCATGGTTATTGTAAGGCTTAAAAAGCATTTAAAAGACTTTGAAGAGTTCAGATACCACTGTAATAGGGGCCATGTACTACCATAGAGAGTTCCTGTTAAAACTACTGAGGAATGATCTTTTCTGTCCAAATATTTCCCTGTACCATTCTATCCTCCTTTTATAATCTTCACCTCACAACTCGTCTTGCTTTATTATTGCAATAATTACCTTCCTAGTTCCCAAATAGTATTTCCAGTTACATCTGAGTCAATTAGATTCTCACATAATTTCTAACTAACTCAGATCCTGCCTCTCTTCCATGAATGTTATCATGCCATTCTGTTCTAATAGAATTCAAGTGTGGCTCATTTATGCACAACTCCTGGGGTTACTGTTAGGCCTTCATACCACTATGTGCATGATTTCAACACATTTTAAAATAAGACATGGAGAGGGAAATTTAGCCATCTTGTATCTACCATTAGACTTCTTAAAAATGGCCAACAAGTCAAAAGTACAAAGGTAAATGAGAGCTAAACCTAATCCTAATTACCTAATCCTGTATAGAATGCTTTATTATATAATACTGTTGGTGGAACGGGACATAAACCATCATGCTTCAGGGCTAAAGACAAACTTTAGCCATTTGGGGCTAAGAGGAAATTTTCCTTAGGGTCAGGTTATCTCAGACCTTCTGACTACAGGGATTTTTATGTCTTCCTCAGAAATATCTGGTGCTGGCCACTGTTGATGATAGTTACTGGATTCTGGTCTGATCCTGTCTGGTGGGTCCTATGTTCATTATGTGAATATATTTGTATTGTGAATTATAACTGTAGCACAGGTTCGAAAAAGCATTGAGGATTGGGGGAAGGGAGAGAGGATGAAGGAGAGACAAAGATTAAGGCTAAAAGCAACAGTAACAAAACCAAACCTAGAGATCGGAGTGAGCCCTCAAGTTCAGATCCAGAACTTGAACAATGGCTGGACACACAGGGGAAGCAAAGAAGGATACCAAGCTTATCTTGGCCAGGTCAGTAGTTAAGGATGATTTTGTTCATCACCCTTAGTATAAGTGGTACTGGGGGAAACATACAGAAAAGCCCTCCTTCCAATGAGTAATGTCCTAGACCTCCTCTTGAGCAGAAAAGAGGTGTTTCTGGAGGTGGTGAAGAGCTTCACCTCTGGTAGTCCTCCCGCTTAGGAATATGCTATGAAAAACTTGAGTGTCTAGCTCCCATTTGTAGTCCTTTGAAACATGTCTGTTGAAGACATTGGCTGTGGTGTTCTGTATACCTGGCAGGGAGACCTCTGAGATTTGGATCTGATGAGCTCTCCACCGTTTGCAAAGTTTCATGGCTTTGGCACATACGAAGGGGGATTTTGCTCCTCCTGGTTTGTTGATAAAGAATACGCAGAGTACATTGTCCATCATGACCCTGACTGATTTGCCCCTGCTGATGGGTAGGAAATGGAGGCAAGCATTCCCAATAGCCCTGAGCTCCAACAGGTTGCTATGGAGACTGGTTTCCTGAGCTGTCCATCTGCCCTGCATCGTAAGGGCATTGAGGTGGGCTCCCCACCCCAACAGTGATGCATCTGTTGTGAAGGTTCCTGGTGGATCTGGGATAGGAAGGAATGCCTGCAAGGGAGCTGAAGTCAATTCCTTATTGTGGTACAAGGCCTCCTTTGAATTGCCCTTACTAGGCCTGACAATGTTACATATTGGTCTAAGGAAAGGTAGGCTCTGGCAGTCAATGAGTCCAGATATGCTCCTATAAACTATATATTCTGTATGGGATTTTTTTACATTTGATGCAGACCCAGCTCTTGGAGCAGAGCAAGGGCCGTCTGGGTGGAAGATATCATTACTGTGGAGGATCAGCCCTTAAGTAGCCATCCAGTCATTGAGATACACGAACACTAGCATTGCTGCTCATCAGAGATAAGCAGCCACTACCGCTAGGGCCTTGGAGAACACCCCTGGAGCCAGGAAAGGCTGAAGGGAAGTGCTCAGTATTGGAAATGATCCTGGCCTCGGGTAGGTATTTCCTGTGTGATGGACGTATCGTTATATGAAAATAGGTATCATGTAGGTCAAGGGCTGAAAACCAATTCTAGTAAAGGAATTATGGCTGCCAGAGTCACCGTCCTGAAATGTTGAGGTTTTACTAACTTGTTTAGAAGTCTTAGATCTAAGCCTGGTCTCTGCTCTCCATCCTTCTTTCACATAAGGAAACACTTTGAGCAAAAACCTTTGCCCTTGTGAGGAGGCACGACCATCTCTATAGCTCCTAACTGAAGAAAAGAGTTCACTGCTTGTCTCAGTTAAAGCTTGAGAGGGAGATGGACATGGCTGCAGTTGTCTGAAGCATCTAAGGATACTAGAAGAGCAGTTCTGGCCAATAACTGGCCCTCAGAGATGATGAATTGGAATTGCTCCATGGTAGATATTCAATAAAAGCTGTGAAACTGTTGTTATAATTTGTAAAATTATATTTGGCCATGACCACCTGGTAGATTGCAACTCTAAATTGCAGGGTTGCTGATGAACAGGACATTCATCCAAAGACATCCAGTCTTTTCTGATCCTTGGCATAGAGGCCTGCTCATTTACCACATCCACCACCAGGGAGTTAGGAGGAGGGTGGGAGAACAAAAAGTCAGAAACCTTAGAGGGAACAGGATACTTTTTTATCTGCCCCTTTACATGTGTGCAGAATAAGGGCAGGTGTCTGCCACACAGTCTTAGCTGGATCCACGAGCGCCTCGTTAGTGGGCAACACCAGCCTGGAGGGTGTTTCTGACTGCAGGATATCCAACAGTTTGTCCTGTGAATCATTGTCTTGAAATAGCATTTGAAGAGAGGCAGTTATCCTCTTTATCTGCTCTCGAAATTAGCCATGGATGGTGGCAGAGGCATGACCACCTCCCTATGAGACAGTACTGGTGATCTGGTAAATGGTTGTCAATCGGCAGCACAGAGGTCCCAGTATGGCCATGGGTGGTGGGGGAGGGCCATACAGAAGTGAGGACGGCATGCAGGTTTGGTTCCACCACACTTGACAGCGAGCATGATCTTCCCATTGACTGCCAGAGACTGGATTCCTGAAGGTATATGTTGGAGATCCCTGAACAGACATAGAAGAGACTGACTGGAAGTCTCCTTCATCCAATGGATGAGCACCTGCAGAAACTGGTGAAGAGTCCTACAGTACCAGAGGGTGATGGTCCACAGATTGAGGTCTCGGTATCAGAGATGCTTGAGAAGCAGGGGACATTAGTTAACCTGTTATCAAGAGGTCTTTTATATATCTAAATTCTTATAGTGCTGAGCAGGGGTTTGGCGCCAAGGATATGGTCACCGAAGCTCATGGTACTATTGATGGTAGATGTACCAGAGTACATGCCAAGGCAGACATGCTAAGGCTCTGTCTCAGGCCAAGGTAGTTGAAAAGGAACTGCGGGTGGTTTGCACTCAGTTTCTGGCACAAGGAGGCATACAGCACATGCATGAGCTGAACTGAAAATTGCCACTCAAGGCCTCAAGAAGCATATGCACATCTGAAGTGGAGTTCTCAGCTAGCTGCTACTCAAAGAACTATTCTCTCCCTATGCTAAATGTGTGGCCTCTTGAAAAGCAGGGGGAAAATGAGCACTATATGAGGTAGATCCTACTGTATTTGTCAAAATTCCCTTACTAATTAGTAGGAAATTCAATTTGAGAGGTTTTTTATGGCTGACATAATGCTTTCAAAATAATGGGTATTCATAATTAGTCAATCATTTTATGAAGCCTAAAGGGAGAAACAAATGTGATAATGATGAAAACCTTCCACTTTATGCATCTTCCTTAAAAGTTTACCAATGGATTAAGCAATAGCCACATTTCAGTCATTTAAAGTTAATAGTCTGTGGCTGTCAATTGTCAGAGATAGTGCCACGTTTTTATATTATGCAGTATGAATTTTAATAAAGCACAGTACTGTACTCCCAGAAGTATATACTCAAACCTTATTATTATAAAACTGGAAATTATTTGTCTAAAAATAACATCTCAGAGACATTCCTTTACTGAGCAACAGTGCCTTTCTGCCTAGCCCTGAAAGAACCTACAGTTTACTACTTACTCCTCTTCGCTTTAAAGTTAAATCTCAGATGGCATTTTATAAACCTGGGGCATTCATGGGAAACATTTCAAGGAGCTTTTGAGTGCTGAAGTAGTCTATTCCTCCTGGCCTCACACTTCATACAGTGTTCATTTTAGACCACTAATATAGATGTGAGCAGGGTAATGATGTTATCCTAACTAATAGCACTCGCTGCACTTTTGAAATTCATTTCCATGATGAAGTGATGGCAATGAAATTGAAGCAAAAAATAAGTCGCTCCATGAAAGAAGAGCCAGTCAAGAATTAATAAGATTTTAGATTATTTTAATAATCGGTCTCAGATGTTCATAGATTTTCCTTCTGTATCAGTGCAGCCAATTAGCATATGTTTCATGTCAGCTCTCCCAGGGGCATTTTTATAATTCCTTCTTCTAGCTGGTGGCCAATGCATGTCACCATTCTTCAAAATCTTGAACACAAGACTGATGAACCACAATCTAAACATCAGCCTTTTCAGGAAGATGCCTGCCTCAGCACTGCTGGAATGTTTTAAACCAGCTGAATAGTGACACTCAGTTACTGATGTGCATGAGGTGGACACATCAGAAGAGCAGAACTTTAAAAGTCTCTGCATTGCCACCTCCTTCCCTTCCCCGCTCCCCCGGCTCATGAGAAAATTCCATTAATTGTCACGACGCTGTTTCACTGAGATTAAATGCTGCCAGTTTCTGTTAGTACTCCCCTCAAATGGTGACCTCTCTTCTAGTTTGCATCACAGATGGCTAAAGCAGAATACACCCTCTCTATATTTGTAAAGAGGTTTATCATCCTGTCGCCAAGATGCTTGGCATGTTTAGAAACACCGGTACTGGCAGAAACTGGACACATTGTGCTACACATAAGGTCCAAGACTCAGCTCCACAAAAGGGCATGGGAATCTAACGCCCCACTTTAGTTACCTTAGTCCAAAATGAAGGCGCCAGTGAGATCCCCAAAACCCCTGTGCAGCTGCTACCTAACCCTGTAAGCACTAAAAATCCCTGATTTTTTCTCTTTTAAAGTCCCCTAGACACCTAAGTGCCTGCCCCTGGGTACATGTGCAATGCTTCACTTTAGGCATAGAGATGCCTACCTCACACCTAAATTCCAGCATAATCCTCACCCCAGGTGACATTGAATGTTCCTCCATCAGTCTTGCCTGTGGGGAGAAATTTGGAAGGCAGGCTCCGAGCACATCTGTGTCCTTTGGCGGAGCCATGTATGGGTTTATTTCCAGCCACTGACTTGCTGGCCGCATGCTAGCCATGCCATGCACACATCCCTGATTTTTATTCCCAGTCCCTTGCACCCCCAAGATGGCACAGAATGAGAGCCCTATATGTAGCACAGAGAGCCTCATATAAACAATAAGCAATTAAGAACTGGCATTGGCGACCTCCAAAGAGTTTCCAGCCTATTCTTTTTCATTAGAGTCTAATGGACTGAGCTCTGGAATGGGCCTAATGAGATCTGCCCTGCCAGTGAGCAGATGTATGACTTTGGGGAGTCATAGACTCATAGAAGATTAGGCTTGGAAGGGACCTCTGGAGGTCATCTAGTCCAATCCCCACCCCCCGGCTGAAAACAGGACCAACCCCAACTAAATCATTCCAGCCAGGGCTTTGTCAAGCCAAGCCTTTAAAAACTCTGAGAATGGAAATTCCATCACCTTCCTAGGTAACCCGTTCCAGTGCTTGCGTGGGAAGTCATGCCCACTCTCTGCCTGTCTTGTCGAATTAGAGTGTAACCTCCTTGAGGCAATCATGTATACCTACAATGTTCTGCACAATGGGGCCTGATTTCATTTGAAAGCGCTCAGTAAACAATAATTACTACAGTCCTGGGGGATACGGATTGGTGTGCCAAAGTTACTGAGTGACAGAGGACACCTAAAGTCAGGGAGAGGAGTAAAGAGTCCAGCTTTAGAAGGCGATGGTGTCATTTTATCATTGGGAATCTAGAGGCTGAAGGAAGAGGGTGGTCTCCCTTCTTTCAAAGCTTGTCTGGTAGTCAGTCTATCCTGGCAGGTGTCTCATCTTTCACCATTGCCTGGCAGTTGGGCTTGTCCGCTTCCTCCATCTGGAAAACACCCCTGCCCTGGACTTTTGCAGGAAGGAGGATCAGAAGTTTCTATAATACCCTCCCACAGCAGTCGGGGGGGGGGGGAACATTTTGGCTATGCATACACTTAAAACTTTACAGCAGCACTTCTGTAGCGCTTCACTAAAGACGCTCGCTGCAGTTAATCCACCGCCTCAAGAGGTGGTAGGTAGTGCTGAAGAATTCTTCCATCGACCTTGCCTTGTCTACAATAGGGGTTATGTTAGCTTAACTACGTTTCTCAGGGGTGTGAATTTTTCACACCCGGAGAGCCAGAGCTATGCCGATGTCAGTTTTCAGCGTAGACCAGCCCCTTGGCTAGGTTAATGGGAGCATTTATAACCCTGGAGCATTAGCAAGAGAGTTCAGACCCAAACATTAACAGCCTTGGGTCAATGGGTCAGAAATGCTCTTTTTTTTTGTTGTCGTCTGTGAGGCTCTCATCTTTGACACTTAGTCTTTCAGGAAGAAGAGGAAGAAGCATGTAATTGTTTTAGCGCTGAACACTTAGGCATGACACATTAGAAAATATAAAACTATGCAGCCTTAGCAAGTGGTAAACAAACAGTTAAACTGGAGGCACCGGCCTTTTCCTGAAGAGGAATATCATGTTCAATGGTCTTTTCATATAATATGCCTTAAAGTAGTTGCCAAGCAGATAAGGTATTTTGTAATCGTTCTCAAGTAAGGTTTGTCTTAAACATCTCTTTAGTGCTCCTATTGAAAAGCTGACCTGCCACTCCCCTGATTAGATTTATTGCTCTGCTCACACAAGTACAGATATGGCCAGAAAGTCACACATTGACTGAGGAGCCTGCAGATTAGCATCTTTCATGCCCAACGGTCTCTCTTTCATTGTACGTGCTTGCCCTGAAAAACGAATTTTACTCAGCTCGGCTCCAATAATAAATAGTTGGGTGTGGAAAATAGATTTGCTTTATTTTTTTTAAATGTGTTTAAATGGTAAAACTTTAATGCTATTGGCAGGTGTCTCTCTCTGGGACAGAGCTAAGCCCCTAACTAGCTTTGAGGGGCAGAGGTTAGATCCCATCCATCTCCTCTGCATTTCCTACACGCTTAGCAGCTTCCCCACTCAGCTTGTTAGTTTCTGCAACTCCCTTTGCTAGGCACCTGACACTCCCGCTATACTGTATGGGAAGCCTGGGAACCTAACGCAGGCCTGAGAATTCTGCTAGTGGCAGGGTACCTAAAAGTCAGACTTTGCAATTCCTAAGTCTCTTTGTGGATTTAGCCTAGCGAGACTAAAGGACTTGCTCCAGGTCACACAGCAAGTCTAAGTGTCAAAAGAAGGACTTGAATCAAGTCTTCCAAGTCTTCGGCTATTCTTCTAACAGCAGCAGGCGAAGAGATCATAACCAACCTGGCCTGTCCATACTGCTAAATGGGAGTGGGGGGTTCCCAGCTGGAACCCAGCTAGATCAGAGGTAGGTCCCACTGTGAAAATGTTAACAACCCCTGTCTGATACTGTAACATGAATGCTTGTGACGTAGGCCAGGTAGACACCTAAAACTTATATCACCCTAGCTACATCTCTCAGAGAAGTAGTTAAGTCAGCCTAAGTCCAAGTATAGAGCCTGCTAGGTCGATGGAAGACTTGTTCTGTGAACCTACCCACTGCCTCTTGAGGATTTACTACAGTGATGGCAAAAAAAACCTTCCGTTGCTAGAATAAAGGTCTACCCTACAATGCTATAGTTGTAGCAATGCGGCTGTAGCACTTGGCATATAGACATAGCCTTGGAGCTCTTCAGACAAATAGCCGTAAATGGCCCATCCTGTTTAAAGAACACCATTGGTTTGTTGCTGACGTCAGCCAGAGACTATTTCCAATCCAGACATATGTTAGGCTTTAAAAGAATACCCGAAGCCATTTATTGTTTCTTTAACAGTTTCATTAAACATAAGCATTTTGGTTGTGATATTTATAGTGTGTTTATGAAAACAACAAGCGTGCTGTGGCACCTTAAAGACTAACAGATTTATTTGGGCATATTCGTGGGCAGAAACCCACTTCATCAGCTGCAGATAGGCAGAGGATTTCAGCCCATGAGAGCTTATGCCCAAATAAATCTGTTAGTCTTTAAGGTGCCACAGAACGCTTGTTGTTTTGCTGAAAACAGACTAACACGGCTACCCCTCTGGAACTCCTCAACACGCAAAGTATGTTTATTATTCACTGTCTGTTTCCAGAATTGCCACGGCAGAGATCAAGGTTGGGTATTAAAGGGCTGTTTATTCCTGCCCGCAAATGTGATAGTTGAATGCTGTAGAAGAAAGTTTATGTTTTGCCCTCCCGTCGTCTTAGCTAGCTGCGCTCTCAGCGTTGAGTGAATAAGCTTTCCCTCACCAGTTGTCTGCTGAACTTTGTGGTGCTGCTCACGGGATGTCTGCCAACAGGGCACCTCAAATTGATTTGGCACCGTTTTGTGATTTCTACTTTATGGGCTATGCGGAACAGCTCAATATGAGTATTGGATACGGAAAGTTTGAACTTTATTGGTTAGCTATGATTTTTCCTTTTAAGTTACATGGCATTGTTCTTCTTTGCTCACTGAATGAGCACACCTTTCTATCATTAGGAGGAAGGCATGAGAAAAAATTGATGTGCTAGAAATTGAGTGGGCTAAGCCTGCCCTTTGTCTTCATCTTGGGGGAGTCCAAATATTAAGTGAGTAAAATTGGAGAGAGACGTGCTAAGTATGTTTTTAATTTTTTACTTTCTCAATTACTTTTCCTTAAATGAAACTGTCAGCAGATAAGTCAAGCAACTGAATGCTAAAGCAGTATTACCACCAATAAAGGCACAATAGTTTCCAGACACTGTAGAAAGATCCAGCTCCTAACTTTCATGGACCGTTTCTTCAGAAGTCATTACAAAATAAGACTATACAAAACCCTACAATTTATCCGAAAAGGGAGGAAAACACAACATCTGTAAATCAGTTCTTAACATATATAAAAAGCTAAGCTTATTGTGGAAATACTATTTCCAACAGCTTGCAAACATTCTTCCTGCCTGTTGGGATCTCAAAATATTCTTTGGCATTTTTAAAACAAATTCTTTGAATCTCTTAATGGGGAGGTAGCAGCTTCGGTTGATTTTAGAAGACTTCACTTTTTCCTTTCTGGGTTTTACAATCTTTGCCTGAGGCGTCCTCCATAGAAAAATCACACTACTGTAAGATTTAATGGGTGAATAGAGAGTTTAAATTTAAGGTGCTTTCCCCCCCCCCTCTGATTACCTTCATAGTTTGTAGAGGCCATATTGGGAGAGATGGAAGCAGATCCTATCTGATTTAATTGTCTAGGCACCAGGACTCTCGTGGGGGCTTACCTCTGCTGTGTTAATCAGTTCCACTGCATACAAACTATACCAATGAGGTTCAAATCCAACAATGTGCAGACTTAAAATGCACTTTCTATGCGAGTTCATACGACTGAAACAAGCTCATTTGAATGTTCGCAGTAAACAAAGGCAAAGGGAACACAAGCAGGGCCGGAGGCGGTTCATTTCTAAATTCAAGCAAAGAGTTGCAGATTTTTTTAATGCCGCATTCAGGCAGCTCAGCCATGTAGTGGAATGTTTTTTATTTGGTACATCAAATCCTTGTGTCATTCCTTCTGATTGCTGATCTAATCTGCTCACTGATGTGAACACTTGGGTTCAAAGGCATCATTTAAATCTGCAGGACTGATGGAATCCATCTCAATCCACAAGTGACAGTCCATTTGGATGTCTCCGAAGTAGGCAGTATCTTGCCTGCAAAGGAGGGTGAGATTCTAGCATTGGCAGGGGGTGTAAACAACCAGGAAATGACAGCAGAGAGGCCAACACTATTGATATCAAAAGCCTGTACTGATCTGTAAAGCTTTCCCCTAGCAATACTGCCCAAAATCCCCAGCTCCTAAGGCTAGCACAGTAGGGTAAGGAAAACCAGGGTAATGGCATAAAGATCACACACAGAATTGTGATTTGAGAGTTAGGTACGGTCTCAAATGCCAACAGACAATTGAGTGGTAAGGCTCATTATCTGGTGAGCAGAATTCCCTACAATGATGCTAGTAAATTTAATTACAGTAAGTATGATGAAGTTTTACAATGTAACAAAGGAACATTAAAGAGGCTGGTTATATTTAGTCTAGATGCATTATATGCAGTAGTGTGGCAGAGAGATTCATTCAGTTTTACTTGAAAAGATGCATGAAGAGGGAAAAGATTTTCCTACAGTATAGCCCCAAAGAATCATGGTGGAACTTATTCAGAACAGTGGCTTGTAACTTGAAAAAGAGTTTAGGAGACTGCATTCAAATCTAAGCTTAGACTCACGAGAGACTATGAAGAGGCGCATATCTGCCATTATCATCTCAACAGAAATTATATTGCAGCTATGTCATAAAGCTTTGGGGTTAAATAGTAGGACATGGTGATTACCCATAGCAGATTTGCCCCATCTAGTCCACCCCGTCTGGCTTTGACTAACACTACATGCATCAAAGGACAGTGCAAGAAACTCTATTTATGGAATAACTTGTCCTCAGGGAAGTCTGCCTTCCTAACCTCTCAGTGACAGAAGCAGGTGTATGACCTGACGCATGAAAGTTTCTTAGCCATCTTTGAATTTTAGCTTTGATTTCACCTCCAAAATTTAACTTTTTTCCACACACACAAAGAAAGAGAAATACTGAGGTGGAACCACCAGTTTTGTTCAGCTTATGAGGAATCATTGTCCGGGAGAAATATAGGAAAGTTTGCCTTATTTTTCTACCTAAGCTATCATATTTCCACCTCAAAAAATCCTCTCCTTGCTGAGGGTGAAACTCACTGCAGTGCATGAACACCACACGAGGCTTTAGAGCCCCTGCTAACAGCCAAACCATGCCTCTGCCAACCAGCTTGAGTAATTTTGGGGATAAGGAAGAAGTAGAGCTAGAGTGGAGCCAATCTGCAGCTACTACTCAACCATTGGCTTGACTATTCAGCTCAGCCTTTGCTCTCCCACATGTGCTTGGATAGGGAAGAACCAGAGGATCTATATAATTGTGGCTCCTCAGGCTCCACTCCCATGCTTCACAGCTCGTAGCAGATGTAGGGCTCCTACACTGGTTGATAGTATCCCAAGCCCCTCCTTCCAGACACATGATGAGACTGAATCATTCCAGTGGCTCCGTGCAGACAGAGAGAAGGGGGAAGGATTTGGCAGAGCCACTGCGTTGGCATGAATTTCACCATGAGGGAATTGGCCCAAATTTCCTCCCTCATGAGATGCACAGCTTCTGATGGCAACTTGCAAGATGCCTTAATGAAGATAGGCACAGGAGAACTGATGTCAGAGCAGAGCTCTAATTGGTGGACACAAGTTAGTAGGCCAATATTTTTTTCTCACCTAAATAAAAATGGTGGGATTACAGGGCCTAAACCTTGGGTTGGAGGTTTTATTTTAGGCACCTTAATTTTTATTTCAAAGACATCAGCTAATAAGTGTTTTGCTTTAGCGCAGAGGTTCTCAACCTTATTTGATTGGGCGCCCCTTCTTTGTGTCTGTACTCCTTTATGCCTCCCCATCCCTGTTCCCACAAGCATATATATCACCAGCCAGCTCTAAAGGCAGAGTGGAGAGCAGCGGCTTCTGGCCGGGTGTCCAGCTCCAAAGGGAGCGCCACACCAGCAGCAGCACAGAAGTAAGAGCGGCAGTGTCAAAAGTGTTTGCGAACAGCTGCTTTGGAATGAATTTTTAAAAATATAAACTCACCCTTTCCTTTCTGTTTTCTTTCCTTTAGAACATTTTGAGTCATTATGGCAGTTTTTTGGCTGTGCTAAGTTACAGCCCGTGATTTGTTACATTCTAGTCTGCTAATAGGAACAACTCCCCTGGATTGCAGTTTACTCTTAAGGGCCAAAGGATTGTAACACACGTTGTAAATGGTTATATTACGGAGAGAGATAATGTTTTATTGCCTCCTCAGCTGCTATTTATCAGGACAGGGATTGAGTATGTATACAAAAGGTTGGTTTGTGTATTATTCACCAGTGCTGAATGGGGGAAAGACTCCAGCCCTTCAAACTGGGACCATTGCCCACCAGGATTATGCGCTGTTTGTGTGTAGTGTGATTGTTAAAGCAAATACAAGTAACGTATCAGTCTGTAAAGCGAGTAGGAGACCGACCGTGCAGCAATAAATCAACTGATCCCTATTTTCCATTATATAAGCTATGAATAATTTATTTCAGTGTTTATTTAATACTAGGGCATTGGACCACAAGTCAGGAGACTAGGAAAAGAACTCAAGAACTGCCACTGGCATAGTGGGTGACTTCAGGCAAATTGAACCCCTTCCTGACACTGGTGAGCAGTTACTCACATGGGTAACCCCATTGAGTTCAGGCACCGGACTTGTGCAGCTGTCTGCTCACCTGTGGGATCAGGGAGCTGCAATCAGGCTCTAAGAGCTATGCTGGGATGTTGGAGACAACCTGCACGGTGCCAGGAGACACCACACGTCTGAGTCAGGATCCCTCCCATCTTTGCCTTGCTCCAAGGGGTAGTAACTTGCTGCTCGCCTAGGCTGCCCCTGTACCAGGTCAGCTGCTCTGGTCAGAGTGGAGTGGGGTGGTGGCGTTCTTGAGGAAATACATGGGCACCCAAGATCTGGGTACCATGCAGAAGTGTGGGGGAGGATCTGACTTCCTTACGGCATTACATGGGGGCCCGGCCCAGTATGCACCCTAGCCCGTAACCTCTCTGGTTTTCTGTTTCCCCTTCCATTTAAATGAGGATAATAATGCTTCGCCAACTTCATCAAGCACTTTAAAGCAGAAATGGGCAAAGTATAATAATACAAACCTCAAATGAATTTAGGTGCCTCACACACGGCCACTCTGCTCCTTTCCCAGACACGCGAGGATCCTACTTACATCATTAAGTGATGGGCATTCAAAAATGTTACCAAACAAGGCACAAATGAGGAAAAATTACAGATGTATTCAGACTTTAAACCAGACACCTGAAATTAAGGACAATCAAGAGAAAGGATCAGATCTTAACGAAGGCATTATTTATGGTAAATTAGCGATCTCGAAATTAAGCCTGAATTCAATGGCTTTAGCCCCAAACGTGATTGATTTACTTTCAGGCTTCTTATTACCTCCTCTATCACATTTCAGTCAGACAGCCAAAAAGGCAGCAGAAAGAGCTTACTATACTCCTGTAGCTTCCCTGGAAGCAAGGGACTTATAAAACATGCTGCTGATGTATTCCAGTGCCAGCTGTTGGGTGGCTGGACCACATCAATTAGCAGCTGCTCTCAATCCAAATTCTTTGCGCGGGAGCTAAATGGTTATGGCTGTAGGGCAAAGAAGCCTTCCAAGAGCTTAAGATACATTTTTGCAGAAGCAAAAGGGGCAGAGTCGGCTACGGGCAGGTGTGCATGCCAAAACATTTGCAGGTAGCGACCGGGGGAAGTTGGCTCCCCACGCTATCCTCAAGACACAGTTTGTTTACATGACCTACCCCCTTGCATGGTTGCTTGCATCCTTGGGGGTGAGGGGTCACACACGATGTGCTTATAATGATACATATCACAGCTCTGGATCGCGCTTTCCCAGAGCACAGCTAAGGCAGGAGCACTGTATCCTCCTGAGGGGCTAGAGAGCAAGCGCGGCCCTTGCTGCTGCAGTAGTGCAACAGTGCAGGGCCCACTCACCTGTCAGGCTGGCCCATGGCCTGCTACACGCAGGAGACAGAGAGCCGCTGAGGCAATGCACCACTGTCGTCTCTCACCGCTGCATGCCTCTAATACACGGACACAGCCAAGCACACGCATTTTTAAACGGGAATAAAATGCATCCATTACTTGGTTTGTCACCTACGCTTGCGCCTGGCATTGTTTTTCTACAGGCTCGGTATCATTTTTAAAGGCGTCATTTATAACGAATACTTTCTCACACCGCATTCAAACTTTCTCCATCTTATTTGTTGAACTCAGCCCTCGGCAGGCGTCTCTTATTTCTCCAGCTTGTTTTTAAAAAGGAGGGGCAGCTGGGCAGAGCTCAGTTCAACTCTCAGAGCTCTGGAAGGCCGGAGCCAGCAGATAGGACACGGTCCCTCAGGCCTGTACTTAAGAGGAGCCGAACAGGGAGACCAAGTTCGTTTCCCGATAATGCTGTGGCTCACTTGGGCAAGCTGCTGGAGAAGCAGCACTATGACACCACAGACCTGGAAGAGAGGGAATGATGGGTAAAAGAGCAGCCAACTGTACCTGGAATCAGTAGATGAGCTACCTCACCACCACAGCCACTACTGGGGGGGGTCCTCCACATCTGCACACTATAGCTCCGTAGCCAAGGGAGGAGAATGGGTACTGGAGTAGACTGGGGGAATCCACTCAGCCTATGCCCTGGCCTGCTGGATGCCCCATCTCTGGATCCTAGGCAGCGAACACAAGCGAGAAAGCAAGTCAGCACTTTTTCAAACCAGCCAATGTAGTAAAGGAAACGGTTCGTCCCGAAAATGAATGAAAAAAGAATAACGCACAAACGCCCTTCAGCAACACTGCCCTTCTGCGGAAGTGCTGCTCCCCGGGAAGCTAAGGGGCCTGTACCACACGCTGAACGTTGAGCACACACGCGACTGCTTCCTGAAAGGAGACTGCCGAGTTAGGGCCGGAGCGAGGGCGTGTGTATAAAGGGATTTACGCACGTGCCTAATTTTAAGTATAACAATAGTCCCACTGATGGGGATGGGGCTAGACGGCTGCTTACAGTTCAGCAGGTGCTTAGGTCCCCCGATGAATCAGGGCCTAAACCAATATCTTTTTCTGAACAAACATCTTTTTTTTTTTAAAATCACTGAAAAAAAATTCCTCTTTTACATTTCCTCTCTTTTAAGGCAGAATTATTTTATTATATTAATTAAAATGCTTAACCATCCAGTACTAGGATGCAATAATCTTCATAGGCTGCTCTAATGTTTGCTTGTCTCATTATCATGGGGTTTCCACTGCCAAGCTAACAAATGTCCCCCACTTCCCCCTTGGCTGAGCCCCCCCCTCCCAATTTTGAGTTTTGATGGTCACAATAAAGTATTAACCATGTTTATCTGATGTATTGAAGTGAGGGACTGGGAAGGGGAGCTGGCAGCCAGCCAGCAGCTAATGGCAGTGTATAAGCAATTTGATGAAAAAGAATTAACATGCTAATTGTCAGGCTGTTGAGGGGCTGGGGACTATATAGGGAAAAAAAAGACATTTTTTGTTTAACCTAGAGAGACCCATTTTAATAATAAGTATCCAAGGAAGAGAGAGAGACACACACAGACAGACTCCGATGCAATTTACTTGTGCTTTGTTTTTTCACCTTATCTCTGGCTTTACACCCAGAGCCTTGAAACTCATGAGGATTTATCATGAGATCTTTTCCTTTTTAGCATCAAGTCACTGCAAGATATCATAGGCTCCAGCAACATTCAGCATCACCGTGTAATTCTTCCCTTCACGTTGTAGCAAGTGACGCTGTGGTGAAGCATCTGTTTAAAGGGAAAAGTCATGTTTTACATATTTATGCTCAGATCCCACTTCCAGTTAAGAGCTTAGCTGGACCAGGGGTAAGGAAGAGGCTTTGAAAGAACTAAGAACTTACTTTCGTTTTAAACAAAGGAGGCTGTGGTCAGATTTTTTTTTTTCTTTAAGGCAACTGAAAAGCTAATCCAGAAAGCAAAAGCTTCTTAGTGCTAGCTGCACGATGCACAGTTAGCAGCGCAAGAAAGTCAACTAACGCGACACAGAGCAGCATGCCAACAGTGAGAGGGGATTGCAACTGGGAATTGAATTAAATGTCAAAGAGGAAGCTGCTTCTTTTGGTGAACGTGGATCTTATTTAACACTGGATTTGTGTGCGGCGCTCTTCAGAAAATCACCTGGAAATTTGTTGTGCCTTCCCTTCACAACAAGCCAGTTCTGCTATACACAGCATTTCTTCTTCTCTGTTTGGCTTACACTACGGGGTTGTGTTAAAGAGAAGAGTTCTTTTTTTCTATGCACATGAGGCTGCCACATTACACTCCCAGGAAAATTAAGAAGATCCTGTCAGCTCATCCTAGATAACCAGCTCAGTTTACACACAGAAGACCCCGTCCATTTGGCATAAGCCCTGCTGGGCTGGGAGAGTGCCAGAACAAGAGGTATATATACACATTTTTTTCTGATTAATATTTGAGGATTAATGATTTAAATGTGATCCAGGGAGATTAAAAGAAGCAAACTCACTGAGCCATATAAGTGAACTTCATTCGCTGCATTCACCTTTATACAGAATGTGGCTGGATTTCAGCTCGTTACAAATGGGGACATTCCTTTTCCATACCAAAGACTGACACTTTTGCTCTCTTCTGGTACACTTACGGTGGAAGAAATTTCAGCAAGAACATGTATAGTGAATTGTTAAATTCAACCAGTGCCACTGAAGCTCACCTAATCGTTCAGACCAACACACCTTACCTGAACAGCACACAGCGACCAGTAAGCTACTCTGCTTTTTATATGTCAACAGCCAGGGTGTTAAAAGAAGGGGAAATAAATAAGCCAGATCTGGTGACTTACGTTGTTCTGTTTTTCTTCCTGCTTTTGACTGTGACAATAATTGTGCTCTTTATTAACTGTCAGTTGAAAAATTCTTTTTTTGCTACTCTACCATATGACAGATCACTCAGAGAAGCAAGGAGTACGTGGAGAACACAAGCTGTTTAAAACCAGAAAGGGGAAGCCTTGTTCAATACAGTTTTGCTTGATACATAGCACTAGCATGAGCCAGAAAACCTGTGCAGTAAAATGCTATTTCCTTACGCCATGAGGTGGATCCAATCCCCTTCATATAATATTCTGAGTCTCAATATTAAGAAAAAAGATTCCCTGCAGGGGGAAATAAACAATTATGGGGAAAAATTGCTGTATGTATATTAGAGTAGTTGTAAATAAAAAGTTCTTTTATGAATTAAAAATATAAAGCATTATTATGTTTAATTTATGTACAGAAATACATACAAAAGAAATGCATTGCAGATAGTAGAAACCTCTGTTTAACTGTATATGTATGCAAATTTCATCACTGACCCATTCAATCAAGATACAATGGCATTTGCCTTGACAATCTCTAATTTGTACATCTGGAGGAACTGTAGCCTGTATTTGGGAAATAATGGCATCAAATGTAGAAATGTTAATATATTTACTTAAGAGGGCCACAATGAGGAAATCAATTTACTTTACAGACCCATTTATCTTCATTGTTACTAGAAACATGTGGCAACGTAATGGAAGATATTTCTGATAAAGACCATAAGCCAAACATGCTTCTATTTTTATTTAGCATCTCTAACTGATTCTGTTAACCAGCATCCTTGATGTGCTAGTGCAGGGATACTCAGACCTCAGTGATTAAGGAGCCAAATTAGCAATCAACATTACCCAAAAGAGCCACAATTGTGTGAATTAATTGTTTCATTTACTATAGCGCAATTCATATTTAAACAGAATGACAGGGACATTTTAGTTATATACTTCTCACAGCAAATAAGTAAGTGGGTAACTTAATTGCTTAATAACAGAGTAAAAGCATTCTGACTGGTTAATAGCTTAGATTGGTCAATCATGAAATCACCGGGTTTTAATAGCATGTGCTGCAAAGAGCTGCAGGGACACACTAAAGAGCCACTTACGGCCCTTGAGCCAAAGTCTGAGTATCACTGTTCTAGTATATCTTGGTCAGATTTTTAGGCATCAGTTCTGCTAAACAGACGCCTTAAGAATTAGATAACTTGGTTTAAATTTTCTTGAGCAACAACACAGCAACAAAATCTGCATCAACCAAAGTATCAAACCAAAGGAATAATTAGGGGGGGGAAAATGCCACGGTGGCATGGAAGCTAATTACGAGAGAATAACATCCAGTCCCCCTTTTGATGCACAAAAATGAGTAACTAATTGAAAAGCAGGAATCACAATTTGATAAGAATGGTTACTTTAATGCTAACCGTTATTTTCATCCCTTGTTTTTGCTATACGGCTGGAAAAAATTAGAAGCATGGCTGGAGAATGATGCTATTTACTCAACACTGGTCATTGGTGACAAATTTTAATTGCAATTAATTAGCAATGAGGCTTTGTTATAAGAGCTACATGAAAATGTCTGTTTAAATTTGCTAAGTGACTTGATACTTGACATGTACAAAAATGTAATCTACTACACAGCTGCATCCTTCAATTCTGTAATCCCAGTTTTGCAGAGGAAAAATGGCACAGTGAGTGGTATTAATTGCCATTCGAATTAATAGGCAAAGAGTATAAAGTACCTCGTAGTTCACCAAGGACTAGGCTGTAGGTAAAAGTGTACTTACATAGATGTATGCACAAGGCCAAATTCTACTCTCAATGATATTGGCACAACCCAAGTGAAAGAAATGGGATTTTGTTGGTGTCATTCAGAGCAAATGTTGTGCCTATGTTTCAGCTGATTAATATACAGAGTACAGTGGGAATGTTGTGTAACTTCTTTTAAATCCAAATGAAGAGTTTACAAACAGATCACATACACACAAGTGAGCTGATAAATACAGCCGTGTGTGTGTGTGTCTAACCTGTTCGCAAGCTCTCTTACCTTACAAGAAATGTTACCATTGACAAATCAATTATCCTTTTATGCTATCATAGTAGTAGACACTTCATGATTTCATCAGAGAGAAAAACAAAGTTACTGGATAACTAGATCTGACTTTTTTCACAAGGAGAAATCCTGAACTAACTTAAACCAGTTTTACCCTTTTGTAACGCCAAGAACTCACTCGAATATAAATGCAGCGTAACGGGGAGCTGTGCTTAGCTCAACACATCTAAATGTAAGAGTTAAACAATGAAGTCATCAAACTAGGCAATAAATGGCTTTTAAACACTGATAGCTTGTTTTAAAATATCACAAATAAGTCTGGTCTAAGATTTTCTATTGGCACAACTATTAAGACCTTTTAAAGTGTGTCTTGCATTGTACTGTAATTCTTGTTTATTAAAATATTCCATCCTGCAAGAAAAACCACAGCAGAATCCTATTTTTAAAGGGTTGATGGCAAGAGGTGGGTCGTCAAAAGAATATGGCGCACTTACAATGGTACTTTATAGCAATAATAGTTGATTGAAATTCTGCGTTTTTCTTACCAGGTACCAAAGATGATATACATCTCAGGCATGTTAATGCAATTTTAACAAACATGGGGGAGAGATCAGATATATGCTCTCTTACCAAGCCCAAAATTTCGGCAGAAAGTTCAACAGCAAATGACTATGTAGAAGCCTGCTTGACCATAAATTCATTTTTCTTATGTTAGCACATGACTCCTGTTAAGCACAGGAGTAAATATGCCTTGTGCAAGTTTTTCACTGCAAACCTCTACTCTCCCACTTACCTTGCTTAAAAAAGCATATGTATAACATTATATATGTACAATGGCCTCCTATATGATCACTTAATGGTGTCAATACAATTTCAACTTCTCTGCAGAGGAGATTGATTATCCTTACATAAAGTTCTGCATATTACTGTAAAAAGGACGTGACTGTATTTAATAACCATCCGAAATCTGACACCAATACTGTAACAATTAATATGGCCCTGATCCAGAGGGGCGCTTGAACATAAACTTGACTTTAAGTACCTGAATATTAATTCCAATAGAGCTATGCCCAGTGGACTCAGACCCTATGTGCTGAACTGGAATGGAGTATTCCTTATAAAGCTAAGGCCATTCCTATCTTGCCCCTGGAAAGATGAGTGACCTTTTCTCTTTGATGCCACTCTTGCTACAATTCGCCTTGCCTTTGTCATTGCAAGCTTAGATTGCTGTAATGTGCTCCCGATGGGGCTACATGATGGGACCATTGGAAAGCTGCAGCTGGTGCAAAATGCTGCAGTCTGCTTAATAAGTGGAGTTACATATTGGAAGCACACTGGATCAGCACGCCTTGATCTCTGCACTCGTTTCCAATAAGCTTGTGGGTTAATTTCAAGCTATTGGTTTTAACCCGTACTTGGGACCTGCTCACCTGACTAATTGCCTCTCCCCCTGTGACCTACCGTTGCAGCTCAGATCAGCGACAGTGCTTGGGCTGGATAACAAAGACGGAGCTGCCAGCAGTATGATTGCTGCAAGAGGCTTTTGGTTTTGGAACTTGGTCCTTGTCTTGGTCTGTCGGAGCCCATGTTCGTTAGCAATGGAGGCACACTAGAATGCCCATCTTTCTTCTCTTTTTTTCTCAAGGCTGTTGAGGAATGGCTGGGGTGAGCTGGGCATAATCGGGACCATTTCTTTTGCACTGTTGTATGATTCTGATTCCTGGGATCTGTGCCTACAGCACAGGATGGCCACCTCTAGTACCTGTTAGGAATTGAAATACTATCTGCTTGCCCTTCTAGCTAGCCCTGAATTAGCAACCAGTCTAGGACCAGTTCAGTGTTTGTGCTTAAGTTCAAAGACCCTCCTCCCCCCACCCATTCTTATTTAAGAAAATATGCAGAGTACTTGCCTAATGATGGGGGTAACTGTGTGATATAACCATCGTGATTTACACCTGGAAGAAAAGATTCTTCCATAGGACTCATAAGCCTGCAATTAAAATAAAATTCCTAGCCAGGCAGCAGCTAGGGATAAAAGACAACTGTCTCAATATTTCTGTTACATGTGAGAAGTCCCTGGGCTGTTAAATGTGGTGCCTGTGTCTATAAATCCAAAGGCTAAGCTAAGTTGTGTGATCATGCACTTGGAATTGATGTCAAGCCACAAGAGGCATAGCAATTTGTAATTGCCCCACTTCTTCTGCGCTTTCATCTTTTAGTGTCTTCCAAGGAAATGAAAAGCAAGGTCCTGAGCCACCACTACAAAATGGGAATCATCGAGCTCTCATCGTCTCCATAGTTTAATTTGCATGACAACAAAGGACTTCTGTAAATGATTTAGTGACTGTTGAAAATAGCAAAGTTTACTCACTTGTGAATTGTAGGTTGTTTCTGGGCTTCCGCATTTACAGAGAATTTCCGAATTTAGAGACAAAGTTCAGAACAACAGCTGGAGAGGATGAAAAGCCTTGATTTCCTGCAGTGACATATTGTACACTGGGACCTGATATTTATATATGAGTGGGTGGGTTGATCTAAACACAATTGAAGTGTTGGTGGGAGATGTTGAGTTCTGCTCCATCACTACACATAACAGTGTCCCTTGAATGCGTGTTTTGACGAAAGCCTTCATTTTCATGAGCCTTTAGAAAAAGCTATAGCTTTACACATCTGGTATTTGAAAGCACATTCAACCTTGAAACATCAGTAAATAAATCAGTTTGAAAAGGAGCAAGGGAGACCTGATTAGATTGTGTATGCTTTGGGGGCTTCATTCCCCTCCCCACCTTCTGAAGTTAATTATTGCACTTTACAAAGTAATTTACAAGCTGCAGGTTTATGTAAGCTTATTTGAATTTGGTTTAAAATGCATACACGGAGGACACCCTAAACAACATCAGAAGGAGAAGGTTATCAACTTTAGCTTTTGCTTGCAACTGGTTCTTTTTCTATTTCTGTTGTAATAGCAGGAATGTTGCTATCTTTTTTTCCTGCCATGGGAACAGGAAGTGGCATTAGTAACCATTAGCAAATATTCCCTGAGAACATGATTTATTCATTCCTAAGGTTAATTTCTCTTAGTGTTTAATAAAACTGTATCTGTTATTGGACCCTTAATGAGATTTCCCCATTGTCTTCATAAACAGATAATTTTAGAGCTGCAATGAACTGTCCACCAGAGATTAGAAATCTACCCCCCCCCCAAAAAAAAAAAACCCAAGACATAATCCTCTATTTGGTTTTTATAGGCTACAGTATCTGCTTCACTTTACCTTGCAGTTACTTTAAAAGCTCCTCTCCACAGTCATACACACTAATCTTCCCACTCCAGTGCTTTCTTGAGAGGTTCATGATTTTCCTGGGAATAGGCTTTGGGTATGGAGATATTTTAGGAAGAAAGATTTCATGTGAATGATTGGATTATATGGAGCATTTCAGTTTAGTCCCCAGAATAACTAAGTTGTTTACAACAAGAGACGTGCAACTTCAAAAGATGAATGGAAACCAGTTGTTTTTAATCCCTTAGGACAAAATATCTGTTGACATAAAATGATACAAATGTACTTTTTAAAGAAAAATAAGTCAGTGTTCCTTTTCCTTACTTCCTTAAAAGTGAGTTTATGCTTTTCATTTTCCATTCCACACTCATAACACCCCTAGTAATGTTGAAAGTGTGACAACGAATAGAACTGCCTACATTCCAATTTAAGTATTGGTGATGCCAATGAGTGTTAGCGGGGAATGCCCTAAAATCAAGATTTGACAGGTAAGAAACTTTTCACATTCCCAATATACCAACCACGGTAGCTGCTTCAGAAATAATCAGGCCATTTCACAGAGGGAACAGAAACCTGGGATGACTATAACAGCCCTCAGTGGCTATGAATTAAATATTATTTGGGAGCAATAGATCCAAACATCATATGCCCACCTTTACCAGATATCTTCAAACCTCTACCTCTTCACAGGAATAGCCTTGTCTTGACTAGGAGAAAAAATTGTATGTTAACTAACTCAAGGTAAAATCCTAGTGAAGACAAGGCAGGTTGTAGTTTCACATTAGTTAACAAGTCACAATAAATACTATGGGGGCAGTTTAGGGATTTCCTTGACTCATAAAAACTACACGATGGCTTGTCTTCATTAGTACTGTTTTATTTGATTCTCACTAATTTCATTGAACTTTCAAAAACAGCATTTTCAATAAAGAAGCTGACATTGTTAGCATTCTACATTAATGGATGCTTTTAAACAAATTTCAGTTGGAAAATGTAAAATATATTGCATGCAAGATTTATGCATTTTGTAGTAATTTCTATACACATACACAGCACTGCACTTCCAGATCTGTTTTCCTGTAAACTGGTGATTCAGCAGAACCCAACACACAATATAAAGCTATTTTCATCATTTAGTAACTTCATTTTTAAAATCAGCTCAAGCAGAAAAGGAAATGGAGCTTCTTACAAAAAGCATCCTGTATAATTTAACCAGTAGTTTCAATGGGTTGGAAAAATTCAGTCCTGGAAATTAAGAATGTTCATTGCATATTAGAAATTCAGTTTTTAAAAATGAGGAAAGAAAATCCATTCACACACACCCAGGTATTTTCCTAATTATGTCAGACTACCTAGATATAGGAAAAATAACTTGATAAAAATAAACTTGATACACTTTTTTCTTAAAAAGTTACATATTTAAATATCTTGAAATAAAAATTAGCAGCCATGCTTTGGGAGAGTGAACTTTCTTTTTTTCTGTTTGTACAGCACCTAGCACAATGGATTCCTGGTCCATGATCAGAGCTCCTAGGCTCACAGTATAAATAATAAAAATGTTAAGCAAAAGTAAAGTGGATGATACAGTACCAGGACTCAAAAACACCTGAAAGTGTATATGATTAAGAACATCCAAAAATAAAACAGTTTTAAAAAATCCATAAAATTAAAATCCAAGGTTTCCGCAAGGGATATAAAGTCCCAGAATAAAATCCTGTTCCCACTGTCATTAACGGAAAAACTCCCATTAACATCAATAGCGTTCGGATTTTACCTTTATGCTTCAGGGCATAAAATAGCCTCTCACTGGCTTGTATTAGGAAGATGCTGTCCCTGGAAGCAGGCTATTCCATAGCTGCCTGCTATAGAGTTCCTGGCACCTTCTTCTGACACGTCTGAAACAGGGTGTGACACTCAAAGGCAGGATACAAGGCTAGATAGACTGCAGGTCTGATCCTTCCTAAAGAAGATATAGGAAACCCATTTCCTGTGGTATTTTTCATCAGCGACAGCTCCTGTGTTGCTATAATTCTTTAATAGCTGTGTAGCAATTTTCAGACAGGAGACCCCGTAGAACACTTTACAAGTGGATGGTATATTCAGCAAGACAGGGTTGGAGCAGTCAAGTGCTGAAGAAGCTAAGTCCTTGGAATTTTATGTATTGGTTGGTTACTCCTGGACCAGATCTTCTTTACCGGTACAATCAAATGACTGACAACACACAAGCACTGAGATTTGAACTGTCTCTTTAAAAGGAACGTTTGGGGGTTTTTTTACGCAGATACTTAAACTCTCCCCACATATGGCCTCCTAGAAGATCCAATCCAAAGCCCACTGAAGGCAATGAGAGTCTTTCTACTGATTTAGCGGGGCTTTGGATCAGGCAGACTCAGAAGATAGTAAAACATATGGAACTCCCCAGAACCCCAACTGGTAGCAAAAATCCTCACTTGGGTGGAGTGGCTCAGATGGCAGAAGAAAAAAAAAATTCAACAACCCACCCCCAGAAAAGTACAGGATTGAGGTGTAGGTGAAAAGGGACTGAGGCAGTAGTAAGGCCATATAAAACAACATCAGGATGAAGTTAACTTTTTGGGTGGATTTGCACTGTAGAGATTCATAACCCCTGAGTTTCACTTCAGTTTTGGCTTCACCTGATCCTCGAGACAAGAGCAAAAGCCAGGGATGGATAAATCACAGATTTCAAAAGACTTTTGCCACCCTCTCTGTACAAGTACTCCATGCTGCATGGTCTTGCTTTCAGCTGTCTTCTTGGTGAGCCACTCATCAAGATCTGTCCTCCCTCTAAAGATTTGCAAATAGATTTGCCAACCTACAACTGGAGTGGGGATTCCTAGTGTATAATTAATAGAAAAGTGTATTTTCTGTCTGAGCTCTATATGCTACCTACCCAGCAAGATGGTACCTCAGTACATATCTGAACCCATTAAATAGTTGGGATGCTGTATGTTAAATGTTACATTGTAAACTGAACTGCTATTGCCTGTCTACTACAGAAAGATACCCACACAATAAATCAATTAACTTACTAATACTCATCTAGAATGATGGTAACCAGCATTTAAATACACAAAAGCTTAATCAGTGGATTAGAATTTACATTGTTTGGGGCTTTCTTCAGGAATCCATTTTAGCAGAATAAAACACAAGACTCCTTGCTTTGCATCTCAAATCAGAAGATTAACATTGTCTCCAATTTTCCCTTTTAAATCTTAGGACACTGTCTCACAGTGTGGGCTGATGATTTTTTTTCCTGATAGCAGCATTTGAAAAAAGGTGCTTTGGATTTGTCCAAGACCTGTTTTTGTAACTAAAGATGCTTTTTCTTTTTGAACAAAAACAACGTACATGATTTCCTGGACAAGTTGACTGACCTCAGCTACATATTAGCAGAAGGTGGAATAAATTTGAACCAAGGTGTCAGATTCTGAATTTACTCATCAGTGATCACATTTCTTGACCCTAGAGAGCCTCAGTAGCTGTTTTTACATTCAAAGTCACAAAATGTGAATGTGTATCTCAAATCTGAAGTCTTGTATAAATGAGAAGTTCAGTGATTTAAGTATGCGATTAAGTTGATTCATTTTCTGGACAAAACTCATTGACTTCATGTATTATTTAGCGCTACATAAACCTTGTGCATGAGGATTACAGATTAAGCTTGATGAATACAAAGCTCTGTAAATATTTTGTCAATGGAATACTAACTTTTATAGGCTGAGATACTGAAGATGACACGTTAAATGGAAAAATCAGTATGTCTGTTACACAAAGTGCTTTCTTCATGAAAGCAAATTTTAAAAAGCCCAAATTAGCACACTGAGTCAACATGCTTGACTGATGCATATGGAACCTGCTGAATGGATCCACATATGAATGGCACCATCAATCAAGGGCAGAAGCAATAACTGCTGTGAAAGCAAGCTAAAGAATCTTACTTAGCTTTTTTAAGATTGTTTTCTCTAGGTGAGGGGGATCTTTGAATAGGGTATTAAGAGAAAGCAGGATATATTTTACTAATACATGCCTCAGGTATGCTCGAAGGCATAAAGCTAAGAAACAGATTAACGGCTCAGTAAGACGTGTCTGGAGTGTCTGAATATGGTACAGTATTGATCTGTTATTTCTACTTTTTTTCTTAAAGGGCTAAATTTTCACAATCCCGGGCAGGCCCAGAAACAAGGAGCATATGCATAGGATCCCCTTTAATAAGATTCCCTAACAGTTTTCTAGGTGCTGCCAGAGTCCGGGGCTGGCACTGAAGGGTGAGCATGAGAACATGGGATAGGCAGCAGTCGTCTCAGACAGGCAGGCACCACCTTTTATTCAGAATTGCAGAGACAGTTTAAGCCATCTAAAACCCCAATCCTGCAAAGACTTAAACAGAGTCCACTTGAACTAAATAGGATTATTCACATGCTTAAAATTAAACAAATGCACAAACCTGTGCAAGGAAGACAAATTTGACCGGACAAGCCAGGAGGCACAAACAAAGAAGATGGTTACAGCAGTTGCTGAGACAGCCACTGCATTGCTAGAACCGTAGCAGCTGTGGCAGCACAGCCCACGTACACACTTTGCATCTGACGGCTGGCAGGGGCTATCCATGTATTAAAACTGAACTCTCTTGTCCTCACTGTGTTTTCGCACAAGGATAGCTATCACCCCCCCAACATAAAACCCTCATTTTTCAGGAGTCAAAAGACAAGGCCTAAATATTTATTAACTTTTTACTTTTCCAGCGGGTATGGATCCACAGCTGCAATGCACCCTTGGGGAACACTATGGTTAAGTGGGAGGTGCAGCTTTAGGCGCCATTGACAAGAAAAGAAAGTGAAGCTTCTCATCTGTTTCTATGTAGGCTTTAGAAACGGGGTAGTCCAGAGGTATAGGGTACCTCTGAGAAAACCCAAAGAGCATGGCATCCAGGATGCAACCAAGAACATGGGTATAGGACTGACAAATCAGCCCCCACCCTTTATAAATGTAAGCATTCAGTTTTGGTTATCTTAGCATGTTAAAAGGGAAGACTCAGACTGGCAGTTCTTCCTAAAGCTTCTGCCTCACAGAGGACAATCGACCCAAAGGGAGCATAGGAGAAGTGGCATCTGCTGTATAACAGAAGGGTAGGTCAGAGACAGAAATGTTTTCAAAGGTACTCCCAATCCCATTCTCTCTTTTGCTCACTGGATCCTATTTTCAATTAATTGCCAAGTCTTTTTCCATTTAGAGTATTCACAGCTTTATAGTTGTGAGATTCATTTCTAGCAGTAGCCCCATTGCATGCAGCACCTAAGAAGGCTTTCTACTCATTTTACTTTCCTAGAAAAGAACTTTTATTAGTATCTGAAGCCACTAGTCTACTTGAAAATGGTCACAGTATGGCAGAAACTTTCAAAGCAGTATAAGAAATTTGACTATTCAATTTCAACAATGTAAACGAAAACTTACTACCTAGTAACAATCAAAGCTTTAATTCTATAGATTTTTACCTTTTAAAAATGCATATTATAAAATGTAAAGAAAAATTAAACCCCTTTTAGCAAAGGTTGATAATTCTACCTTCTCTACTGAATTTGAGTGTGCTATTGAGCATGTGTTCCCTGTTTTCAGTGTCTCACACAGTGAACTTTTTTGTCCAACAGGTTAACTAAAGAAATCATAGAAAATAGCTTCTAAATGTCAGTTATATTTAACCTAAAAGGAAACTTGTAAGCTGTACACTGTATGTTTCAGGCATAAGTGACAATTTCAGCTAAAGAACCTGTGTTCATATATTTGACATCGTTGTTGCAGTTACATGGATTAGCCAAAATGAGCGAGACTTCAGATGCAAAGAGCTTCGTTTCATAAATACTCGTAATTTTTATTTTGTATTCCAATTGGAAATTTGGCTGTTATCCTCCATTGTAACAGAGTAGGAACTATGTCACTTAACCCAAAGTATGGAGTATTTTTGTTTAAAGCTCTATTTTCAGAGTAAAGCTGTTACTACATGAGCAATGTTAGTTTTGATAGTTAACAACAAGCAGGAATGAAATGTACCTATTGTTACAATACTTTTAAATTCCCTCACAGGAAAAAAACAAACAGGACTAATAAAGCTTTTACATTTTGTTTTAACAAAAATATAAGTTTCAACTTAGGGGCTGTAGGGCGCGGAAGAATATTGTAATGCGAGGATAGCTTAGCATGGCAAGACTAGGCCCTAGAAATCCAGCTTAGGCTTTGAGAACAATAGAAGACCGCTGCTGGGAAATAACAAAATGGAAAGCCCCTAGAGGGAAAGACTAAGCTTGGAAATACCCTGGCTCGTTAACAGCCTAACTATGCATAAAGGACCCTAAGATAAACAGCGGGTGACTAACTGCAGGCTAGCAGTTGACTAAACTGCAGAACCAGTTTAGAACATGATAAGGTCAGCTTCCCACTTCCAACTGCCAATTTAGCCATCTGGAGCTAGTAGCCAATAGACTAATAAACAAGTTTTAAGGCCCAATCCATAAAATGGATTGAGAGTTACGTTGCATATTGCTAGGTAAAATTTATTGTTAAGCTTTGGGAAAAAAGGGTATATTAAATACCCCTCAGGAACCGCCCAGAGAGTACCTGCGGATCCGTCAAGGCCTTATCGGGTGCCTTGGGCAGGTCGCTTCCCTGGCTGCGACTCACTTGTAAGGTGGATGGTGGGTCTCCCCGCCCTGTTGTTGTTGGTAGGTGCTTTCTTCCTATGCTGTGGGATTGTGGTAGTGTGTGGCTGCTATTGCTATTGCTTTTAAGGTCAAAATACTGCTCATTATATTGCTTGTGTTAATAACTGTTCTCCTTGTATGCCAGGTGTTTATGCTGGTGTGGGAGGAGCTTTTAGCACAGCTTGTTAGGTCACCAGCTAAATAAAACACTAGATTTGAGCAATTTTTGTCCGACTGCCCTCTTTTTCGTTCCCAAGATCACAAGTTACGAAGCCTCCGCCCCTGCGGAGCACAGGGGCGTATCAGCTATAGAAAGCGGTTGATACAATACTGAATTTCCAGACAATAGCTGCAGGTCAAGAAAAACATAGCAAATCAAAGGTAAAAAGCCTTACAAGAAGACAGTAATTATCACCAATACTAATATTAGAATCTCTAAAGCATTAAAGTTAGGGTTAAGTTTAAAAGTAACACAAAGTTCTGAAGTTATGACGATCGGTTATCATTCAAGAGAGCAGCTACCATAGTGGAAATGAGTTCTGACCTTTTAAAAAATAAAGATCTCCAACAAATTACCTACCAAGGTTTCTAATTTGACTGCTGTCTCCACAAGGGAAAAGGATAGAGATTTTATTTTATTTTTAAATGAAAGCTTAGGTTTTTCATTTGACACCCTTTAAAAGTATGCTTGAGCCCAAGAGGCCATTTTAACATTGCTCTTTCAGAAAGCTATTCACTTGCAAATATAACTGCCCCTGGCTCAGAAATGGTTCTGTGCAGCAGGATCTAATTAAATTTCATTTGAACTTTCTAGGACTTTTTTCTGGGGAAAGTGGGGAGGGGAGGCAACAAGACATAGTTATTAGAAGAAAGCCCAAAACGTGGACCAGCAGCTGCTTCCTCTCTCACTGCAAGCTCATCTCTCACAAATGAGAAGCATCTGGGCAAAGAAATCTTCTAGTCACCAACTGCACATGCAAAATGTTAAGTTGGAAATGAGCTCTTAAGATTTAAGGATGACAAAAGCAAATCTCAGCTATAGCTAGGGCAAGACCACTCTATTAGAGACAGAAATGTTTCAAGTCATTTTTAGCTTAACCCTGATGCTTGGTGTTTCTGTGCATTGTCCCACACTGACTGTGTTCTAACTGCCTGGTAACAGATCCTCAATAGGGCTTGCTAGAAAACAAGAATTCTGTTTTGTGAAAAAAAATTGACATTTAATTTTGTTCCACAGCAGGATAAAACCAAGACCCTCCAAAAAGTTTTTTAAAAAATGAGAACCGTTAATCAATAGCCTAGGGCAATCTCCTGAGATGTGAGAGACGCAGGTTCAGGCAAGGAAGGGCACATCCCAGGTGAGTGTCTTAATTACTGGGCTATTGGCTATTTTGGGATTGGGGTGTCTCATTTTGACTAAGATTGCGTCCTCTACCTGTGAAAGCTTCCAGACCAGTTTTGCTAAAAATGTATGTTTCCATGGTTCTCACTTCTATAGGAGCAATACCTAGAAAACTGACACATCAGTAGCGACAATTACAAGAACAACAAAGAGTTTATGGGACATTTTATCTTGTAGGACAAAGATTATACCTCTTTAAAACAGACCTATTTAGACATACAGTTATAAGTATTTGAATCATCTGCTGAATTAAATTTAGAGCAAATAGGAAAAAAGCCATTTTGAAAGGGGATTTTTCATGTTTATTCAAGTATGGGAAGCAGTATGCAAAAATATCCTTAAAAACATAACATAGCAAAACCCAATCATTCTAAAGTTAACAAAACGAAGATATTTAACAGAGTTAAATGAAAAAAGCCTCATTGCTAGAACCATGTTTCCTACCATGTAAATAGATTCATAAAGGTTATGTCAGCAATAAACACAAACATAATAAAGCATAGTACATTGTAATGCAATGGTTTTGTCTATCAATTTGAATTCAAAATGGGTTTCCGCCGTAAGAAAGAGACTTCATGATTACAAAAGTAAAAAACTAACTTTCCTTTGAGGCAAAACATTTTAAAATTGCTTTTATATATCAAAGACTAGCAACTGTTTGGGAATCTAAAACATTAGATTTCAGAGTATTTCAAGCTAGAAAAATCTTGAGGTTTTTACATGGTTTTTCCAGCCCTAGACTACAAGAGTATTTGCCTAACAGGTAAACACATTTTTACACTGTAATACTGTGGGGGGAAAAGTCCATAGCTTCAGGCAAAAATAAAACAAACAAAAAAAAAACCCCAAGAGTTCCAAGGGCCCCTTTTTTAAAAAAAAAAAGAAAAAAAAAAGAAAAGAAATTCTATACCAAATCACAACATGTAGGCTGCTTCACTTATTTTGACTAATCAGCCATTTTGAAAAAAAAAAACAAAACCCACTCTCTGTTCAATCATACCAAAAAGTTACATACTGGTTTCCACAGGAGATCTCATAACACGATGTTGTCCCTTTGGGTACAATAACTCTGCCTGTCATCTCTTACAATTAAGTGAATTTAATACTCATGAAAAGTTTTGGATTGACTGAAATCTTCTGTCCACTTCACTCTGTCAGTGTTCAGTACATGCGTGTTCTATCTTTAGGATCTCTGCTAGTATTACTGCCAAGGCTAACCGTTAATTGCTGGTGGTTAGTGAGATATAGAAACATGCCCATCCACAAAAATTGAATAAAACCTTAAACCTTATTTTATATAGGGCAAAATAGCTTTCATACAATGGTAATGTTGAGTCTGACCTGGGCCAGGCTTTATCTTCTATTTCCAAGCCTCTGACCCACTCAGTTCTCTGTACCTGCTAGCAATGTAATTAAACAGCAACCGCACTCACAGGCATAGCGTGATAGGAGCTGCCATCTTTGCCGGCACAGAATTTTAACATATTGCCAAGCAGTTCTCAGCCAACCTATTCTTGAATAGATGTGTGAACTGTGATACCCACAACACAGATAAAACTAAACAGAACTAAATATATGATAGATCGGCACCACACAAAACTTACAAAACTAGGAAGCCCTTAAGGAGTCCTAGTCTTTATGATAAGCACCAATTTAAAAGTGCAAGGGCAGCACTTAGAAGCCTGCCTCTGCAAAAGAACATGGAGAAGCAAGAAGGCACTAGGATATCCATGCTTCTGTTGGTATTTAAATTCAAGCAGATGCATACACACAGGTGAGCACGAATAGCCTCTATTTTATGCTTAGCAACAGCATCGGGAATGGGATGACTGCATACGCATGGTAATATTGCTAAGATTATAGTATTAATGCATGTGTAGCCAGCCTGCCCATATTAAGCACTAGTTCTGGTTCGTGCATACCCATGCACCCATTCCTGAATCATCTACTTAGCTTCAGCTAAGCATACACATGCGCATAGATGAAGCCAGCAAAAAGGTTAGCCTTTGATGCAATGAAATCTTGTAATTTTTGTAGAGGCCCTGCAACTGAGATTTTACTCTTTTTAACTTGATGTACCATGCCATTAATTATAAAAATTATTCAAGAAAAGATACCATAGTGCTGAATATATTCACATTCATAAATTTACAAAGAGAAACTGGGCATAGGAAAATGTTCAGTTTGATTATGGAAGGCCTGATCTTTTGGGCAACAGCTGAATCTGTAGCTCATTCAATAAAACCATCATTGGCTGTAGTTCAAAGAAATAAACAGTGGTCCAGAAGATAAGTGACAAAGTAATGTTACTCCCCTTTTTCCTGAAAAAATTTTATGTTTAAAAAGTGTTTAAGATCAAGTATAAATACTTATTCCTGTACAAGACAGCATTATAGCTCTGTGAAAATAATCAGTTTAGCTTTATTCCTTTAAGGCATTTCATAAGAAACAGAATTTATCATGACATGTAAACAATTTTATTCCTTTAAGAACATTCTTTACTTATGTACTATGTGATACAGGGATTACCACATTTAAGCACAAACTATGTCGTTCACTAAAAGGACACAAGAAAAACGTAAGTGATCAATACCCCGGGACTGTAGTAACTAGCTAGTTAGCAACTTTTAATAAGTACTTGAGTTTTAGAGTTTTTAGACTACGTCCCAAACATTTCATCTTTTGGTGGGTAAGTAATGTGTGTTCGGGACAGAGAAAGGGAAGGGTGAATAGTTATTATACATGACAACAGTTTGCTCTACACATAAAATTAGAATTAAAAAAGAGTCAGGCCATAATTCACTTCACTTAGTATTCTCAACAGGACATTTCCTTTCCTCCTTTTCTTAGGAAAAGGAAAAACGACAAGAGTCCTGTAGCACCTTAAAGACTAACAAATTTCTGTGGGCATAAGCTTTCATGGGCTGCAACCCACTTTGTCAGATGCTTGACAGGAAAAGGAGTTACCCATAGAGTCCCCTTTTTTTATTTAGTGTTTGTACTGACAACCTGGGCGTTGAAGTCCTCTACTGAGAGGCACAAGAGATACAGCAGGCTGCTCCACAAGCCTTCTCAGAGCTGTACACCAGTGCACCTCAACCCTGACTCTGAAGTATTTCCTATATGTGAGAAAGGGCAATTTAATCTCCACGTACATTTAATTGTTGGCTTCTCTGATAAGAATGCCAGCTGTATACCTAGACTATATGAGGGGACACCTGTTCATTAGGAATTGGACAAGGACCACTATTTCACACAGGACATAAATCTTGATAGTAATTATTAAATACCACATCTGCATTTAAACTGATGATCTAGAAATAAAAGGCTCTGCACTCAATTGCCAATTTTCTAAGCCATTCAATATACAAACAGGATGAGAACAAGACAAATTAATCAAATCTGTATCAGAAGTGAAGTATAGTGTCATCACTAATACTGCATAGTAACTGCTGAGTGATTTAAGAAACATGCCACCTCTGAATAGGTAAAACAGATAGCTAGAGAAGTTAGCTCCTTTGCAATGTAAGTACTGCCATTTACAAAAAGAAGTGTTTATGCTAAAATACAAAGGGATACCTAAAAAGCTAAGCCTTGGCAACTACATCCAAAACAGCATGGGTGTATATCAAGGCAAAACAAGAACTGACGAGTCCAGTGCAAACAGCTTACTTTGTATCAATTACTCTTTAAATGATGGTTAAAAGCAATGTTACAGAACTGGAATGGAACGGCACTAATTGCTATTCTGCGACAGATATAGTGTATGCACTTTCCATAAGTTAATGCAAATGTTTTTACACCACTCCATATGTGTAAAAAAAAAAAAAAAGTATTTCAAGATGTGTACACTTAAATCACATTGTTCAAATTGAGGCAAACGTAGTGTAATAAAGGCTAATATCCTTTATGACAGAAGTCTTCCATAAAATGTTACACAGCTACACTAAAAATACTGACTGAAAGCCGGAGCTGCACATGTTCAGCAAAGAGAATGTACAGTTCTATTAACACTAAAAATCGATTATATGTATTTACTCCTAAAGTCTGTCTTCAAAATTCTTGTCCCTATGTGACAATGAAGAAAATATTTTCCAGTTAGACATATGCCTGTTTAAATTTCATATGAAGGAGGGAAAGACACTGCAAATGTTTCAAGAGACTCTGCCCCCGCCCTCCCTGGGCTCAATTGTCACTTTTAGTATCACAAGAATAAACTGAAATGTAAAAATAATCAATACATAATGAAATTGGTCACAAAGGGGGTAAAAGTTAAACCATAATATCTGTTCATGTAGCTTACAGTATCCACACTGGAAGTTTCCCTAGAATTAAAATAAGTTCACTAAAAGTGTAGTTGAAGAAAATACTTCAGCACTATGAAACCGAAGAGATAGGATTAAGGGGAGAGCCCATTTGTGTAAGTACTTTATCCAGCCACTGAAGGGGCCCATGAAGATGAATTTCTATCCAACATGGAGTGCTTGTGACATCTTGTCGGTGATATTCCGCTCCCCAGCCCTATTAAAAAAAATGAACACACATTATGTCTTTCATGTTATGAGTGTGTACTTTTAATCCAAACTAATTTTACCAAGAGGAACTACAGTGTTAGGCTGTAGGACATTTAAAGCTATTAGAGGTCCCCATATACTCAAGAAGAGTTGTAAGCTAAAGGGGAAGAAGAGGAAAAAGGAAAAAAGAGGAAGGATAGTGTTGATGTTAAGGCACTGGACTGGAGCTCTGGGTTCTGGCCCTGTCTCCAACACAGACTTCTTGTGTAATCTTGGCCAAAGTTAATCCCCGTTTCATTACTCCAGTGACAAAATGGGTATAATGGTTCCTTTCTCCTAACTTCTGTCTGCTTTATTTTTGCTTTTCACGAAAGAGAGTGACTCAGTACGAGTTTGTGGAATACACAACATGATGGGGCTCCAATCTGATTTGGAGTCTGTAGGGACTACTATAAAACAAGTACATAACAGAAAAAGTGCAAACATTAACACTGTATAAGGTAATTGATGGACTCCATGTGATAAAGGCTGCAATTCCACAAACTATTGAATTTGAAGCTGGTATTAATTCAGGGAAATCCTATGGCTTGTGCTATGCAGGTGGTCAGACTAGGTGATCCATGGTGCTTTCTGGTTTTAATAATCTATTAATTTACTTTAGAGGCCCAGAAGAAAGAATCCCAGGAGTAAATTAGAGCCATGCTATTTACTTCAGAATATCAGAAAAACACATCCTTTTTACTATGATTAACATCAAGTAAGTTTTCAAAGTTTTCTGAGTACAAAAACACGCCATATGCTCCACAGGATACTGTGCAAGGACTACACACACAGGCTGGAAGAGTGTCCTCCACAAGCAATAAAACCAAGAGCATCACTTTTTCATGCCACTTAACAGATTATTTTACAAATATGTTAAGTGTACTGTGTTTATACCCTCTCCTCCTTTAAAATCCACTTTTCACAAATGCTTCTTCCACTGACCACCTCACAGTGATCTTGACACACCCTTTTTTACCTGTTCAGACTGACATCTTTAAGCCAAAGGTCTGTGTCATATTCTATTTTCTATAATGAGACATGCACTATTATAGGGCTGTACAATTGCTCAGACAATCTGTTTTAACCTTGAATACCCAATATTGAGCATCCTTTCAAAAAGACCAGATGCAGTAGAGCTTAGTGGCACAATTCATCTCCTTTACCTCAGTAAAAGTACTACTAATACAAAACCATTTTTTTTTTAAATACTGATACTGAGGAACTTTTTTTTTCTTTTAAAGAAAGAACATGAGAGCATAATATGGCTACATATTTTTTTTTTTTAAATCTCCCTTTGTTCTACCAAAAAGTATACTGAAGGCCCAAAGGTTGATGTAATTCATCTGTCTAAGAACTCAAGCTTTCGGGGACAGAAGGAATTGGGGGAAGGCACAGGGAGTAGTCAAACTGCTATTTATGCATTCCTTCAGTTTTCCCATATGGATGACAGCTATTTTAGTGGTCCAGAAGGTCACTTTATTCTTGCCCCATCATTCAAATTGAAGTGCAAGAGTACATTAAGTCTTCTGGAAAAATGGAAGTTTGCAGGACTTATAGCTCACTTCTGGCCTGAGAAAGGAAACATTTAACTAGACTAGATGGAATTACTGTGGCCAACATACCCACCTGGCAAGTAATGTTAATGATACTCCAACAGAAGGTGTCAGATTAAAGCGTAAAAATCATGTTACATTGCAAATACCTTTCTGCAATATAGTATCGGCGCCAATCTGAATATTTTGCTTGAACCTCTCTCATCCCACAGTAAATTTAAATGCTCAGGTATAAAGATAGAATGTATTTACCTTTACAAAACTCATTCGAATGGTACACATTTTGGTGAGCTCATATACTGCCTCAAATCCATGGTTGACAGACTGAGCTAAAAGCTGAGCAAACTCCTGATTGTTAAAAATTTTTAGGCTGCAGCCACTGGGAATCTTGCACACAGTGGTAGGGTGAAAGCCATGATGGTAGTTGCAGTTCCTGCTCTGTACAAATATGCTGCTGTCACTTAAGCACTCAGCATAGACTTCCCCACCAACATAGTAGAGATGAACTCCTTAAAAACAAAAGGAAAAATTAGATAAAAAGTTGTTTCAAGTTATAATCAAACTTTTTACTGCAAATATCTCCCTTGAGGTCTGAGACAATTTAGTCAGCCTTCCATTTGAAGAGCTTTCCTGAAGAGGTATTTTTCCAGTCACATGCACATAAGCAGTTTAATACTTTCTCATCTCAAACGACTTCATTTTATATCAGCCACTAGATGGCCTTCTCTCATCAATTATAAGACAGAATGCATAATGTCCAGCTCAAAGTGGCACCAGATGCTACCAGAACAGATACATAGCATAACCTGCAGACATCTCCATTGCTAGGGATCAGACTCACCCCCTCGCCCAACACATCTTTCAAGATCCATGGGTCCTACACATGCCCATCACAACATGTGGCTTACCTCCTCCAGCACACTAAATTCTCCAATAGCAACTATGTAGCTGAAACCAGAAACCATGATTACACTCTCAAATGTACTCTCTCAGGAAAATGATAAAAGACAAAACACTATGCCATCTATGAATATGTACTTTTCACAAAGCAACCTCTTTGTATCTGACCTATCCATCTTTATCCTCAAAAGAAACCTGTACACCACGTTCAAAAGTGGAGTTTGGGAGCTTAAATTAATAACTTTGCTAGACAATAAAATCACAGACTGAGGAGAGACACTGGATTTATGGCTTATTACAAGTATCTATAACAGTGGTTCTCATCCAAGGGTACATATACCCCTGCGGGTACGCAGAGGTCTTCCAGTGAGTACTCAACTCATCTGGATCAGTGTTTCTTAATCTGGAGTTGCAGCCCTGGGACGGGGTGGACATGGGATGGGTTTAGGGGGATTGCAAGTGAAGTGCCAGCATTAGCGGATGGCAAGCAAGGCAGCTGCCTGGGGCCCCATGTCAAAGAGGGTCCCGCAGAGCTAAGTTACACGCTTCAACCCTACCACCAAGGGCCCAGGCTTCAGACAAGGCTCACATGTGAAAAACAGGTTCAAGTATCACACTGAAATATAAGAACCATATTTATATTCCAATTGATTTATTTTATAATTCTATTGTAAAAATGAGAAAGTAAGCACTTCTTCAGTAATAGGGTGCTGTGACACTTTTGTATTTTTATGTCTGATTTTGTAAGCAAGCAGTTTTTAGGTAAGCTGAAACTTGGGGTATGCAAGACAAATCAGACTTCTGAAATGGACTCAGTAGTCTGGAAAGGTGAAGAACCACTGATCTATAACCCTCTAACAACCCGAACCCCAGCTGCTTTACCTTCCCCCCCTTCCTTTTCACCCTATGACTTGAGGTGTGATAAGGGACAACTTCACCTTGAATGGCCCCTTGAAATGTGTTAACTGCTTATGCTAAACTGTCTGTTCTATCCTGTATTTAGCTATAATACTCTGAGTAAGTTTCCCAGACCTGAACAGCAGCTTCATAAGATCAGAAGCCTGTCTCCTTACCACCAGAAGGTGGTCCAATAAAAGATATTACCTCACCCACCTTGTCTTTCGAGTAGTATCCTCAGGAGGATGTGGGACCAACACAGCTACAACACTCGCATGCGTGCGTGTAAAAAAAGAAGACTGAGCTGATCTTTTAGACTGACAGCTGTTTGTGAACCTCACATGGTCCATAGGGAGTCTGAGGTGGCATGAAGTTTGAGGAAAGGAATTTCAAAGCAGTTTGCTTTGTCAGCCAATCAACTGCGAGTGGCTCACGGTGGATTTGGGGCCAACTCTCTCTCCTGTGTAATTTCCATTCAATTCTGCTCTTTCCTTGCTCCCGCCACCCAATTTGGCCTTCGCAGGATAAGGTATTGGTTGGGGATCTCTACGGAGTTGAGTTGGAAAGGCAGGCTGTGTAGAGTAAGAGAACAGTAGTACATAGCAGGTTGCGACAGAAAGGTCTGCTTCTCTTGGGGGAAATAAAGCTCAAGAATGAAATAACTTTTAAGCTTGATAATTCTGAAATTTCAGAAGTGTCCTATGGCTGAGATGCAGTGTTTCTACAGAAATGTAAGAAGTTTGGCCTTTTTGGTTACCATGGTTGTGCTGTTATAGTGAGGCCAAGAAAGGTGAGACATTGAGGGTAAATTTCATAAATAGATAATGTAATTGTATTCCCTTGTCAAGATAACAGAAATCATCCTAGAAAATAACAGTCCCAATAACAGTAACTACACTTATCCCAGTGTTAAAATTCCATTATTAAGGATTAGTGATTTTAATTTATGCAAGCCTATCTACACAGTTATTAGCACAGCACTGTAATATCGTCTCTGTTATCTACATATTTCTAACCTATTGATGGTTCCCGGCGTTAAAACTATGACTCCACATCAAAAGTAGCCCAATATTAATGCAATTTTGAGAATAATCTAAACAACAATTTTAACTACTAAAAAGCAATGTATAAAGCAGGGCAGTAAGAAAAGGGTTCTCGTCTCAAGGCTTAGCTAGTTATTGGCATGAATAAAGGAAGGCACATGAAGGGACATTTTAAAAATTCACTAAAATACTTAAAAGCTTGAGCAGGCTTCATCTGTGTGAAAATTGTGTGCCTATATAGTGCTATCAGCTGAAAAGCATGGCAGACCCAGGGGAAAACTGCAGGTCCTGGATTTGACAGATCATCCCCATTCCTCACCCATCTTGGATTCACTCAGATATAAACAGATCCTTATTTTAATTTTGCTTTCAACTTATGCAGGATATTTGAACATACTACAGACATCACTCAAATATCCTGTGTGACCTGAGAACAAAACTTTAAAATATTCCTAAGCAGTAGCAAGAACCTTTTCTGAGGAACAAATCTAAAATAGTAATTGTATATATGGAACTTGATATGGAACTTCCCAGGTCCTGCAAATTCTGTTGAAGTGCTGGCACTGAATATAGTACATTCACAGCAGGTTTATTTGCTGACAGTATCCTGCCTAGTCTACAAGAAAGGGATTTTTATATTGTACATCATTTAGATTAGTTGCATGGATTCTGTGATCAGCATTCTCCAATGTGTACCACATACATCAAACATGTAGAAATCAAAATGTGTTTAAATAAACCTTTTCTCCAGGCTCATTTTGTACCATTGCAGCGATTTATAATTTCAAAATTTGTACATTACAATATACCTGGTCTCAATGAAGTCTTTGCTTGTCAACTTATTGCTATTAATCAAAAAGGAGGCATAAAGTACATTTATGAATTACCTTTTCCAATATGTCGCCTAGTGTTCTCAATAGTTGAGTTGCGATTAACATTGGACAGCAAACCTAAGCAGAACCTGTTTTTATTGTTAGAAGGATCTGTAAACCCATCCACCAAGACACTGGTGGAAGATGCATGAAAAGCCTCTCCAACACGATTGTTTAATTCATAGTAAACAATTGAACACCAGTGCTTGGGCTCTTCATAAGCAACAGGTTGAACATCTATAATAAAATGAAATTAAAAAAGGTCAACATGTATTTCAATCTACAAGTGTTCAACAATTCCTTTCGTGTAGCAGTAAACAATTGCTCCCACAACCTCACGTCTGTATCTTATGCTTAGACTTGAAAGGCAGTGTGATGTGATTAAAAAGGACATTACCAATTTGCTGAAATCAAGTCAATTTAAAAGAAGGTGAGTAAAAGCACCTCAGAAATTACACCTGCCTTGAGTTACTTTGAAAGTTTTGTTTCACAATGATTTTCTTATTTTGGTTCCTTTCCCCCTTCCTGAGGCTTGTGTGAAAGACCCACACAAACAAATGGGAAAATTCTATAAGAAGTGCTGCCAAATAAACAAACAAAAAGAGAAAGATTGTCTATATAAATTTATTTATAATTGACATTTTGAGGCCTGGTTTTCAGGGATGCCTCACACACATAACTCCATGTCCAATCAAGGGTAAGTTCTGAACAATTCTGGGGAAAAAAACAAAAACAAAAAACAAAACAAAAAAACCAGACACCGAGTTGTTAAAAGAAGCGCAATTCAAAAAGAAAAGGTTTTTTGTTGTTGTTTTCTTCTTAACTGGTTTAAAAACAAGCCAATCAACAAAATGGTTTAAAAATGAATTAGATAAGATATGTTTCATCTTGCATTCTCTTCCTGGGGGCTGCTCCTCCTGATACAACCCTGGACTTCTTCCATTTGCAAGTTTTGCATTGGTAAGTAGATATAAGGTACACCAATTAAGTCACCACTGAATTTGGCTATTAACATTAAAGAAGCAAAATTAATCTACCATACTATCTTACCTCTGCTAGATATATTTGGCATAATTTGAGGAATCATAGTGTTGCTTGTGTCCATAGACTGTGAGTTATCCTGACCCATCTGATCTTCAGGAGGCATATATGCAGGAGGTGGAGTATCAGCTTCAAGCAAGGAAAAAGTGAACAAGTTAAAACTATAAAGTGAAGACTGACAGACAGATGCCATCAAGTGGAGCATAAGGCCTTGCTCTGCTCACCCAGCTAGGTGATACTTACATTTTGTCAGGTGCTTGGTTATTAAGGTGATGAGTGTATTCACGTTGGTTAGATGTATGTATTTATTAAGAGTCCCAAGTCAATACACTTCAGCACCACTCACTGCTGTAGTATTTGAGGTCTTATAAGAAACTACCATTCCATACTACTGGATGATGCTTAATATATGCTATGCCCTACATAAACTTCATGACATGATTTGTGCAAGTCAAATTCCTTCTATCTTAAGAGAGGACTATTACATGTTAAGATATTTCTTCTCTGCATTGCACTTAATATTTAAAAAACACCAAATTCATTTAGTAACCCCACTTCTCCATATCCAAACCACACATGTCAAATGGTATTTGGAAAATAAAAGCCATCACATGTAATTCACAAGAGCTCTTTCTGACCCATTTCAAAGACTAAGGAAAAGTAATAATGAATTATTAAGAATACTGGAATTGGCTGATATTCAGTCAATATCAATTTATATCAGAAACAGAAGAAAAAAAGGGAATTGCAATAGCTTTTGGTATGACCATACAAGCATATTTTAATTTCTCAGCAGAGTTCACACACAGACTGTTCTCACCTGGTAGCTGAAATGGACTAGACGGTCCAGAACTGGCAGGGGAACTTGGGTAAGTGCTGCTCACTGGAGAAGGTGGGTAAGGGCTGTTTGGTGAAATGGAAAATGGAGTGCTGTTGGGTTGCTGGAAAGAATCCGGAAATGTAGCGTTGTGTGGCATGTGCGGTTCATTGTGGCTTAGGTTCCTGAACTGAACTAGAAGGCTGTGCTGTGGATTGAATTCACTATGTCTGGGCACTAACACTGGAGGTAGAACTAAAAAAACAAAAACCAACACAACAATCAAACCAAAAAAAAGTCAGTTAAAAATATAGCAAGAATGAACAGCATAACATAATGCACTAACTATTCACTAACCACAAAAAATAAAGTTCCCATTAACAGTTAGGGGGGAGCAACAAAAAGGAGTTAGAAGATTTAAGTGCTTCTTACAATTTGTAGATTTTTTTAAAAATATACTTTGTAAAAGTACTTTACACTTCTGCTCTGCTTCACAGTATATTTCACAATACTGAAGGCAGTCATTTGTTACCAGTTAAGTGAGCCTTTCTGTAGAGAGCGAGCATGCTAAGTGGAAAGTACTAATGATTTTAAAGGATTAATGTCCTAACATACAATTAAGTGCAAAAAGCTATATTAAACTCTAAACTCAAGTAAGGAAATTAAAAAGTTAATGTTTCTACAACATTAGCAATCTAAGTATGCACCTGATACATGTTATTTTGGATTGCTTACACACGCTGTCAAACATTCACCTTTCTACAAGCACCACTGCTGAGTTACTGTTCTGAGAACTGCAACTTACAAATCCCTGATTTGTGTGTGCAAATTCTCCACCTTAATGTTATATTAAATCCTCCTATGTCCACTTCAGTGGAAAGCTGATTCCCCTGCTAAACATACTTCCCAGAAGTTACAAGACTGCCCTTCTCCCATTCCCAACTACGAGAACTCTACCTTCCCCACCATGCTTATCTGTGAAAACTAGGAACCTGGCTGTATCTATCATTCCTGGTCTGCCCTCTCCCAATCACCTGTTGTCTAGAACTTGACTGAGGAGCACCACAGACCCTCCACATCTCTTCTTCCTGTATCATGCCCACTATGACTGATATAACACCCAGTTGATTAAAAATACTCTCACCTACTTATAAGAATTGAGGTTTATAGAGATGTTTCTCAAACAATACGAAGGCTTCAGTCAACTACTTTTATATTTAGAACCGAATGCTGGTCACAATGAAGTCAATTACAATTTTGTCATTGTCTTTAAGGGAACCAGGATTTAGAAATCTCTTCCACAGATCATATACTACACAGCTTACAGGAAAACTGCACCTGTTCTAACTAGAACATTATACTCCACCGTCCCGCTAACCCAGACAATTGGCAAAGTAACACTTTCTGGGGACTATTTGTTCAGTTTTATAGATAGCTATACTCAAACTTACCTGGGCTCTCCACCCTTTTGTAGTGGTATGGATTGATACAAACTTCCTTCTGTTTAGATCCAAAAGGATATTCACAAATATCCAATGGCTTCAACTCATGATGACTCTGTAGATCCGGCCAACGCCAGACACGACAGTATATAACATGGGGCAGGCCTTTTCTGTGAGAAACTTGAAGTCTCCCATCTAAAGAACGAGGAATAGTAACACACTTGCTGGGTTGTCCGGGACTGCTCAAGGCTTTTTCTAATTCTTCCATAGCACCTTTTTTCTTTTTCAACTTTTTTACCAAAGCATCAACTGCCTTTTCCGCCCATTTTTCCTCTTCATCTCCTTGTTTCCAGCCCAATAAACGCTTTACAGCTGGGCTAGTAAAAGAGAACAAACTGGCCATTGACGTCATTTGACACAAATCTTCAAGAAACCTTTCTATAAATAAATGTCTGTGTCAACAAAAAGTAATTGGCCAACTGTATTATTTCTTGGAAGACAACACCTGATTGAATAGATGTCACTTATAAATCAAAAGGGACGATTCTTGCGATTTAGTCCTGTTTAAAAACAACAAGAAGTAGTTAGCCTCTGGGGGGAGGAGGAAGAGGAAGGCAGAGCTGAAAACAATTCAGATATTAAATAGGAAGAGTGACTATTTTCATCCTTGATGGTGGATCAAATTTTTGGTTTCTTTAAAAAAAAAAAAAAAAAAAAACCATTGGAGTCCCCACATTACATCATATCTACCATCCTTCTAATGGAAGGAAAATGTTGTAAGACTCCTTTCAGACTTTATCAGTGCTGGCTGGAGGGATGCATGGGTGGTTTCCAAAAAATGTAATGTACTCCTTTCCATCTCCTGTAACTTTGGATTTCCTGACATTGGTTGGATTAATAGGACTTTAATGCAAATCTTTCCAAGTTAGCTTTTTATAATACACAGTTTAGTGTAGATATGGGCTAGGTTAAAAAAAAAAGTACAGAACTTATCTGCCTAATACCTAAGAAGTTTACTAAACTACAAATGGAAGAATTAATCCTACTCACCAAAGGTAGATACTGACAAATGGGGAGATATAGGTAACCAGCAGGATACAAAGGCAATATTCTGGAGAAACATATCCTGCCATCACCTATCTGCTGAGACGGGAGAGGATGCTAAAGCTTCTACCAAGGTGCTGTTCTTGGACTCTGCTTGAGCATTCCACTTTTTTGTAGCAGACTAATAATGATGAGATTGAAAGAACGGAGTATAGGTAAAAAAAAGAATTCAGACATGGTCAATCGCCTTGGCCACTTCACTTATATGCCTCCCCCCAGTCTCCGGGCTGCTGGGAGAGGGATTATAAGCAGTGGATTTTCAGGCTTTTGTAATATGTTTTCGTCCTAAAAAGAGAGACTCTGCTGAACAAGTACCAGAAATAAGACCTTTACCATAAAATGTTTGAGGGAGTTTGTGTACAGAACAGTATTGTTCAAACTATGTCATAAAAAAAACTGTGTTCACGGACTGCCCTGTTTTCTACTACCCACCAGATTCTGGTGTAAATCTGTTTTTTTTAAAAAAAACAGGGAGTAAAGATGACATGAGGAAATGATGTGCTGTGGCAACTAGCTGATAAGAACTCATGAAATCCCTTGTGAATACTACACAAGCAAGCACAGACAATGAGCAGCTGGCAAAAAGCAAGAGCAGAGCTAAGAGAAAGGATGTCAATAACAAAAGATGCTTCCTTTCTTGCTACAGAGACTGCCAAACAATATTGTCTCTCAGCTTTTGATCAACTCTGGTGAATGAGAACACCTAACATACTCTGGAACACTGAATCTGCATATAAGAGAAAAGAACCTATTTAAGTCTTCCAGTATTAAACAAGATAAAACTACTTACTTTCAATAAGTCATTACTCTCAGACCACTGTCTAATCACCAGAACTTTCATCACTTTTCTTGTAACGCGTAAGAGGGAAAGTAAATTTACTAACTACTTATTACACTTTATAACTGCATTGGCAGCAACTAAAGCATTAAGTTAAGCCTACATCAAGCAACCATTCTGAATATCAGCCAAGGATAAAAGTATGAGTATTCTGAACCAAAACATTAATACTGTATCCACACATGGACTTTTATTTAAAAAAAAAAAAAAAACCCCAAAAAACGAACACACACTTTGCCATGATAAAAATAAAAACAGTTAAGACTACTTTGGACAGCCCTTCTACAGGAAGAAAAACTGTCCTAAATAGCCTTCTTCTTGATCCAGTGTCCATTTCTGTTAAAGCTCTGGGAGGTTTGCCTAAGTAATAAGTAATTCAAAACTAGGAAAAGTGTCAGTAGAAACACTATTTAAAATACTTCTTACTTGCTCCTCAATACACATCATATTAACAAAAGAGAAAAAACAAAGAAGAGAGCTGTTATATTGCTTTGATACGCACTTATTCTTTGCTCCATAAGCATCTTTATATTACAATGCTATTTTTAACATCAATCACTCATGACTGGTTTCTAGGCAAAAATAGAAGGATACTCCAAATGGCTTTAATGTTATTGCAGTGAAAAGTTGTTTTTCTGTCTGAAAGATCATGTATCTGGACAGCCTTTACATATATGCATTGGTACCAGTGACAGGAAACAAAGAAAAGGCACAAATCTTGACCAAAAGAGCAGACAAAGTTTATCATCTTAAAGAACATGTATGTTTAGTAAAAGACAAGTAAAAGCTGCTCAGTCAAAAGTAACTTACTTTCCAGGTCTGAGTACCACTCAGTTGCTAGCTCTCATTAATACTTTCCATCTTCAAGCTTCCTTACAAACATTAATTCACTCTGTAAGGTAATTGAGCATCACTCTCATTTTTACTCAAGCCAAGCAGCTACCGAATGGCAAAAAACTGACCAAAAATCCACGAAATAAACTTTCAGGAGTTTTAAGGTCTTAGCCCTTGCTCTCATCCCCCTTAATAAATAAATGTCAGACCCACTGTGTCTCCATGTAGAATATCAGGGAAAGGGACAAAATTTCCAAACACATGTTCTATTTTTGATAAGTGTAATATAGCACTGAAAGGGAGGGAAAAAAGCAAATGACAAATTCTGCTATTTATATTATTTTAAATCAGAGCCATCTTTCTGTCCCAAACAAATTAAATGCTACCAAGTGGCAGAGCATAGCCACAGGAAACACTTATTACAACACATGCATACCTTGGGGATCCATAAGCATTTTAATGGATTTTAGGACATTTCTTACAACTTTTCTTCTAAACTGCTACCATCTAAACTGTTCTAACATGGCTATCCTTTGTGTCATGCAATAACAAGTGCAGAACACATATCAATCGATAGTATTTTATTCTGTAAGTGCCATGACAAGATGCAATATATATTTGAAATTTTACCTTTTTATATTTCTTTTGTAATATTTGATACAGATACAGTAAGCAAGTGGCATTTAAATCCATAATGGAAGTTAGAAATAAAGGTCATTAAAGACAAAAAGGTGCTTTGTAACAACCAGCCTAAGCAGCTACTTCTAACAGGAAAGCTGCTTTGTGCTTAAGTGTTCTCAATTTTGGTAAAGTGAGAATCAATTGGAAGGAAGCAAGTGTCAACAGAATTTTGTTAGAATTTTCAGTTTTCCACATACATGATTTTAGGAAAAAATGTTGGGGTAGATGAGATCATCATGGTCTTAGAAGTCCTGCTTTCTTAGCCTGAGTGCTCAGTAATCAGACTGCAAAACTAAGAGGTGCTATATTCCTCAGATCTAATAAGTTTGAGGCTTTTTAGGTTCTTGAGGGTCTTTGAGAAAAATTACCATATCCATTCCACTTCTCAGGAGAATGAGAGAGACTACAAAGGATGAACTGATAACATTAAGAACTGGTCTACAGAGAACAGGTTGTTATGAAATTGTTAAAGGTTATCATTTGGGAAAACATTTTATTTTAATATTGCTTATGTACACTCTTGGGTTCGTTTTTAGAACAGCTGAAAAGAGGAGGCGTAATGGAAAGACCATATCCTCTCTTCATGTAGGACAATGTTATGCAAAGAGGAACAAAACTCAGGCCCGGTCTACACTTACCTTTGCGATTCGGCGGCAGTCGACGGGAGATACGCAAGTGACGTAAATCACTTGCATATCTCCTGTCGACTTTGCAGCGTCTCCTCCGCGCACCGTCCACACTGAGCTGTGTTGAAGGGAACAGCGTCCCTTCGACGCAGCGCTACGCCACTTACTGGGGAGGTTTTCCTGCGTCGCTTGCTGGATCGACTGAGCGGGTCTACACAGACCGCTAAGTCGATCCAGAGCAATCAATCCAATAGTGGCAAATTTGGACCCAGCCTTATATTGGAATCTGAGACTGTGGCGTATAACAAACCATTTCAGACTGGTCTTATCTTTTCCCAGCTGTTAATACTGGAATGCACTAAGAAAGTCTTTTAAGATAGCTATACTGATCCATGCTCTGTGCAACATTTTGGGATGTATGCATCATCTAAAGGGAAAAATTTAAAATGAGAAAGTTCCTTTTTCACCATTTGGCTCTTGAGTGGCAATTGTCTTTTTATTTATTCTCTCAAATGGAAGTGAACAATTAATGAACAGTTAATGAAATGCAGAATAAAAAATAATTAGTGATAGTTAATGAAGTGCAGAATAAAGACTCATTTACAAGTTCACCTAACTTTATCCAATACATGTACTTGAAACAAAGCCTTATGCAAGCAGTAGTAAAACTGACTCAAATACACACTGTCAATTTATAGGTGGTTATTGTACTAGATTTGCTTGTAAGATCCCTCAACTTCACAGACGATGAGGATCTAAGAATTTCATCTGTACAGAGAAACAAACTAAAAGGATACTGTTAACTCAGCAGAACTATATAATTTGTATGACATATAATGCATATACCATAAATCAATTTGGGCTACCTGACAACATGATCAGACTTCCTGGTCATCTTTAAGGGAAATGCATTTCCACTCTTTATTTAAAAGCAGTGTAAAATCAATAACGCTTCTAGCAGGTTAAATGGTGTGGTGAATTTTGCTTTCATTATAAGCTCTTGGGAGATGCTATTTAGACAGAGCAATATTGATGAAGGTTAAAGCCTTATTTTAATACAAAACATAGATTGCAAAAAAGGTTTTATTTACTGGTAGATTAAAAATCCTGATAATTTCTTTGGGTCTTTTTAATGCCACAATATCACCTTTTAAGCTATCCCCCCCATGTGTTTTTATCCTAAAAACTGCCATTTTTAAAGCGCGTTAAATTTATGAATAAGCTACATACCTATCCTACATTGAGATTCTTCAATTGTTTTTTGCAGATAATATAAGGTCAAGAGCCAATTATAAAAAGGTTCAGGAGTACCACAGTGAGTGTTGCTTGAAATATTTCAATGGAACATCCATGTTCAGAAGTCATTAACTTTCCTGACACTTAAGCAAGGGCCTATTTGTTATAATTAGTTGCAACTGCATTGCAACGTTTTGTATCACCAAAAAGATCATCTGTTCAAAAAGGAACTTTAAGCTGAAGTGCTTATTCAGAATGGTATATGTAAATTACCCAAGACCTCATCTCAGACAACAGTAGAGACTGTTCATTGTGTCTAGTTTCCTTTTCACAAATAAAACTGTTCACGATTGCTTTTTTTTTTTTTTTTTAAACAAACCAAATAAAATCCCTTGAAATCTTGAGACTCCACAATGCATTGCCTAATTTTCACAAACATCTATCTACTCAGCTATTTAAGTATTTGGATTACAGGTTGTTTGCCCAATATTTTGATAACAACCTATACAAAAACACTTTAATATGTCCAAGTTATGCACATGGCTCTTTAGCCCTGGTATAAAAATATAATGTATATTGGTAGGGGGCATGGTGTGAGTTTAGTTACTGAACACAAGAGAAAGTAAACTCTATATCCAAATTAGATTTTGGGACAGATTTGATTTATAGATCTAGACTTCGTTCTAATGGGTACAGCAAATGGAAGGAAACAATCTGTGTGAACAAGTCCATTGTCTGAACCCCTTCTTAATACCTTATCAGGCCAGCTGAATATAAACAAAGTTGGTTATCAGTGGAAATGGCAGATTAAGTTTCACTTCTCAAGGAAATATTTTATTTGTAAGTTTTTCAGCTATTGAAACAAACAACTATGGGACTGGTAGCTGAAACAAACATCTGCCAGGTCACGAAGATTAAACAATTCATCTCTATTTTTACAGATTTCTCTTCCTCTCACATTCACATATGAATTTTTTTTTACATACACATTACATTACATTACATTACAAACACCACTGGCCAAATATCATGGCAACTGAGCATCTGGATTAATCAGACCTGAACAAAATTCATGCCAGAACATACCAAGAAAAGGTGACTTGTGGTTGGTATATTATGATGAGATAAACCCCCCATTTCTCCATCTGAACTGTTAAATAAAGAATGAAAAGGACAAGAATTGCATAATCCTCATCAGTTTCCTTCCACTTGTAATCACTTTGCGTTGCACTGCAGGAGCACAAGAACTATCCTCTTCCTGATGGAATAATCTACTTATTAACTTTAAAAATGCAAGAGACAGAAACACAGGGATTCCTGCACACCATGTGGAATCTGAAACAATGAATGTACTTGTCCATACTAAGAAGTGGCTCTGAGTGACTCAGATTCATAATATAAACAACAAGCTACCCACAAGAATTATCTACAAAACTGGAAGTTTGGTTAGAAGATCAGCAGTCATGTCTGTTGAGAGCCATGTACTATGGAAGCCATTTGCAGTTCACAACTTTATTGGCCCCACAAATTCATGAACATTAAATATTATGTGTCATAGATGGTATTCTTTACCTTAACTATATACATATATTTGCATATATACAGATCTTTAACATATGAACCCATTATAACATCTCTTCCTATGATGGAAACTAAATAATTTAATTAACAACAGTCTTTGAAACTATGAGGCAACTTTACTCTTCTTCCACTTCACCTGATTTTGTTTAGAGTCCCTTCTTTCTGCTGCTGTTTGCCCTCCACGGAGATATATTTTCTAGCATCACTTTGCCAACTCCTAAGGGTCCCTAGTGAGCTAACTCATTTCACATTCACTGCTAGTTTACACTGTAGCCCTGCCTATGCATCCACATCATGGGATTCATTAGGGTCTTTTCTTGAGGACAAATGTTCCTTGGTTATTTCTAGGAAGCGTTGGTTACAATAGTAGAGTTGTCCATGTAATTCTACCACATGCATGAAGATTTGAATGGTCACTGAGGGCTTTTCTTCAAATACAGTGCTACAGTGGTACAACATTTGTGCAGCCGTAGCACCTTAGTGAAGACGCTACTACACCGACAGGAGAGCTTCACCCATTTGCGTAGATAATCCACCTCCCTGAGAGGTATAGCTATGTCGACGGAAAAAGCTCTCCCACTGTCTACACAAATGGTTACGTCAGTATAACTATTGCTTGAGGGTGTGAAAAATCCATATCCCTGAGCAATGTAGTTGTGCCAATATTGATCTGTAATGTAAACCAAGCTGAGAGCAAGTTACTTTTCCATGCTGAGCAAGTTCCATTTTAGGTCATGAATGAGGAACTTTCATGGGATGGTTAAAAGGAAGCCTGCACTGCCACTGTTTATGACATATCTGTTCTGTGAATATCAAGTTTCCTCTTCAGAGCTAAGAATTCAGTTTCTTTCACAAACACAATCATCTTAAATTAAAAAGGAATTGTGGACAACACGGTAAAGAAAGAATCTACTATTAAACTGGAAGCTGGGCAGTTTTTTGAAAAATGGTTTTAACTTTCAGCCAATTGTATTTCTACATGTCTTAGTGACAATCGATTTCATATTACCATTAAACTCGCTTGCTGCTATACAAACATGCAGCGTAAGGAAGTATTTTTTAGTAATTATATAAACATTAGAAATAAAAAAAATGGCTTGATCTTAAGAAACAAGCTTTACCATCCACAACTGAATAATTTTAACAAAAATGCTATGAAGTACTTCAAATTCTGCTTTCCAATTCAATAATCCAATTCAATTATTGCCACACTTGCACATCACTTGAAACAGATTTTTTTAAATGAAGCTTACCAACAAAGGTAAATATAAATTTGTCATTCTAATCAACATTTTCTTACATAATATACATGTAAGATACCTGATCTAGGCAAACTATGGCAGATGTCTATATAAACAGACAACCCACAATTAATAAGAATCCATATAAGGAAATCACCAAAACAATAGCACAAACTGATGCCTCTGTGGGCAGTTTTAGGAGAAAGGTACCAGGGACTAGATAATCATTTAAAATGAACTACACTCTACACTCAACACTAAAGGCACCCTCTCCAATAAACTAGACTGAAGTATGGTGAAAATTTATATAACTGCAACCCAGACTATACCTGTTCTGTGGAAAAACTGAAGACATTCTCCAGATCTGTCAAGCCAGCACTTTTGAAAGCCCTACAATATATTAAAAACAAAATACACGACATTTAAGCAGCTGCCTAAACCCTTCAAAAAGTTTAGCTGCCCATGTACAAGAGTGTAAACAATGCACAAGATGTTAAACCCTATCTATAAGGCCCAGTCTACACTTACCTTGGCGATTCGGCGGCAGTCGACAGGAGATACGCAAGTGACATAAATCACTTGCGTATCTCCCGTCAACTTTGCAGTGTCTCCTCCACGCGGCGTCCATACTGTGCTGCGCCGAAGGGAACAGTGCTCCCTTCGACGCAGCGCTACTCCACTTACGGGGGTGGTTTTCCTGCATCGCTTCCTGGATCGATTGAGCGCGTCTATACAGACCGCTCAGTCGATCCAGAGCAATCGATGTGACGGCAGAAAATTTGCCGCCGTCAGTGTAGACCCAGCCTGAGAAAATGAATTGGACACAAAGTCAGCCCTAGTTTCACCAGAAAGAGATTTTATACACTTACATGAAAACATTTCTTTTTAAAAAGAGGAAATATATACAGAAGATTCCAGTTGAACTATGTTAAAGTTGTGACACTTACAAAATCTCCAGGATTTGGAGGGAAGACTGACAAGAATAATTCACTAGTGTACTTCTTCCCCTTGTACAATGAGTTAATGGCAAAATATTCTGGATTTGTCAGTTTGTGACATCCACTGACCCAGAATTTGGAGACACTATCTCATAGTTGGTGGATCAGTGGCAACTAGTCTGACAAAGATCCTTTGTGTCAAGGATGACAGTCCCTGGCAGGCTCAACCTTGGTAGCAGGTCAGTAGGAATACAGACTTGGCAGACACTGCTCTACACCTTGCCAATCTACACTGGACAAGCATGTTGAAGTGCCAGCCAAACTCTTTTGCATGGTTTTAGAAACACTGCTGAAGAGGTTTCCACCAAAAAGCAGTATAAGAATTTACAATGGGGCCAAGGATATGAAAGACAATGTATTAATGTTATAAAATTAAAATATGCAAATAATTTTAAATGAGGTATCAACGTTAGCCATGAAATGGCATACACACTCCATGTGGTAAGGATAAATACCATTAATTTGTATGAGCTTGATCCCTTACTGCAGGAGCTTCAGTTTGTTGATGCAATAAATTAATATAAAAATTCAATGTCTATTGTAAAGTCTTTTAAAGTGTTCTTTGTCAGAGGTATACTGATTTGTTAGAAGAGATTTGCACTGTTGCATTTTTAAATCAGATCAGAAAGTAAAGATCTTTGGAGAGCATTACATATTATCATCACAAAGAAAGTATCTGTGTAATGGCTTAATTCTTTGTTTTTAAAATAGAATTATTACAAGATAAGGTATTTTCACTTAACACCTCTCTAAACACCAAAGTCTAAAAACATACCAATTACAAAAAACTGCTTCTTGATTTTAAGATTTAATCTGCTCGAAAGACTGTTCACGCAAACTTTGAAACGTACACTACATTTAATAAACCATTAGTAGCATTCCACATTGAGAGAGATGAGAATAATTCTTAACATTAAGATAAGAACTTTATCAATATGAAGATTATAAAGCAGATAATCAAAACTAATGTTTAAAGTCTGACTTCATAGCAAAAATAAGGAAACAAAGAAAAATATGATTTATAGCCTTGAGCTCGTTCAGGTTCAGCCACTGGTTAAAATTCAGAAGGGCAAGGAAGTTATCCAACACTGCCTTTAAACATACTTCTCCTTCAGTAACCAAACATATCAGAACAATTCAATCCAAGTTCCACTGATGACAACGTTCACTCATTGCATCCCACCTTTCCTTTGTACTTGTCATAGCTCTAAAACTCCCCCAAGAAGAGGGGGAAGTATAAGATGTTACTTTCTCCTTCCCCCATTCATTTTTTAAATCAACTTTATTTATCGTGTCTCCTTTACTTTCATTGAAAGATTTCTTTCAAAATTTCCTCTTCCCTCTATAGGTATATCCTCCACATTTCGTGGCAAAAAAAGGCTTGTTTGGCTAAGTTAGGTATTCCATGGGGCAGGTGTTTTAAATGCCTTGAGGCCATTAACAGTAATTTCAAGGCTTAGTTTGATTCAAGTGAGGTAAGCGCAAAACCACTACTGTATTCCTGTGGAGATCAAGTTATGAAATCAAGCAGCAAATCAGACTCAACTACATAAAGTTTACTTTAATCTCAGACCTACATTTGAATGTTTTCAAGAATTATATTAACTAAAACACCTTTACAGAAATTACTAACTTTTCCCTCACCCTGCACCACCATTGGTTGCTGACTATAGGGAAAAACAGCAGTTTTTGAAGAACGTGGCTGCAAAATGTAGTTGGAGGAATGGGGGGAAATGAGGTTGAACACAACAAAAAATCAGGATTCAGAATTTGCTTGTGACAAAGAGTTATGGTACTAACGAATAGCAGGCTTTCCTAAGCATTACCACAGCTGGGCAAAGTGTGCACTGAATAATCCTTACCTTTGGTTTTTTTGTTTTTAAAAGGCCGACCACTGTAACTGAATATTTGGAGGTTAAATTAAGTGGCTGTATTACAATGAGAGGAGAACAGCATAATATGGTATATACAATTGAATTTTGCAGCTATAAACAAGACAGCATACAAGTAAACTACAATAAAACAAACTTTGCCAGTTATTCCCTGGATGTCTCATTATATCGGATCTCCAAGTTATTCATTAAGTATAATCTTTATAATTTCATAGCACCTTCCATTAAAGAATCATAACTAATTACAAAAATTAGGAATGTAAAAACCTAAACGGTAATCAGTTGTTTAAACATTTTAAACAGCTGATTACCGTTTAAACTGGCAGGGGAACCACAGTTGGGCTTGGCTCAGCTCCCCGTGAGTGAGAGTTGCCCAGCTACGGCCCTGCACATGCAGCGGGGGGAGCGCAAGTAGGCAGCATGGCTTCCCTCATGTGTTTAAATGTTCTATTTTTAGAATGTTTAAATGGATTCTTTATTAAACTAAGTTTTATATTCCTAATGAGAATTTGTCATAGAGATCATGGATTCCATGACTTTCTGAGACCTCCATGACATTTCCCCTTCAGCTTCATGCTTGGAGCGGAGGGACCAAAGCCACTGGCCCCAGAAGCCCTCCAGTTCTGAGCTGCTGACCCCAGAGCTATCAGCCATGGAGGCTGCTGCAGACACCCCCAATCCTCACAGCAGGGCTTGGGCTCTTATGCCCTCTCCTGCCCCCGTGCCCCTGCCCCCCCGCCCCGCCCCCCCCCCCCCCGATGTGGCTTGGGCTTCAGTCGTCCCCCCATCCCTAGCCTCATTTTTTAAGTAAAAGTCGGTGACAGGTTGTGAGCTTCTGTGAATTTTTGTTTATTGCCTATGACCTGTCTGTGACTTTTACTAGAAACAACAGTGACAAAATCTTAACTTTAATCTTTATGCACTGTACAAACATTAGTGAAATTAGCCTCTGGGAGGCAGAGAGGTTCTATCCCCACTTTACAGAAGAGGAAAATTTAACAAAGAAGTCAATTAGTTTGCACGAGTTCACATAGGAAGTAACAGAACTGGGGAGGGACGAATGACACAGGTCACTTGACTTCTAGTCTTGTGTTTTAACCACAAGACCGTACTTCCTCCATTATGCCCCCCCTAATCAGATCCACAAGCCATGGAAACACAGGAACTGCCTTAATGGATCAGAAAAATAGTCCATCTAATCCCATACCCTGCATCAGGCAGTGATCTATACTGCATGAGCGTACAAGAAATCCCATAGTGCACTGGTTCTCAACCTTTTTTAATTTGTGGATCCCTAAAAAGTTTCGAATGGAGGGGTGGACCCTTTTGGAAATCTATTGTCTGTACACATAGTTGAATTCTGGTCAGTCAGTTTTCAATGTAAGTCTTTCGTGGACCCCTTAGACATAGCCGAGAACCACTACCATAGTGGACAATTACAGAATAACCACCTGCCCATAAATATCCCACTCAATGGCTAATGTATGCCACAAATTATGAGCATTTACAGCCTCGTTTAAGTTGTAGATAATGTAACTATGATTGTTCTTATTAGTTGCTCATCTTTTTAAAATCCTGCTAAACCTTAAGCTTCAACAATCTGAGGCAATGAATTTCAGTTACGTACACGTAAAACACATTTCCTTTTATCAGCGCTGAGCTGATTTGCAATTTCATTGAATGCTCCTGCCCCTTACATTTCTATTACCAGAAAGTGCAAACAGATGAAACTGATCAGCACTTTACACACCTCTCATATCCCATCTTAAGTCTCCTCCCCGATTCTCTCTCCTCATAGGGAAGTGTGTGTCATCTGTGTTATTTGTCTCAGCCCCGTCTGTTTCTGCCCATCCATCTACCTTTGTCAAGTCTCTCTGAAGCTCCTCGGTTACTGCTAAGCTTTGACAATACCTGAAGAACAGGGGCGCTGCCTCTCCAGAAGTGACTAGAGACAATATATCAGACTTGTGCTTAAACTCTTCATTAGGAAACTACAATCCCGCACCCAGCCCAGTCCCCCTCACCCTCCCCCCCCCGACCTCCCCCCCCCACCCCCCCCCCCGCCCCCTCCCTGCCCCGGACCTCTCATCCCGCCCCCCCGCCCAGCGCCCGCTCATCCCTCCTCAGCTCCCGCCAGCCCGCCTCAATCCCCCATCTACCTCCAGCCCAGCCAAGGCGAACACTCTCTCTCACCGGGACGGGACAAGCCAGCCCCAGCCCCAGCCCCAGCCCCAGCCCCTTCCTCTGGCCCGGCCCCAGACGCGGGCAGTGGGACCCCGGACACGCTGCCGAAGTCCCGGTCCCGGCCCCGGCTTCGGGGACATCACAAGCCCGGGGGGGGGGCCGCCTTCCGCCCGCGGTCACTTACCGAGCGCGCGACCGTTGCCAGGCTGGGCCCCCGCCGGGCCAGCCTCGCTCCGTGTCAACAAAACTTTATTCGGAGCGCGCCGACTGCGCGGGACACGGACACACAGCGCCGGACACGGCGCCGCCTGCCGGACAGAGCGCCCTCCCCGCCCAGAGCCCCGGATGTGAGGGCGGGGCGGGGCGCGGCAGAGCGCGCAGGCGCGCGCAGCGCGCGCGGCTGGGCCGGGAGGGAGCTGAGCCAGCCAGCCAATCGCGGCTGGGGGGAGGGGTCTGTGTCACAGTGGGCTGGGGTCAGGGTGAGTGGGTGCAGTAGGGGGGGGTGTTAAAGAGGGGGGAGAGCAGAGAGGGGGTTGGGAGAGCAGGGGGGTAGGGAATGTTGGAGCTAGGGCCAGGGTGCAGTGAGGGTGGGGGGTTGGGAGAGGGGGGGGTTAGGGGATGTTAAAGAGGAGCTAGGGCCAGGGTGCAGTAAGGGTGGGGGGTTGGGAGACCAGGGGAGGATGTTAAAGACGAGCTAGGGCCAGGGTGCAGTGAGGGTGGGGGGGTTGGGAGACCAGGGGAGGATGTTAAAGAGGAGCTAGGACCAGGGTGCAGTAAGGGTGGGGGGGTTGGGAGAGCAGGGGAGGATGTTAAAGAGGAGCTAGGACCAGGGTGCAGTAAGGGGGGAGAGCAGGGAGGATGACAAGCAGGGAGCTGATGGGGAAGGGCAAAAGCTTTTAGACAGGGCAGTGTGAAAATTTTCCATCACACTTTCTTTTTTCGTCAGAAAATTGGATTTCTGACCAAAAAACTGGATATGGGAGGACAACAACTGAAAAATGTCAAGATGGTGCCCCAGTGCCCTGGAGAGTGCTGTAGTTCAACTGCCCATTAAGCACTACATTAAGCATGGTATTCCACAGCTAGGGACTCCCATGATGGACCACTGAGGGTGAGCAAGAGGGGAGGCCATAGTACACCCTGGCAATTGTAGTGTGGCCGCGGAGCATGGGGCAACCAAACAACAACTCACAGGAGGGGCTGTGGCTGTATTTCCCAATGGAAGAGTGATCAAAAAATTATGGTTTTCACATTTTTGCCTTTTCCACCAGATGTACTTTAAATCCTCCCACCTCAGCCTCTCAGTGTCTCATATGTCCCACTATTCAAACATAGTCTCAGGCTGTGACCCTGGTGGAGCCTATGGTGTACTCGGTGCTGTCCCTTGCAAACATAGAAGGAGGAACTATATTTACCCCAAAGAGCTTGCAAAATCCTGGTCACGGCTGAAACACTATTCAATGCAAATGGGTAACTAACAGGGCTTCACCATAGCTTCTCTGCCCAGCCTGCTTAGGTTTTGGTTTTGGTTTTCTGACTGCAATCTGAATGTTGTAAAACTGCTGTGGATGAGGGACTTCTCTTAAATTACTGAATACCCTACCTGTAATCTAATAAGGAGCTACTAAGAAATGTTTGGGAGCATTGTAAAAAAGCATGTTGCCAAGCAATAATCTTATAAAGAATCATACATTATGTAATTATCATATTACAAACAAAATAACTGTGGGATGGTGTCCCATAAAACAAAATTGTTCTGGCTTGGCCAACCAGCCTGAAAAACAGATCAACAGCAAAAACAAAAGCTGGGACTTTTCCAACCCTTTTGTTTAGCTTAATTAATAAAGTGAATAACAAAGAGGCCGCAGGCATTTTAGGTGTTGTTCATGTGCCAGCCATGTCTCCATGAAACAAAATGTACTTGTATTGAAGAGTTACAATACATTCTTACACAGCCTGGTGAAAGATACAATAGAATTACCATGTGTATCTTGCTACAAAGAAAGCCAAAGTCCTGTTACTGATGGAGAACCTTAAAGCACCCTAAGTTGGGGAGTGAGAGGCAGAGAAAAAACATAAAAGAGGTATGCAATCCTTAATTTAAACCTGCAGAGGAGGTAGGGCTGGTACAGTGCTTGAACCACATAGCATCTCAGAAGGCAAAGTATTAGACTATTCTCAATATTTTGGAGTAAGGCAATGATGAATATATTTCAGCAGGTGAAAAGAAAGTTTCCTTGTTTTGCAGTAAACACAGAGAGAATTCAATGAGAAAAAGGTTGACAATATCAAGTGTCCAAAGACCAAATGAGTGGAACCTGGACTATCTCCTTCTAGTCAACAGGAAGGTAGAAATGACATTTTATATACATTAATTCAAGTTTTATACATTCTTAAGGCCCCCAACAAAAGCACTGTCTCAAAAAATAATAGATGATCTCAAACATAGTGTGTATCAATTTCCATCAGAAGAGCTGATATGTGGTGCGGTACTTAATAAGTTTTCCTTCCCTCCTATGCCTCAGAACTTCCATCATGAATAAGATAACTAGATTAAAATAAAACATGCAACAAGTCACCCCGAATGTATTAACAGAAGCGGTCTGAATTCCAAAAAAAAGTCAATCCACTATTTTTCATACTTGCAGGCCTAGACTTTTAGAAACACAGACATGCACTTGTAGTAATTTTCATGGAAATCACTAGTTACACATCTAGTCATACAAACATTTAATTGGTAATTGCAAGTCTAGATTATGCAGAGGCAATTACAAATTTATAAAAGTCTTGATCTTGCTTCCTAAACTCAGAAAATTGTTCACTGATGATCCCAGTTCCATTTGCTAATAGATTCCCCCAGTCTTAGTAAGGAGAATAGATTACTGTAACAGTTGTCTCTTAAACCTATCCCTGCCAGTTGTAGTATACAATCTGTGCCCCCTTTACACTGGGACTAACTCAGAGACCATCTTTTTGTTCTGTTTGTACAGTGCCTAGCACACTGGTACTGGTCCATGTCTAGGGCTACTAGGTGCTACAGTAATACAAATTATTATTCTCATCATTATTAATTATTATTAATAATACAATGCCAGAGGCCCTGATCCAAAGCCCATTGAAATCAATGGAAAGATCAGGCCCCAAATTATTAGAAGCAACATGTACATCTCATATTATTCTGATCTTTTCATGTTTTGAATATGAACCTTGCATTTCTTTTTGTTTGGCTGAAAACTAGCAGTTTGATAGCTAAATATGATGTTTGAATTGCAGGGAAACCATCTATAAAATGATTACTCAATTATACAATCTTGTCCTTCCTGTGAATTGTAAAACAACTGCATTTTTTAAACTGAACTTTTAAACTACTAGTAGGGGGGAAACAGTTTGAAAATAGTTAACATGTTTGCATCCACACTACACATTTTCTCAACCATTTTACAACCATGGTTAATAACTGATCCTTGCAAGATGAGGATGGGGTATTCCTCAGACGAGTTCAGAAGCAGAAGGGGGTGGAGAGTGGGGAGGATAGAATAGCAGATGGAAGACTGGAATTTCTGAGCAAAATTCAATCTCACTGGTATTACTGAATCCTGATGGGATGATGTACATGATAGGAATGTAAATATCAATATCTATAAACTATTTAGGATGGATCAAGTGGGCAAAAGAGGAGGGGGGTGGGACTTTGTGTCATAAATGGCATTACCTGTTTCTGAGTCATCAAGGAGCACAAGATGGGGTATTAATTAGTGTCTGCTACAGACCACCAAATCACAAATGGAAACAGAATGACTGCCTCCTTACATGCCTATTTATAATGTGTAGGGAAAAAAAACTGTAATTACTTGGGACTTCAATATGAGTGACATATGCTGGAGGTCTCACACTGCTAGTACTAAACAATCCTTGGAATTTCTACAAGTTATAGATGGTAATTTCTCAACTCAAAAAGGGTTGCAGCCAACACAGGAGAATTCTTTATTAGACCTCATCCTAACAGATATAGAGGAACTGATCACAGAACTAAAAATTAATGATACCTTTAGTACAAGTGATCATGACCTGATTGCATTTATAATATGCAAGAATAAAGTTCAGACCAGTAATATATATGCTTGGTACTTTAAAAGAGCCAATTTCATAAAGATGAAAACAATTATGAGCTAAATCAGCTGGGAGGAAAATGTGAATGATAATTGGGAATCATTTAAGAACATCTTACTAGATGCCCCAAAATTCACAATCACCCAACTGAGAAAGAAGTCCATAATGGTTTAAATAAATGACTGGTTTGGATAGATAGATAGATAGATAGATAGATAGATAGATAGATAGATAGATAGATAGATAGATAGATAGATAGATAGATAGATAGATAGATAGATAG
>ML675615.1:23117006-23132012 GCA_007922155.1 Mesoclemmys tuberculata | reverse complement strand
TAGATAGATAGATAGATAGATAGATAGATAGATAGATAGATAGATAGTGAATATAAATAAGAAGTTAGGAATTGTAGAAAATTGATAAGGGAAGCAAAGGGACACAAGAAGAACTCTATGGTCAGCAGACTTAAGGACAGTATGAAGGAATATAAATATTTGTAAATATTTTTATATATTAAATATATTAAATATATAAGGAATATATTAAGAAATATATTAAGAATATAAGAAATATATTTATATTATAAAGATATAAATATATTATATATTAAGAATATAAGAAATATATTAAATATATAAGGAACAAAAAATAATCCTGACAATGGTATTGGTCCATTACTAGATGGAAGTGCTAGAACTATCAATAATAATGCAGAGAAGATAGATGTATTCAATAAATATTACAGAACTGTATTTTGAAAAAATTACAGTCTCATCATATGCTGATAATAACATTCTTCTCATTCCAGTTGTATCTCTGGAGGATGTTAAATGGAAGCTATTAATGTTAGATATTTTTAAATCGGCAGGCCCCGATAACTTGTATCCAAGAGCTTTAAAAGAACTGGCTGTGAAGCTTGCAGAACCATTAAAGTTGATTTTCAATAAGTTTTGGAGCACTGGGGACGTTTCAGAAGACCAGAAGAAAATTAATATTTGTGCTAATTCTTAAAAAGGGTAAAAGGGATGAATCAGGTAATTATAGGCCTGTCAGCCTGGCATCGATACTGGGCAAGACAATGAAGTGATTGATTCGAGACTCAATTAATAAAGAATTAAAGGAGGGCAATGTAATTACCCATGCAAATCAACATGGGTTTATGGAAAATAAATCCTGTCAAGCTAACTTGATATCTTTTTTTGATGAGATTACAAGTTTGGTTGATAAAAGTAATAGTGTTGATGTAATATACTTGAGACTTCTGTAAGGCATTTGACTAGATACTGTGCAATGTTTTGATTTAAAAATAGAACAATATAAAATTAATGTGGCACACATTAAATGGATTTAAAACTGGCTAACTGGTACATTTCTAAATATAATTGTAAATGGAAAATCATCAAAGTAGGTGTGTTTCCAATGGAATCCCACAAGGAGTGGTTCTTGGCCCTACACTACTTAACATTTATATCAAAGACTTGGAAGAAAACATAAAATCATCACAGATAAAGTTGGCAGATGACACAAAAATTGGAAAGGGGTATATAATGAGAAAGACAGGTTGCCGATTCAGAGTGATCTGGATATCTTGGTAAACTGAGCACAAGCAAGCAATAGGCATTTGAATATGGCTAAGTGTAAATATATACATCTAGGATCAAAGAATGTAGGCCATGGGGGACTCTATCCTGAGAAGCAGTGACTCTGAAAAAGATTTGGAGATCATGGTGAATAATCAGCTGAACATGAGCTTCATGAGGGAGCTAATGCGATCCTGGGATGTCTAAATGGGACCCTCCAGAAGCAAGGTTATTTTACCTCTGTATTTAGCACCAGTGCAACTGCAGTTGGAATACTGTGTCCAGTTCTGCTGCCCACAGTTCAAGGAGTGTTGATAAAGGAGAGGGTGTTGATAAGGAGAGGGTTCAGAGAAGAGCCACAATAATGACTAAAGGATTAGAAACTATGCCTTATAGTGATAGACTCAAGGCGCTCAATCTATTTAGTTTAATGAAGAGAAGTGACTTGATTACAATCTACAAACGTCTACATGGGGAACAAATATTTAATAATAGGCCCTTTAACCTAGCAAAGAAAGGTATAATACGATAAAATGTCTGAAAGTTGAAGCTAGACAAATTCAGATTGGAAATAAGGCATGCATTTTTAACAGTGTGAGTAATTAACCATTGGAACAATTCACCAAGGCTTAAAGTGGATTCTCCCTCATTGACGATTTTTAAATCAAGACTATATGTTTTTCTAAAAGAAATGTTCTAGGAATTATTTTGGGGAAGTTCTCTGGCTTGTGTTATGCAGGACATGAGACTAGATGGTCACAATGCACCCTTTAGGCTGTGGAATCTAGAAGAATACTTGCAACTCTCACTGCTGCCTGTTTGGGGAACAGGGGTGAGGGAGGGACTAAGAAAACAGAGGGCAGAGGAATTTGAAACAGTCCATCTCTGTTTTGGGTGAGGGGAGGAACATACCAGGATGGGAAGTGGAAGAGCAAACATATCACTTATATTTGGAAGTGTTATGATGTGGAGCAACCGTCACTTTTTGGGTGTCTGTGTAGAGGAACAGGATCGACTTTAAAGAAGGATTCAAGGACACTTCCCATTTCACCTTTTCAGGTAGCCCCACAATTCACTGCACGATGAAAACAAGCAAAATGCATGACAAGTAACCACTTCTCAGCAAGAAAGTCAATACAGAGGTTTAGTACGTCTTAGACTTTCTTCGCCCCCCCTCCCCCCCCGCCCCATACTATACGAGTTATGGAATGAAATGTGTAGTCACTCATCGGTGGTGAATTATGGGCCACTACGGGATAATTATCTTATCAGGCTCATAGCCCTTGAGTTCTATAATAGTACAGTGTGGATGCTCTAGCAGAGCAGGACCCCAAAATATAATAAAATCCATTTAAAGTTAGTTGGAGCAATATGCAAAGTACGGTTATATCCACGTGACCTACCCAAATGTGAAGACAAAAAGTCAGGAAATCATTTTGCATACATTACTGGACAGCATTTTCACATTACTGTTGCCATTATTGCCCACCGACTGGCTATCTAATGTTGAATGACACATGACACTCAGCTCAATGAGCAGTAAGGGAAAGGAGGAGCAACACCATGTTTTTGCGTGCTGATGCTATAGATGTGTGATGCTAGGTACTAAAATGAATTGTTATACATATGAACAACTTTAAAGGCACAAACCTTTTATTATTAATTGGTTGGAAAAGTGACTTGGACCAAGCATGGGATCAAACACTGGTATATTAATGAAGATGTTATAAACAAGGGACATTATGGCAAGATTAATATGACTACTCTCAGCTGAGCACCAACAGGTTTCTCTGCACTGAAAAGAACACAGAGGAAGTGCATGAGCTATTGGTGAGATGTCTGCGTTGATAAGTCTGAAAAGGGATGAAAGTGCAAGACTGAACAAAGATAGAGATGGAAAAGTAGACTGGGATTCTTAAGCTTAGAAACACTAATCATGGGAAGTGAAAAGTGGAGAGGACTAAGGACAGAGTAGGTCACAGAAGAAGCTATCAACAAGCAGACTCTTTGTTTGAATACTGTTTCAAGTTCCTGTATTACAGCATGATCCAACTCCCATTAAAGAAACATGCTTGCTTGAGAAAAACACTGTTAATTGGCCCTTGAAGAGGTCCTTGAAGAGGAGAAAAACTTCCTGGAAGAGCAGTCAAGATGTCCCAGTTATTTAACTCAAAATGAAACACCCTCACAAAAGAAATACCAGAGAACTAGAAGTTAAAATTGCTTGATTGCTCAGAATATTCATTCAATGTTCACTGCATAGAACATCCTTCATTTTACACTCCTCTTAACTTTCATGGTAACTCTTAACTTTTAGTAACTCTAGATCAGTGGTTCTCCAACTTCTCAATACTGTGCTCTCATGTTATAACAACACTTCCTAGAATTTTAAAACCGCTCCCCTCTGTCCATATGGAATAGGAGAGTGGTCACCACTCTATCTGGACCTGTTTGTGACCACTAGGTTAAGAACCTATGATCTAATTCACTGAGAACAGAAATACTGGATCATAAAATGGAAGTTATAGAAAGCTGTAATATATAATGGAAATTAATCCCACATCACTATAAACTTCCTACACTATTATTATGTTCAGGTATCTCATTATCAGTTGTTTTTTTTAAAAATTTTATTTAAGGTTAAAAAGCTCTGCTGACAGATTGAGAGGTGGCCTCAAAAATGGCCTTGTACAGCCTTTTTATTTTATTTTATTTTATTTTTAAGTCACTACAGATGTACTCACTTGCATACCTTATGGCTCCTCTAAATGTGTACTGCATTGTTTGTCAGGCACAGAGCCCTGTGTGTATAACTTTCAAGGTTATTGACTACAAGGATGTTGTCAGTTTCTGAGAGGTCCTCACTCTAAAATGTCAATATGCTCTCCTGAGCATGCTCAGTTTTGAAAGCATCTGACATCTGGGTGGGACACATTCCATGTAAGCAATGGTGGGGAGGTCTAACATGTCACATCATACAAATTACAGCAATCTGTTGACAAAACGCTCAGTCGGATGTCCACTTTTCTACTTTCAGCAGTGGAGTTAGGGCTAACACATTTTTGTAGCTATGCACTGAACGTTGTTCTTGTGGCTACATAGCCAAAGCCACAGGAAAACTATTTTTAGCAAAACAGAGCCCTAAATAGTGGAAACTTTGGAAATACAGCACATAACTCACACAACGGGCCAAATTCTCTGGGTTACACCCACTCTTCTGGAGACACTTGGATGTAACAGAGCTGATTTACTCTGTAACAGATAAAGAAGTTTTCCTCTTTTTAATATGTGAAAGCAACTTATTTCATCCTTTAAACAAAGGAATATTTCTCACAAAAAATACAATTTATAGTTGTAGTTATGGTGGCTTGTCACATCTATTACAATAAAGTTAATGCATCTCATAGTACATACATGATGCTTACACCTAAACTCTCCATCTATTTATTATGTAGATACTTTTGGGTGTCAGGGATTGCAACTGTCAAGACATTTTATGGTACGTTCTTATGACTAACAATCTGTAGCAAGGAAGAAACACACTGATATATCTATATCTTTATCTTAAGAGAGGAACGTTAAAGATAAACAATGCTTAAGAGGCCCAAACCAACCTTCCACCGATATACATGCATTCACAATTGTTATCAACTCAAATGATTCTGCAACTGCAAGACAAAATATTCCAGTGCCATTACTGTCACATGCCATTCATCAGGACAATGGTATAACCAGTGATGTCATTATTCCCAGGAATAAAAATCATCCATATATGAATTGCATGGGCCTGAGTCTCCTTTCATGCTGATCTAAATAAATGTGATGTCCTCTGATGTCCCTAGGGTTACACAGGTGCAAAACCCGTGTAAGAAACAAGAATGAAGCCCCTTTGAGTTTAAATGTAAAATTATCTTTGCACAGTGTCACAATTGTTTTTATCTGACCTTTACACAAAGATTGTGTTTTGCTTTAATAATTTTCTCTCCAGTATCAAAATCTGCAAATGTAAGTACTTTACTGTCTATCTCAGGAAATGAAATCCTGAAAAAGAGCAAAAATGTTATTGACCTTTTCTGTTTTGCACAAATATAAGCAAATATTTTAGAATAAAAAACAAATGCTATTCACTTTAGTACTGAATTTTGTCTAATAGTGAAAGTAAAAGTGAAGCATAATTTATGCAACTTTTAGGCACAAATTTTACAAATTACTGTTTGCTTCCATTTTCACTGGAGTTATTTTCAGCAGCAAAAATTGTTCTTTATGTAGGCAAAAATAGAAGTGGGGCATTTACCGATGTGAAAGTTACATGTTGTTTGACAAACAGGCGAAGAAAAAAGGCAACGGTAATATACCACCCTTCATAGAAAGTAGTCAAAAATTTGACTTCTTCATATCATGTCTCCAGTAGTGCCATTTTCCCCCTCTTGAATCATCTCTATTACACAAGTATTTAAAAAAGATATACCCGAGGGGGGGGAGAAGGGAGGGGAAGGGCAGCTTTTAAGTTTAACACACTTTTTACAATGCTGTAAGAAATTGGGTGAAAATATTTCTCTCTCTGTTTACAAGTATTGATGTCTAAACTCCTACATTTGGTGTTGCAGGGGAAAAGTTACAAGTTCATAAACTTTTTTGCTCCAGATGCTTAGGGGGCCCCATGTGAGGCTGTGTCACGAAAATAGTTCACAGCCCAAATTACAGTGCACACATCTTCTGACATTTTGGGTTCTCAAGGCAATTTTAAATCATTTATTGTAAGCATGTGTTATTCTGTAATATACATTCTAATTGATTCCCACTGCAGTAACTACAGAATGATTTGTTTGGATTGGGCTAAAAGATGTTGAAGAATAAAATATACAGTTTGCTTAACCAGCTGGACTATAACTCCTAAACTATTAAACCAAAAATCTTTTTAGTTGAGAATCCTTTCGTATCCATTTTCAAAAGCTACATTTCACCTAAATACTCCTGCTTCTTTGTATTTAGATTTTCAAATGAAGACACTTTCCTCTCTCTGCATTATTCCAAATCCACTGTGGGATGTCGGGAATTTTACACAACTACAGTACTGTTGTTACATAAATTTTTATCACTTCATGCTTTAACTGGAATCCCAGAAGTTAACAGCAATGACCTTGCTAACACATGCTATCTCTGGGATTCCACTTTCACAGGAGCATATTTAGACCTCAGCTGCATAGTTGAAGTACCTAAAAAGAGTACAAACCACAGTTTAAACAGTAAAATCTGCAAACTTTTAGCAATTTACGCCATGTCAGAAAGATCTCCCTCCCCTTTCTCCAAAATACATTTCAGAGCTTAACAAATTAAGGAGTAGAAGCAATATTGTAGAAAAAATAACCAAATGAACAAAAATCAGTTTTACCTTAGAGAATGTTATTGTAGTTCCATTTTCTCTGCACTTATTTTTTCTCACTAGTTCCTTTCCAAGTGATTTCTATTTCTCTCTGGTCTTCTCTCATACTGGCGACAGACAGGCTAGGGGTGGAGCCCTAAGCAAGTATCCCCCTGCCTGCTGGGAGAACCGAGGTATCAGATAACACATACTTCACAGCAAAGGAGCAGAGGCTGTCAAACTGGGAAATCTGTGTGTATGTGTCAGAGAGAAAGAGTTCGAATTCCCACTTTTAGAAGCTGTGTGCACAAGTTATCCCTCAATTTTATTCTTTTTCTTCTTTCATCTTGAAATAATGTCCTTAATTCTAATACAATGTAGCCATATTTCATATGATGTCTTTCACACAATCCACATAAAAATTGCTATTCAGGTATAAATCTTATCATTACTAGAAATTGTTGATTTTTTCCCCCCCAAGAATAATTTATTCAGTGCTTTTTTTCTCTCGGTTTATGAACTGTGAAATGATAGCAATATTCTCAAATGTATTGACTATTTGTTTTATGTTTCCCTGTAAATAGATACTTTTGGTCCGAATGACCTTTATTTTAGATTAAGAGGACAACAGAACAAAGAAGAACAAAAGATAAATCTCTAGGAGAGAGCAAAGGGTATGCGCTCTCTCGGTGAATGTATTGAATTGAAAACAAAATGGATGACTACCCGGCTTACAGCAGAATCCTTGGAGATTTCAAGGTGCAGTGCACTTATATAGGCATAATGCACCCTCTGGGTACATCTACACTGCAGTCAGATATATGATGGCAGCACGTGCAAACACACCAGAGCTAGCTTTCATCTAGCAAGCTAGTATACTAACGGCAGCACAGGTACGGCAGCATGGACTTCACCAGGGACTAGCTATCTAAGTAAGTGGCTGCCAGGCCAACTTGTGCAGCTGCAAACACTTACCCTGGTCAATAAAATTATTCACGGGACTAAGTGAATGGAGGATGAGCCCTTAACAATCACAATAAGACTCTTTTCACCCAGTGCTCAAGCACTTAACACGCTATTAGTCCTGACTGAGTAATTAGGACAGCTATGACTGACCTTATTTGCTACTCTTTTATTGTCTTTATATTTTATTATATAATATATTATATGTTTCTAACTGTATGTTCTTTAAAGTATGGTGCAGCAATTCAAGTACCTCTGTAACTCTACAAAATCAGTATAAACTAGTAAATTATATGAGTAACAAACAAATCTGTTAACAGGGATAAGACTGTTCATAGCCAGGAGAAGGTGAAATGATTTTTGTTTGCACTAGCAGGGCTTTGTCTGTCAGAAAAGAACAATGAGCTTCAGGTGCAAGAGATCCCGCATGTCTATAATGAATTTACACTGTGTTAGACAAATAGGAATTAATTACTATAATCTATACTAAGAAACCATTACTAACAATGATCACATCAAAGGTGATTGGAATGGATGCCTCAGTTTAATTATGTTTACTCAGCCATGTTGTGTAATGTTCCTGTGCAAATAATATTAATATAGTGAAGCATACCAGATTTTCTTCCCTCGGCACTTCAATTTCCATTTGATACAATAGAGAATAGTACGCTTTGAAATGTGCACTTCCAGCACATCTTTCTTCCAAGGATATTAAACCCGTTGACAAACATTTACTAATTAATTCCTCCTGTGAGAAAGGTATTGTTATCTGCATTTTCAAGATAGGGAAAATGAAGCACAGATGGAGAAGGTGGTCATGCAGCAAGTCTGTGGCAGAGCTGAAGATGGAAACTATAATCTCGTCCCATACGCTCAGTTCTGAACTCTAACCATTGGATTGTTCTGCTTCTCTAATAATGTAACTTTACATATTCATAAAGCAGATGTAGTTTCATTGAAGTGTTCCAATCACATCGTGAATGCTGGTTTCTTTCCTTTTCCAGAACCAGTAGAAGGAACTAGGTACAGCCTTGGTAACCCGGGGTGATATTCCTGAGACAGTGTCAATAAAACAATTTAAAATCAGTCCTTTCTTGCCTTTCTGCTGCCCTGGTTTGACTGTGCATTTATAAAGAGGCACAAGATGATACACAAGATACGTATTTAGACTTACATCGAATCACCCTGCACAAAGCCTTTAAGTCAGTGAGGTTACATGAGCATACCAGGACATTTTGTTCCTCTGTGTTAAATTATACGGTGCAGCAAACATAACTACATATCATTGTCACCTATCTACTATGTAAGTAAATGTAGTTGTAGCATTCCAATCTCTGATAGTCTTCAAAATATGGTAATCAGCAAATAAAGGAGACTAACATTTAATTAATAATATATATTGTTTTGTACAATACTAATTAGGCAGATGCATTGGAAGATAACTTCTGTTGGATGTCACTCATCAGACACTCTTGTCAGCAAGCAGCACAGATTATTTGAATTCGTCAGTTTAAACAGTATTTGGTATTTAAACAATTTGGGCCAAATTCTGGCTCTAGACAAACTCGTATTCTTACCCTACTCTCCCTGTAAACAGGGACACACTAGCCTTGCAGAAATAGAGTTAAATTGGACATGTTTCCCCTCCCAAATCCTTCATACAGATTAATCTTGGGGAAGGATTAATTTGCACAGGATGAAGGAAGATGAAGCTGTATCAGCATGCACGTGCGCTAAAATGTGCTGATGACTTCTAAGCCCCATCCCAGAATGCCTTTCCATGGCTCTAACTATGTTGGACTGTAGAATAGCAGCATCTCCATTGTTTCAGTGGGGTGCTAGAATCAGATCCTCTCCTCTCCCATTCTCCCTGTGGCGTTTGGAGCCCCTCTAGTACATATATGCAGCTCAGGGCTAAATTCATCCCACTGTTTGTAAGAATAAGGGGCCAAATTGTCCACTGCATTATGACTCCTTTCCAGCATTTGAGCAGCATGAAGAGCATGCAACCTGGCTACACATTCCCAGCAGAGAATACCCCAGCACGGTGAAATTCCCTGCTGGGAATAACTGAGTTGCAGTCAGGGCTGTGCCTCTGTCTCTTTCTCATTCTCCGCACGCCCTCTGTGTAAAAGGCATGTTGTGGGAGTCGTGGTGGTGGAGCAGAGCTTTGCTATGGCAATTGTCCACTGGCATAGAGGCTGTTAAGAAAGCAGAATTTACAGGATACGGGGGACTGGCTGGCTCAGGGAATATGGAGGTGTTACCTTCTAAGTCCCTTGTAGAGATCCGGTGTGGATTGTTATGGCCACATGAAGGTTGTCTCAGTCCATTCCATGTGAAATGCACTGGAGGTTTAAATCTAGGTTCTCATCACAGAAGCTATCACTATTATTGGCACTCATTTATTACCCATCTCAGCAGAGTGGTCTCAGGTCAGCGAGCATGTAGACTGAACCCCCTTCTTGGTTGGTCTCGCAAAGTCTGAGCTAAAGCTCATTGGAGGAACAGTACAGAGATGCTGCATTGCAGCTGCCCATGTAATATTTGTCCTGTGCACAAACAGATCTAGGCCTCCAACCTTCAGAGCTATTTTCTGCAAACATTGCATTTTGTTAAAGAATAAAAGGAACTAGCAGCAATTATAATGCAATAAGCTTAGGAGATGTATTTCTTAAAGCACAGCACATCTCACTCAGGCTGTAATATTAGTAACGTTTTTTGTTATTCCAACATACCTGTTTAAACAAGTAAGCTGTCCATTGACCTTCACCCTTTGTCAGACAAATTTAAACAGACAAGTCAAACTTTTATTAGGGGGATAGTCCTCTTTTCAGAGCTCTTGTTAGGTGTCGTAAACCCTAATTCAGCAAAACATTTACGCATAAGCTATTCAGCTATTTGCATTCAGCAAAGCACTTCTGTTCATGCTTTACTTTAAGTACACGCTTAAGTCCCATTGACATCAAGTTAAACACATGCTTAATTAAGTATTCTGCTGTATCAGACTCCTAAGACTGGTGGCATTTAATTTGCCTCTGTGAGCTTGTTTTGGCAAATATGTCTTTTACTTTAAAAAATAACAAACCGACAAGCAAGTAAATGAGAATTAAGTTTTTGCCTGTCTGAAGAAAATGATACACCAAATAATCATACCATCCCTTGGGGAAAACACCTATCCACAGAATGTGTTGTGCATTTCCCTGATGCTATCACACTGCTATTATCTATTAGTGAAAGGCTGTCTTATAAGCAGTGAATGAATGAACAAATGAGTGTGCATCCCTATTTTTTTTTCTAGTTCTATACACTAGTCTTGGTGGTCATTGTTTTTTATTAAACAAGAGCATGTTCTGGTTTTTTTAAGTCCATTTACTTTTACTTCAAACATAAACAAAAGGACTATGGACCCGAGCTGCAGTTGGCTGAAATTGGCTCCACTGACTTCAATGGAGTTACACCAATTTATGTCAGCTGAGGATGTCTTTATGAGTTCCCAGGTGATGTGTGAACTCATGTGAATTGGTTCTACATCAAGTGGTGAAATTATTATATGCAAGTGTTTCATGTTCTGATATAAAATGCTGAGGTCTGGGAATGTTTGGTTGTACCTGTTTTCATAAATACAGTTGGATCAGGTGATTTAGTGGGACCAACACTTCCAGTCATCCTTAGGTTTTTAGTTCAAACAAACAAAACAGAAAGAAAGAAAGTGTTACTTTGATAAATGACTTGCAAACCGTTAATTTTTTCATTAAAAGTATACATTTAAAACCATTAGTACACTTAGATTGATTCATCAATGCAGTGATCAGAGCTAAAATAGTCATCGGAAGCCTCAAATAGAAATTCCTCTATACAGCTGCTATGAAAAACTTTGATGGAACAGCTTTCTATTGGAAAATGAAGTTCAGCTGAAATTGAAACACTCCAAAATCATGTCAATTAAAAAAGGGACTTTTTGACATTATCGGAACAAAACACTTTGATTTCTCCTGTTGAAATGACTTATTTCAATTTTTTTATTCTAATAATTGTTCTATTTAAAGTAAAAAAGAAAAAATTTCAGCTATGCCAAAACGAAAGATTTTGATCACTCTGAAACAAACAAACAAACAAAAAAACCAAAAAAATCCCCTGAATTCAAATGTTCCTTTGGAGAATTTCAAAATCTGCGAAGTTGGAATGAAGACACATTTTGAAATCCTCTGCAAATGCAATGCCCATTCTTTGCATGACTATTTTCATTTATACTGACACTACTGTAATCTGAATGTGAAAACTGCCTTTAATGTGATTGATGTGCTTCCATTTTTATCTTCTGAACATTACTAACAACTGTTTTTTAAATACAGAAAAGCAATTATTATTAGAGCAAGAACATAAGAAACATAAGGAGCTTGCAAAGAATATTCAGATTTTCCTCATAAGCATGACGTATTCATGCTAGCATAAATCACTTCTGCCTCAAAACCTTTTGGAAATACCATTTGTTAGTGCAAAATGCTGAGTAGGGTGGCTCATCCCTGGTCCTACCCCCACTACCTGCCTGACACATACCTCTGTCCTTAGCTGAAGAAAATGATCATGCAAAGATCTGCAGAAACTCTTCTTTTGGCCCATACAGGGTAGGTAATGCTGTGGAGTGACTAGTCACTCCCCACCCCCAAACACATACATTCTGCCATATGCAGAGTTATCGTCCCATTTTTCCTCTGTGCCTTCTCTCAGGGGGAGCAAAGGACTTTGACCGAGAACTGCATTATTTGGCCCTTTATTATGAAACAAAAGACAATTTGAAGAAGGGCACATTCAGGGTAGGTAAATCATTTTTCAAACACCTTGGGATGACATAGTACTGAAACCCATGAGTTTAAGCCAAAGATGCCAACTTCACATCCAGAATCACTGTAATTATTTTACCCCTTCCATGTATGCCACTTCAACAGTTCCAGAATAGAACAGAGGTGGAGTTTGGCTGTTTCTAACACCCGGGGCTGTGCACACATGATCTCGGTTTTTCTTGAATCCCTCATAAGCTGAATGCTGATCATTTAGGTGAGGGTTAGTACATTGAAAATAATGGGCCCAATTCTCCTCTCACTTGTACCAGTTTTGTTACAGTATCATTCCATTGCCTCCCGCTGAATTATTCTTAATTTACACTGGTATAACGTGAAACAGAAGTCAGGCCCAACATGCATATTAGGCATTGAGAACTGTTGCTTTTTTCTGCTGAATGGTTGTTTTGCAAATGCAGAAGTATTGTCCCAGCTTCTGAGTACTCAGGAAGAGTTTGGACTTCTGCAGTGGGCTATTTCCTTCTTGGGTGTGGCTATAGATGCAGGATACTCCTTCTTAGTTTATTTTTACACTATGTACATGCAGGCAGTTCCTCGGCAGTGCCTTCTGCCCCCTCCCACTGAGTAGAGGAAAAAAGACAACAAGAGATGATGGCTGGATCCCACTGATAAATCTGCTCCCAAGAAATGTTGAATATTTACAGCCACGTCTGCCATAAATATATACCTGTGCAACCACTTTGAGTCCATAACATTCAATGAGTTCAGTAGGGTTATGCAGTGTAATTGAGATGATTATATATTATAGGCCAAGTCATACAGTTTTTAGGCAGGAGAAGGTCCTGTTGGCTTCCTCTGAATAAGGATGGATTAATGGCTGCAGGATTTAGCCTTATGTTAATACAGCATGTTAATGTACAATATTTGTACACTGCAATACTAAATCTGTGTCTATTTAACACTATCAGAAATGGTCTGTTAATGTGCTCCATGATGCTAGAGTGCTAATGCTTGGGGTCTGCTTGTTCTTTTATACCAAAAGGAAAGCATCAGTACAGTGAACTTTGCTGTGCCATCATGGCAGAATGCCACCCCATAAACCATCTACATTAGAGAAGCAAGAGTGTTTTAAGACATAGCGCATATCTTTCCAAAGCAAGATCCCACTGTTGTTAGGCGTCTGAAACACCCCAGTCGAATTCTTCATCCCAGATGAAAGGAGGGGCTTATGTTCTGGGAAAGTTATTATATTTGCTGTAGTCTGAAACTATCAAATAACTTCTTGGTATGTAGCTGGTTGTACACAAGTGCATCGGGGTTTGGGGAAGAGGCACAAAGTGTTCGCTTCCCTAAACAGGGGCGAGTCACAATGCACTCACTCCGGATACTCCCTGTTCTAGGCTAGCATCACGAGCAGCACTAACCGCCACAAAGGGATTGGAGTGAGGAGTGAGCCACACCCACACCACCAATAAGTGGAGCTAAGCCAGCACAGCTGGGAAAGCATGCTGCATTCTTTCCAAAGGTGGCAAGTGCCCGCTGAGTCCCAGAGGGAGTTCCAGCTGAATCAACATGAATTCCTCCAGGGACGCCCCCTGCAGCACAAGGCCTTTTGCATTGCCCACATGCAGATCACGGCTTAAAACTACGCAACCTGGCTCTAGGGGTCCGTCCTTTGAAAACGGTCTCCTCACAAAGGTGCTAGGCAGAACAACATCTTGTCCTCTCGGCATGTCCTTGTTGAGCTTGCTATTCTGAGAAGTGTCCTTGTGAACTCATATCATACCGGGAGCAAACTGGGTCAGCTCTTAATGGCTCATCAAGTGGTGTCACTTTGTGCTCCAAACTCTAACTTTTCATTTAAAAAAAAAATATTTAGGGTGTCTGGCCCTTATGGCTGCAAAGAGAACCTTCATCTGCGAACAGAACGTCAAATGAATGAGGATGGCCGTATTTCCCAATGGGAAAATGGGACACCACCTGGGGCTCTCCTGAGCAACCTGCTCCTCCCCCTCACGCAGAACGTGCCCAAGCTCCCACCTCCTCTGCACAGAGTTGGCCTGAGCCACTCACCCAAGTCCCCTCTTCCCCGTGTGGTGCTGGTCCGAGGAGCCTGGCATCACAGCTCATCCAAGGTCCACCACGCAGGACTGACATTGCAGCGTACCTCCCTCTCACCCCAAATGTTCTTCCATGCCCCACTAGGGGGGATGTACACCACTTTTAGGGGGCAAAACTGAGTATTTGTCCCATTTGCTCTGGCCAATTTATCATCAGTTGGGTCTATGCCTGGGAATAATCAGTTGGCAAGAGGAAATGGGACAAATGCCCAGTTTTGCCAACGAAGGTCAGGACATCCAGGACAGGGCTTAGAAAGGGGATTGTCCCAGCCAAAATGGGACATATGGTCACTGTCACAAGCCGCTCTCAACGGCCCGTGGCTGCGGCCCTCCCCCGGCCTCCAACCCCGGGGGAGACCGCAGCGCCTGCTGGAGTGAAAGGGGGGGATTAGCCGATCCAGCAGGCGATATGCCTGGTCCCTGGGCAGCAGGGCAGGCAGCACACAGTCTCTACGCCTGTTCCCTGAGCAGCAGGGGAGCAGGCAAACAAGCAGTCTCAGGCCTGTTCCCTGGG
>ML675615.1:22980401-23116996 GCA_007922155.1 Mesoclemmys tuberculata | reverse complement strand
GCCTGTTCCCTGGGCAGCAGGGGAGCAGGCAAACAAGCAGTCTCAGGGTCTGTCTCTGAGACAGGAGGGTCCTCCCTCCGGGCAGCTAGGGAGAGGGGGAGGGGGACGCAGGCCCACCCGTCTCCACTGCGTCCCAGCCCAGGGCCCTAGTAGTGGCACAAGGGTTGCCACTGAGGCAGCGGGGCTCCGGCCTTAACACTCCGCCGGGCCGAGGCCCATCCTTCACCCACTAGGCCGGGGTGTCCCTGGGCCACTTCCTCCCCGTATCCCCCGGAGCCGTCCCCGGGTAGCCCAGAGGGGTCTACGGGCCCCGGCTGACTCACCAACCCCTCCTCGTTGGCAGGCGGCAAAGGCGGCAGGCCATCAGCGTCGGGCAGCTCCTCAAGGTCGGGTCCTGCTTCAGGGGGGTCCGCGGCCGGCAGCTCCTCCAGGTCTGGGCCTGCTTCCGGTGGGTTCACCCACTGTGGTCGGCCTGGGTCCTCCGGCCAGGCCTGGGGTTCGGGGCCGGTCGGCCAGTCTTTGGGGCTCGCCGGCCACTCCCAGTCCCCTGGGCCGGGAGGTCCTACCCAGTCTGGGTCCCGGGGCTCATCCACGGGTCGACACGGTCTCGGCCTGTAGCAGGCCTTCTCTTCCCGGACGGGAGTCTTGGGCAGCACGTCTGCTTCCCAGGGCTGACTTCCCCCTACTGGAGCCAGGGGCTGAGCCTTTATACCGCCCCTTCCTGGGTAAGGCCCACCTCCTGCCCGCCGATTGGGCTGCCCGGTTGGTCCTATCCGGGTCGGCCCTGCAGGTTGATGGACAGGCTGGCGGGCCGGTCCAATCCCCTCCCGTTGCCGGGCAGTTTTACCCGGCTGCCTGTATCGCCGCTCTATTGGCTGTGGCCCTCCCCCGGCCTCCAACCCCGGGGGAGACCGCAGCGCCTGCTTACAGTCACCCTAAAAATGATGCAACGTTCATCTGTCTGAATCTATGGACAGCCTGAAAAAAACGGCTCTTGGTGTTGTTAAAAATCATGTTAACATCCACATTCATATAAGTGGGCTATGGATTCACACGCATAGATCCTGACTGGAGGATGCGTGGAGAACTACCTAAGTTCTCTGCTGCATGTTGTCCTCATCTCCCAATCTCCTGATCCCACAAAAGCCCATTTAATGCATTCATTGGGTTTCTTATCCATGGGCAGGTGAGAGATGGCCACCCTATGTATCATTAATGCCCACTGATTTTGTGCAAGATCATGCTGACATAGGGCAAAATTCTGCCTGTGAATACAGGCGTTGATTACTGAAGGAGCTGTGCATGCAAGATCAGAATTTGGCTCCAACTAAGCATTATCTTGTACCTGTTCCCCCTCCAAGCAAAAGGGGGCATTGAGACAATGACATAATTCAAAGTAGTTTCACCAGTTATTTGTTTACAATAATGTATCTGCTCCTCTGGCAAGAAATCATTAGCCTCTTTATGAATCCTGCCTTTAAGTTCTTTCATGTAGCAGAGAGAAATAAACTCATCTGTACTGATGTGCCATTTGCCGCTTGCCTTCCATTATAAAGGGCACAATGTTATTTCACTGACAGTGGCATGTCCCCAGGAAAATCTTCAATTTTTATCTCTTATTCTTTTCATTTACTTTATTTCTTTTCCTCTGCATGGCGAATATTTCCCACAGTGCCTTCTATTGGCCTCCTTAGTCATCCAAGTTAATAGTTAGGGGCACAGTGGACATTTTGTTATACTCCTTTATGTCCTGGCAGGCATGAAAACACACAGTGGGGATTCCATTATGTTTTAGTGCTTGTGCTCAAGGATGAAATAGCTTCATAGCCTGTCAGAGCAGTGATGCAGCATGAATAGCTCCTTTTTTATTCTACATATCTTCATTTACTGGAAGTTGTTAACATTCTACAATAAACGGTTCTCATTGTACAACACTCTGATTAAAAAAATAAGATGTTTTTATCTGCAAATGGCCATGAATGACTGCAGGAAAAAAATCTCTATATTAAGTTATCAAAACCTGATTAACACTCATGATTTTTCAGCCTCATTGTGCACATAACGGCCTTAGCTCAAATGGGAAATATAAGTAGAGAATAGCATTTGCCTTCATTCAGTGCGTAACTACACTTATCTTAAGAAGTTGGCATTGTTTTCACATGGATGTTAATTTCTACTTGACACTAAACAATGTGATTGCATGCTAGCTATGGCTGTTAAACCATATCTGCTAGGAGTTTCATGGGTGGAGTACAGCGCACCTCAGTATCAAAAGACGTTTTTTCTTCTCTTCTGGACAATTTGTATTCTCAGAAGTCTGTCTTGTTAACACACACCACCAAATTCCATTGGTTCAATAATACAAAATTGTGTGTTCACCCATTCATTTACTGCACAACATGTCTCATTTCCAAATTCAGCTAAATAACAGTGTCAAGTCATTGGTCAGCGTGCATCTCGCAGGGATTCAGTTACATAAATGTTTGCCCTGAAATTGCTTCTTAAAGAAGGAAAGAAACGTAATTGAATTTTGATGAGTGGAGCTGGTTTCAAAGCAACAGAGATTGAAATCAAAGGTGCAACCATTGCAGAGGGATTAAGAGGGGACTGGTGCTGGCTGGTGAGTCTTGCCCACATGCTCAGGGTTTAGCTGATCGCCATATTTGGGGTCGGGAAGGAATTTTCCTCCGGGGCGGATTGGCAGGGACCATGGAGGTTTTTCGCCTTCCTCTGCAGCGTGGGGCATGGGTCGCTTGCTGGTGGATTCCCTGCAGCTTGAGGTCTTCAAATCTCACTTTTGAGGATTTCAATAACTCAGTCATGGGTTCGGGGTTGTTATAAATGTGTATGGGTAGGGTTTTGTGGCCTGCCTTGTGCAGGAGGTCAGACTAGATGATCATATTGGTCCCTTCTGACCTATGAGTCTATGAGTCTATGAGTCTAAGAGGGGACAATATTTCTAGGGATGTCATTTCAGTGCAAGTCCAGCACTAATGCATTATTCACTCATGTTTCCTCTCAACATTTTAATGTGACTGCATCACTGATCGAAGGCTTCTTTGTATCTACAGAGCAAAGTGAGTAAAAGCCATGAGAGTGCTACAGTAGCTTCCCCACATTTCTTGTCCAATGTTTTTCAGTCCTGCTCCAAAGAGCAGGGTCAGACACCTTTCCATTCTAATCTAGGGGGTGAGGTTTCTCCCACCAATCGTGTGGATTGTGGCTTTGCCCAAACCCTGTGAGACCTCTTACACAACAACGTGCTGCCCCAGGAGCAGACTGGAAATCACATTGTGAGCCAGCTTGGGTCACTGTGTCTTCCTCCCGGTTTTCCTTTGCTCTGGGTTGTGGGGTCCCACACCCTGCACCAGCCCCATAACTGGAACACTGTACGGCTTCATCATGCCAGCTAAAGAGCACCGGCTGGAGTGTTGTAGGGGAACAGAGTCAAGGCATGGATAATTAGTGCCAGGAAGAAAGTGGGGTGCCCTTTTTCCTGTGCAGATTAATCTGACCCAGGGAATTTATACAAAAGCTTTCTATAGACCTCACTTTTCCTTTCAGTAATTTACAAGTTAAAGGGTCAGATCTCAGTTTCAGGGGGGCTTTTAGAAGGAAGAGAGAACACAGGCTTTGGTTCTAAAAGAGAAGGCATTGGGAAATATAGGCAAGTCATATTTCAAAATTATTCCCAGGCACCGATCTAGCCTCAGTCTTCAAACTGTACTCCAGTAGTGTAAGATCGATTAGGAGCATTAGTCTAAACTCTGCCCAAATAAAAAAATGCACAACTAGGAGCTGAAAGTGTGGCTGTCATCCTTGCTAAAGAGTAAACAAACAAACAAAACAAAACAAAATTAAAAAAATAGCACAAAACTTTTTAAAAGTACAAAATTATTCAATTTAGGATTCCGTGTGGGCCAAAACCTCAGCGATAATCCATTTTAGATTCCACATTATTTTCCCCAACATATCTTAAATAGACAGAGAAGTAAGATCCCCATCAAATTGCATCAGATTAGATTTTCTATGAAAGATGGTAGGAAGCTGATCAGAGTTAAAGAAGATGTAGGTATTACTTTAAACCCTCCCTCTATTTGCAAGGAATTTGTAATTCCTGCTCTAAAAAGAAAGGCAATGTCATTGAGTTTGTCTAGGCCCCACAATACTTGGAACATCAGAAGTATTTTGCTGCAAAACTGTTTATTCTTGTTTGATATTAATGTATTAAAACTCAGTATCTGTGAGCCATGAAGGCAAAAGTTATTAACAGTGTGACTTGGGCAGGTTTTCAAACAATCTCATTGCTATTTTCACCATGTGAAAGTGCTGCTTTAAATTTATTCAGCATAGAAAGTGCTGCTTTAAATTAATTCAGCACAAATAAACCCAATCTCTCAAAGGAGATTTTTGCCTGAGAAACTCAGAACTGTCTACAAGGTGCTTCTCTAAAGTCATCAGAGGTTCTTCCTCCATTACATTTCTGGAATCACAGGTCCTTATATTTCACTGCATTCTCTGCACGTCTATTTTTTCTGAGATTCTATGGCATATGAGTTCATCAATATCTGGAACAATACTAGCTTCCTCTCCCCCAGGCATTTAATGGGTTTACAGAACTTCACATATTTTCTACATGATTTTAGCACATGGTTCCAATTTATTATTCTAAATTGTTTCTTTAGATTTAGTGATTTAAATGAAATATTTAACGACCCATTTGGCCATTTTTCATAATGGCCACACAATATTTTGCTTTTATATAGCATTTCTCACTCAGAGATCTCAAAGAGCTTCACAAAGGAGGCAAATATCTCCATTTTACAGATGTGGAAGAGACACAAAAAGGATGAATTTTCCCAAGGTCACTCAGCAGGTCAGTTGCAGAACTAGGAGTAGAACCCAAGTATCCTGACTCCCAGCTTACTGCCCTATCCATTGGGAAATACTGCCTCTCCTCCTTCAGCTGTGAAGAGAAAGACTGACATTTCAACAACTTACTAACTTTGACCCAAAACTTCTTCACCTGCTGACGAAGGACCGAATTCAGGTGAGCAGTCGCATTCAAGAAAGCACTTAGACCACATTCACTTTTAGCTGGCGGTTGAGGAAGAGCTTAAGTACTTTCCTGATCATGGCTCAAGGGTGTAGAGATTTTTCTCTTGTGGGATAGTGCAAGAAAAGGTTCAGTCAGACCAAGAGAACTCACGGCTGGCAGATTTAATCATGATCCCTCCTTTCTCTTTGGTCAGGGTATCCTAAGAAACCATAAAAGGGCAGAACAAAAAACTAAACAGAGAACATTTAAAAACACTATTTTGCATAGCATTAATTTGGGGAGTGGGGAAAAGAAATCAAAGGGCTTTCTCTTTCTCAGATTAGCACTGTTATTACTGGCAGCATGTTTGTTCAAGTACCATCTTACTTTTCTACATACTCTGTGCTTCCTTTCAAATGGGTTCTTCTCCCAAGTAGCATCCCCATGTAATGACTAGATAGCTTTGGCAGAGGCTATGGTGGCTTAGGAAAGCAGGCCTCAATGTACCTGGAGTAGCTATTGCTAAGGAAACCAAAGCTTACGTGCTCATCTCAGCAGTATCAGCAGGGTCAAGGACTGGATGGTGAAAGCAGACGGAGCAGCCATCTTTCTTTTACTGCACTAGCAGCTAGAATTTAAAAGTATTTGGCCCCTTAACTTAAGGGGATTCAGTAGAAGATGATTTTTGTTTCAGTTTAAAAATCTAGTTTTGCTCACACATTTATGTTTGTATTGAATCCCGTAGGGGTCAGGAGGTTAATGTAAATCAGATCTCTTGAATTCAGCACTTCATACCCCACAGTTTTTTCCCCCGCCATCATATCACACAGCATTGTTCGCTGTGGATCAAAATTCTGCCTCATTTTTAAATTGTCCTTTAGCTCTGAATGCAATTAATTCTACCTCAAAAATAGTCCCAGCCTTTGCGGGTCCAGCTGAGAGTCATCTATGGCAGAAAAGAACATGAAACAAGTCACTGCATCACTCTGTATTCCATTCACTTTCTCTTCTGCACAAGCAGGGTGGACCAGAGAGAGGAAAGATGGGGGACAATTGTACCCAGGCCCCAAGCTCAGAGGGACCCCCAAAACATCTGTAATATCTGTGTATATAAAGTGAAATGGGGGGGTAGGGCCCCTGCCAACATGAGGTACAAGGGCCCTAAATTTCTCTCGGTGGGCCTGTGCACAGTAATATTCATTAGGGACAAAAGTTAACACAAATAAAATCACAGCCTTTTTTACGATGTCTGAAAATGTTGGGTAAGCTTTAAGAAATATTGAGTCAAACCCAGCCACTCTCCCCTCTACCATTGATTTCACTGGAGGTTCTAGCTGCTCTGCGTTATCGGTGGGGCACTTTTGCCCTCGTGTGTTTTGACTGGAACAAGACACAGAAACATTCTTAAGAAAGGTACTTATCATGGTATTACTAAGGCCGCTGGCTTGTCTTCCCCAGCCCAGGAATGACTAACATCACATCCAAAGTCTTTTTGGGCCTTTATTCAGAACGTGATTTTATTCTTCAAACATAAGACTCCTGAAAAAAGCTATGGTATTCTCCTGACCAAAGCAGGCTGCAGGGACCCAGAGGCCTTTCCTCTGACATCTCCTCACTCCCTCTTTACAAGAGCCAACCACATTTCCCCTCTTCAGCTGACTTCTCTCGGCCCTTTACAGGAATCATCTGACCAGATGGGTCTGATAATTGAACTGGCCTGGCTGGTCCCAAGGCCCTCAGGCTCTTAAAAAGGCAGACCATGGCTAATGTATTCCCATGTGGAACTGGAGAATGTGAATGGCAGAAACTATGTCCAAATAGAACCAAGACGTTTTAAATAAGCATCCGCCTATTTTGGATGCTTTTCTGAACTGACTTATCACAGTGAGCAGGGTTGAAAGGGAGCCAATGCCTCAGTTAGGATTTTTTTGAGTTTAGCCCGTAACTAGCGAAGACAGGGTTTTTACAAAATGATGATGAATCCACACAAAATTGGACACAATTTTACAAAGCTGTTCTTCCTGCACTGTTAGTGAATATTACAGACTGGGTTGGATTTTCAAAAGTAGCTAAGTAATTTAGGAATTCAAGTCCCACTGAAAGTTAATGGGATTTGTGCTCTTTGATCACTTAGGTTCTTTTGATGTCTTAATTTTCTCGAAATTTTCAAAAATATATATATTTTTGGTAGTAAAACCAGAGATGTATTGAGAAACTATTTATTATAGTAAAGATGTAAATTGGGTACTAAATTTACCAGCTGCACAAAGCTTCAACTCAAAAGGAGATTATGGAAAACACATGGAAGACTTAGTTATCCCTCATGACTGGCAAGCACTTTTATCAGCTGGAAGGGCAATTAACATAACATCAGTCTTGTAAGAGAATGATCTGCATTCACAAGCTCAGTGTGAAGGAAGCAGCATGGAAAAAATAATCACATGGAAATGTCCAGAGACAAAGACTTGGAGCACAAAGTCAGAGCCTTGCACGCTGCTGACACTGAATTAACTAATGAATAAAGTGTAAGGACATGGTCTTAGGGGTAACATGGGTCAAGAGTTCGCAGCTAATAATTCAAAGGCAGGGTTATCATTGTCAGGAAAGTGGCAAAGAGAGCAAGAAAGATCTCCTCATCCTGGGATGCTTGAGAGGAGGGTGCCTGAGAATTTGTTAAGTCAGATAGGCAGAAAATTAACAGAAATAAAAAGTCCAGTGTAAGTCTAATGGGTATCTGCATGACTGCTACTCTGATTAACATACTCTGTTCTCAAGATCAAGTGCTGGAATATGCCGTGCTTTTGGAGAGCTGGTGTCTTGTATGCCTGGGTACCATACCTGCTCTCTCCCATTCTTTTGAGAAGTGATGTTCACTTGCATTTGCAAACTGAGGGCCTGATCCAAAGCTCAGTATGGCCAATGGGAGTGTTTGCATTTACTTCAGTGGGGTTGCGATCAGCCCGAAGTGCTTGGATTTGTCCTTATTCTGACAAAATTCCCATTGTTGTGAAGGGAGCTTTTGTCAGAATATGAATTTCAGCACTGTGTTCAGAAGTCCTGATTTTCTGCGGTGCCCAATTTCCATTTGATGCAGTCGTCAGAGGAAGGAGGAGCAAGGAGTCTGTAATGAGATGGTTATAACACCTCAGTTTGATCAAGCCAGCATGCTAAAAGTATCAATGCAGTCACGGTGGGAGGGCTAGCCCCTTGGAGTACATGTCTAGGGTTTCAGATGTGATTGTATGTGGGCAGCTAGCTCCTCCCACCAGCTATGCGGCTGCAGCTACACTGCTATTTTTAGCACACTAGCTCAATCAGAACTAGAATGGGTATGTCTGCCCAAGCTGGAAATGACATCTCCAGTACAGACATAGCCTAAACGTCATGGATGGAGTAGGAGGCAGCTATTATGGCTCTAAATCAGCTGAAGCTTTCTCAGTTGGCAGGATTTAGCCAGTTTTCGCCACTTTATTCCACCGGTGTGGCATACATGGTCTGGAGCAGGGTAAAGAAACTGGCTCAACCTATGCAGTTTGAGGGGATTTTTTTTCTTACCCAGCAGAGAAGTTACATTTAATGATGTCACCACCTTCCTTTCTCAGCGTTTCTAAACGTTCAGAATCCTAAGAACAATTATTAATAAAGTGTGAAATATTTTTCTCTCATGGCAGGTTGAAACTTCTGACAACGTCCCTGTGAGGGAAAAGTCCAATTTGCTCAGTCCCACAGCTCAAAAGTTCAAAAGATAAAAAAAACATTTCTCACCATGGGTGTTTGTGAAATGCAACTGAAAATAAAGATTCTAATTACATTTGGCATTTCTGATAGTCAGCCTCTCGTTAAACAAATGACATCATTTGTGGCATTGGCAGTGAAAGAGCCAAGTCTAAGAGACTGTAAACAAGAATCTATCTAGCTTTCATTCTAATTCAACAAAGGGAAGAGGGGAATTTCGTTTAATAGCTGTAATGTTCAAACATTTTAAAAGTATGAACTCTTGAGAGGTCCAGTGTATACTTCTGCTGAGTGTTATTGAAGTGGGAAAATACACACTGGTACTCAGATTTTCAGCAAATTTAGGCAGGCCACCAAAGTTGTATGCACACTTACCAAGGCAGGGCCGAGTCACAAATTTGGGATCTGAACTTTGTCAATGTTCAGAAGTGTTCACATCAGGGACCTTTTTGGGGGCTCCCTTCTAATAGTTCAATTGCTATATTTTTGGAAGCACTTTCCCAAATGGCAGTAACGTTTGTGGCACCTCTTCAAAAATGTAATCTTCCATTGTTTTATTTATAATCTAATATTATGTACTTCTTTTTATCTGAGGGTCTCACAGTAGTTTGCGTACACTAACGGGTGCCCTAACGCTGCACTGAGATACCGATTCAATACCAATTCACAGAAAAGAATGTGATCAATGCCTATGCTTTCTTCTGAGCTCTCCTTTCCAAATAATGATCTGCCTTGACCCTGCTTAATTTGTGACATATAATGGCATCACAGTGTGCAATGATCCGAATGCAGCCCACTAACTGTAACAGGATGCTCTTAAAGGCTTTTTCGATGTGTCACAGTAATCTGCAATCACATGCAGTTATTTTCATTCCCTAATGGAAATGGAAATAACATTTTGCATTCAGTTTGCCTTTAGTGCGTAGAGCTATATTATGCGATAATGCGACCATGCAAATGTTTAGAAGTTGTTACAGCTCCTTCATGTGGGTATTTACCATGATGAGTGTGAAAGGGATTTAAAGTTAATAAATGATAACCAGGGGCAGATATGCAGACTGGAAACAAAAAGAAACAGAAGTTTATGGGAAAGAATACTTGATGTTGTCAACAGGATGAAATGGTCAGACATCTGGCTGTTTGTTAGGTTCCTTTCTACAGTCCACAGTGAAAGATTGCAGAGGGAGATGGGTCTTGGACTCATGGTATGCAGTCTCAATGGCAGGCATGGTTGATGGTACTTGTGAACTTGAGAGTGTGTCTGACTGCATGAAATCTTTCTTCCAGGAGGCTGTAGCAGTGAGAGCACAGAACTGGCAAACTTTACAGTCAGACTCCGAGCGAGTAAACAAAATCAGAGATAGGGTATTCTGCAAATGTAAATTCACAGGTAGTGTTTTTGCTGCTTCTTGCTGTGACAGTGATAGGGTTGTTGTTTTGCCATTTGCTGCCTGACCCAAGGTCACTGCAACACAGAAAGCTGGAGAAGTTGCTACAGGTCATAGGGGACTAAATCCCACAGTTTCTTGAACCCAGCCTGAGCATCTTCAGCAATTGATAGGGATGATGGAGACACGTGGGTTTTTATCATATCATCAAATACAACAAGATGCCAGGTAGCTTTTTCTTTGATGCCACATTTCAGCAACATCCAAACATTAATTGTGACAATTTTCTCAAACAGTCTCTTTTTCTTCATATTCATGTCACATTCATAGCCATCCACTTTCACACAAAAATAAATTCAAATGCATATTAAATCAGCAAAATAGTTCTTTTGAGGAACATAGAACTGCTTAATTACATTTTTTCCTGGCACTTGGTCCATTGGATTATGAATTATTTTGTTACAATGAGTATATACTTGGTAGTTTAATGGCTAAAAGGGATAGTTCTTGAAATATGGAGATGGTTGTCATAGTAACAATGGTAGGAAGCTGAGTACATGCTTAAATTAAGGCATGCAATGAATACTTAGTTGCATTAATTATTTTTTCATTGCCTTGTTTGGAGAACTTTGTCATATCTAGTGAATTTTTTCCAGACATCTTGTTGGATTACCTTCAAGAGAGAACATTATAGAGGTGACTAAGCTAGTGCTTCGAGTCACTAACATCTCATCCTTGGTATTAAATCATGGTCATGCGCACTGTATAATGTGGGAGTTGTCAGAGCTGCAGAACAGCAATTACACTATAGTGTTGTCCAGCAATATCAGAAATTCTTTCCAGCTCCATTGACATAATGCTTAACTGAGGCATATTTAGCTGGAGTGTTTGTCTGAAAGACATGGGGAGATTTGCTAAAGCACCAAGAAAGTTTGAATTCAGTGGAAGGTAGACTTCAGAGGCCAGATTTTAAAGATACTTAAGAGCCTAGTGGGATTTTCAGAAGCGCCTATCTGTATCCGTAGGCGCCTAAATACTTTTTAAAATCTTGGCCCAACTCCCTCTTCCCACCCTCCTCCCCATATTTTGTTCAGCATTCAAATGAAGACAAGTGGTTTCTTCAGGAAAATAAGTTGCAGTTAGTGGGACAAATCCGGCTCACCTATCCACAGCAGCAGTCCCAATGACTTCAGTGGGATGTGTAAGGTGAACAAGGATTTGTCCCATTAACTGCAACATATTTTGGAAGTCCACTGTCCATGAAGGACCTGGTCCCATGCCATTTGAAACCAATGACCCAGGTGCCCCATTGACTTGAATGGTGAAGGATGAGTGCTCAAGCAAGTCCATAATAATACTAGTTGAGTTACAAATTGTGAATTTGTGGTAGAAGTTTGTCTATTAAAACTCTTGTTTTTTCAGAAAGTAACTAGTTAGAAGCATTGCTACAGACTACATGTTCCCTATAAAATCAGGAAAATACATTTTCACTACACCGTACATGATCTGCAGCTTGAAGCGAGAATGACCCAGACACGTGGAAAAATGGTCAAAACAAACATGCTGTGGTTCTTAACAGAAATGACAGTATCCACAGAAAGGACAAATACGCATGGCCTTTCGGTTCCTTTAAAGCAGTACCAAAGCTGCAGCATGACCAAGGCTGGGAAAAGCAGATTCCTTCCAAAGAAGAATAAATAAGCTAGAGGAGTTTAACATGCACTACAGCCTTCAAGAAACTGTGGTGTTTTGGCATGAATTGGGAAAAGCTCAAGCCAGCCTTATTTCAAGCTCATTTATGGCAACACAAGTGAATATAAATGAGAGGGGCTCAAGATGCAAAGTTCAGAGCAGGATCAGTAAGTTCACCCTCTACAACTTTAATCAGATGCTTTGATTCAACTACTCAGAAGCCAGCTACAAAAATTGGATCGTTCTCAAGATCACCGTCTACTGAAAACACATGAGGAAATGCTACAATGCTGTTCTTAACAATCACCATTATTCATAGCAAGGACTATATGCTTCAGCTGGTGTCTTCATTCCCTTGACGTATTAGAGAGGCACTCTCAATGCATAAGGTGTCCATGAGACAGTGTAAAAATGGAAGCTGTAACCATGCCTTCTTCATTTCCTCAGGATTACAATGAATATGTTTAGCATACCGTTTCTAGGTTTTTTACAGTATAAAGGGACCATGCCTAAGTTTTAAAATTTGGTGTCAAGGCTTTAGAGTTTAGTAAAGTTATCTATTTTTTAAAAGTGATTACAAAGGAGAAAAAGTTACAAAACCATCCAAGGGCAACTTTTCATCTCCTTGTCACTACAACAAACTTATACAGATCATATACAGCCTAGTGATGTAGTTTCTCGGGGAACAGCATGTAGCGCAATATGCAATTTTAAGCGAACTAGGTCTGGATGCTCTTGTTTATACCATTTGAACTTCAATGGAGGAGTTATTCTAGATTTACACTGACAAAAGATCAGAATCAAGCCCAGTGTGGAACATTTACACAGTTGCTTTATGGCTTTGATTTAGAAATTAAATTCTATTTATGGCCAGAACCTTCTCTGGGCATATGACAGAGAAGCCTTTTATGGGTAAAATATCCTGAAATCCTGACTGCTTAGCAAAACCTTCCGCTATTTTATTTTGATTGTCCTGGATTTTGTTGTATTTACATATGCTGGGGTCAGACTGTAGGACTACTGTGCTCTTCTTGAAACATCACAAAAATGAGACATGTACTCATCCCACTGTGCACATCTGTACGTGCAGAGCTTTGCATGTGCTCATGCACTTTTGCAGCATCAATCCCTGCACATGTAGCTGATGGACTGTAATACATTTATATGCAAATGAAAGAATTTTCACACCAAACCCACTTGACCACAATTGCCTGCACAAAGGTGGAGGTTCACTAGGGTATGTGTTCACCACACAATTAATCTGAGTTCCTATGGGGTTTTAGCCCAGCCTCCCTCCCTCACTATCTGCACAGAAAGCCTGTGACCCTGGTTTGGAAGTGCCTGGGCTGGTTTACATGATTTGGGAGTATGGGTTTAAACAAGGTACTGATTTAATTTGGGCAGGAACCCACCCACTTGCAGCTAGGACACAGGCTAAAAAAAAAAAATCATTCACGTTCTGATAGGATTGTGGGAACGACACTGGAGGACTATCTCTGCCTGCCAAAGGAGGGACAAGTTCTACTATAATTGACACAACTGACTGGGAAGAATACTAGAGTGTCTTAGCACAAAGCACCATGTGATATGCCCCAAGACAGGCAAAGGCCAGTGCAGAAATAGTGACAACACAGTAACATGAATAGAGTTTACAGTGGCAACGCTCAGACCCGGAGCGTCAATCACCCGGGTGAATGGTGCAATGAAGACATACTCTTAGAGGCCCTACCCGATATCAGTCCCCTCTCACTCCCCCCCCCCAGGTTCAGACAGTTTTACTGCACTGAAAATTAAAGTATTTGAACCTTCCATGCTTCATCACCACCAGACACCAATAGACTCCACATGCTGTTCTTACCCTTCGATGTATATATATATACCCCCTATCTGATTTCTATTCCTTGCATCTGACAAAGTGGGCTACAGCCCACGAAAGCTTATGCCTGCAGAAATTACATTTGTTAGTCTTTAAAGTGCTACAGGACTCTGGTTGTTTTTGGGTATACAGACTAACACGGCTACCTCTCTGGAACAAGATTCCACATAGGTAACCAATTCCCATCATATGTGTAATGACTCATTTACCTTGTTCCCTCTGGTGGACTCTAATTGTAATTGCACCAATAGTCTAAATTACTTACTACAGTGCTCGTTTGATATGGTGTTGTGCAGCCTAATGGATGCACAACCCCACTGTTGGTACAGTGTGAGATAATTTACCTTTCCAAAGCAGAAGTGACAATAGCTGTGGTTAAGAGACAGTTCCCCATTAGAAAAGAAAGGTATGAGGGTAATATTGCCCAAAGGTGGCCAAACTTCCCAGCCAAAGGTAGCACTGGCTGTTTCTCAGGAGTTCTAAAGTTGCACATAATACGCAGAAAAGGATCATATTGCAACTGCCACATTTTTTTACACAGAGATGCAACCTGGTTGGATCAATGCATATTGGGATGTATAGTCTGCTTGAACCTCTCCCTTGTAAGAAAACTCAGGGAAGCTGGTTAGACACAACAAAGATCACTGCATTTGGTCCAAGGGCTGCATTTGGACCACCCTTAATTTGGATCATAAAGGAAAACAAATGGGCTATGATCTTTGCAATGGACATGACTTTTTCCTCAGCCACAAATTGTTAAGCCAAGTGGAACTACTTCTATATGCACAGCGCAAGCCACACTAGTCTGGACAGAACTCTACTTCTCAACACTGTGATGAAGCATCATTGGGGCAAGGCATTAAATACTGATCCAGGCCTCAGGCACAAACCCAGCAGACTAAAGCCACCTTTTTAAAAATATGTTTCTCGCTTTCATATTTGGAATAAGCATAATTTATCTGAGGAAGAATCTGCTCGCAGATCAGTTGGTTTCTTTAAAAAAAGTTGATAACAAAAATAGCTACATAGCAGTTAGAAAAGTAGCCAATTGTCAGACATGCAACAGACCCTCACCATCTCACACATTTCCTCACATCATACAACCCTTTCTCTCTCCAACACCTTTGCCAATATTTATTTCATTTTCACCTAACCACAAATATCTACAAATCATAAACTGGAAGGGACCTTTACCACTATTAAATATGTCACAATTCAAAAAGCTTCTATGTCATTCCAGGCCAGATCATGGAGCCCTTATTCCGAATGGTGAGCAGTTACTTACACATCTAATCACATTGACTCAAGTGGGGCCAGCCGTGTGAGTCTCTTCACCAAAGATGTGATTCAAAACCTGGCTGTCGCTAATTCCCTATAGCCAAAAGCAAAAGCATCTGTTGAGTTATTCAGTAAGTAGTGGAAGAAGCTGGCTAACAAATCTCTTAGACAGAGATATTTACGCAGCACAATTGCTAGGATTGTAAATATCAAGAGGCTGGGTTAAAATGGCAATGTGTTAACACTGAAGTATTGTTTTGAAAACTATAAAATTTGTTGAAAATCAGTCTCTCTATTGTAGAGATGGGTCTGAGGTTACACACCTCACATTGTATCTGGGTTTTGCTATGGGCCCCATCTCTGCCTTTTTTTTTTTTCGGTAGTGTAGCATTCAGCGAGACCGGAGATAGGCTGTTCTTAGTGGTGGCAGATGACAGAATAAAAACAATAGTCTCGAGTTGCAGTGGGAGAGGTCTAGGTTGGATGTTGGGAAAAACTTTTTCACTCGGAGGGTGGTGAAGCACTGGAATGGGTTACCTAGAGCGGTGGTGGAATCTCCATCCTTAGAGGTTTTTAAGGCCCAGGTTGACAAAGCCCTGGCTGAGATGACTTAGTTGGGGTTGGTCCTGCTTTGAGCAGGGGGTTGGACTAGATGACCTTCTGAGGTCTCTTCCAACCCTCATCTTCTATGATTCTGTGTTAAATATGCTCATAAACCAAGAAATAAAGACCCAAACCCCACTCACCTTGGAAAGTACCAATGACTTCAATGAGCCATTCCATGAGAGCTGGACAGAGTTTGGTCCACGACATTAAGTTTTCAATGTTAGACAAATTAAATTAAAAATATTAACTTACTTCCAATGGATTGGAAAAAAAAAAAAAAAAAAGCCTTGACGAGTGGAGCTTCTGGGAATAGATTAATTCATGGAAGAAGAAAGAGACAACTAAACGCCAAATTCCTTGCCTTAGTCACTCATCGAGTCTTTGCAAAGATTGTATTGTAGTGTGCGGAGAGAAATTGACAAATTCCCACTGACAATTCCTGACGCTGGCACCTGACAATTTAATAACCGAGCTTATATTAAGTCTTAATTTTTTATTCTGAGAAATCATTTTATTTTCTTTAAGGCTTCTACTTCTTAAATAAAAAAGGGTAATGAATAGTTTCAAATGATCCTCTGTGGAAATCGTTATGCGGCACAGCCAAATTAATCTGCCAAAACAGAATTACTGAGCGCCTAGAAATTCATGACAATGAAAGGCATGTTTTTAAGTACTTTATTTAATTTATATTATTCTGAGGAATTGGCATGTGCGTTAGGCAAAATGCACAAGAGACTACTGTAAGACAGCATGCAATCTGTCAGCCTGCTCCTTTCTAGAACTGGATTGAAACAGTTTGAGAGAAAAATTCCCTTTCTTCTCTCCTAGAGTTCTTGGCAGGCAAAGACACAGCCGCCTTTTCCAGCGTAGCTGTCGCTCTGTAAATTCCAGTGTTCTTATTCTTTTCCACCCCTTACACCACTGTTTATTCACCAATCTCTTCATGCTTCACTGCAATTCAAATGTCCCATTCAATACAGAATACTTCCTCTCATGCACCACTTCCTAAATATAGATGCTTATTTATGTACTGCATTTTCAGTAAATATTAATAAATGAGGGAGTTTCCCGAAGACAGTTACAATCTCCTTTAAATAACTGATTAGTCCACAGCGTGGCCTCCTGAAGCAGAGCTGCCCGGGGAACGGAAAAGAGGGTTTTGGAAGGGAAAGTTTCAGATACACATTTACAGCCTTTGTCTGTGGACGTGAAAGGACAGTGAAGGGAGCAGTTTAACATGCCAAGCACAGGCCGGGGAGACAGATCCTCAGCTGGTATAACTGGAGAGGCGGCGTGAGCTGTGTGACCTATCCGGCCCCTTATTTCCACTCCTGCCTCTGACACAGACTGCCTCATTCCAAATGGCCAAGCCTGACTCTCTGATATTAATGGCCTGAGTCAGGACTGGGGGATTGGCTCCCTAGGCTCAAGCATGGCCTCCATGAATGGAGCACGCCCTCCCCCCGTGGAAGGGAGGAGTGCTGCCTCTGTCGTACCTTTCTCCCTAAAAATTAAATCTGGCACAACCGAAGCAAGTGAAACTAGTTGGCTCCCTCCATGTGGAAGGGAAGCCAGATGGGAACTCCAGGAGGTGGTGCAGCAGGCCCACTCTTCCCTGGGAGCAGTGGCGTGTCAAAGGACAATGTCCTCCACTCTGTTGCTATGGGGCAGTTCTAGCAGCCCTGAGATCTGCGAGATGTCCTGGTAATATTGTCCTCTGCCAGGAACTGCATGCAGACACTTGGAGAATCATGTCATGGGCATGGCAGCACCCTGCTCCAGCCCTCCCAGTAAGACCCATAACCTCCATGGAGTCTCTCCTGGGTACATCCCAGAAAGGGTGGAGAAAGGCGACATATAGGCATGCCAGGAAGAGACCGATCTTTATTACCTGGCTTCACCCATGGCATGGGGACTGGAATACAAAAGGAGCTCTCTGTCACATGGCAATGGTCAGTATTCCTCACCTCCAATGGCTTCTGTCACAGACCGTGTAGCCAGTGGTTAGGCAGGACTGGTGGCTCACTGGGATTCAGTTTGGAGGCACTACAGTGGATCAGAAGCAGAGTAGGGGATAGCACTGTTCCCTTTATCCTAACAGAATTCTTTGTTCAGTGGTAGAAGAGAGGGATTCTTTACCTCTGCCCTTGCCCAGATCTTTCTGTCTCCACCCTATGATGTTCTCAATGTTTCCAGTTCTCTAGTGACTATGAGTGGGGACCTGGGGCCCAGATCTGTTGAAGGATGGTGGAGGGGAAGTAGAAACGTATGAACTTTCCGGCCCTCCTTGGGCTCCATCTCTTTTGATACCAGGCATCTCGGGAAACAATGCTGGACTTTGCTTACTTACTAAATTTGTCCCATTTTCACAGCACCTTTTAACGACTTCCTCAGGAAATTTCACAGGCATACTGGCAGGCATTGATTTCAAGCAGAAAATACCTCGTCAGGAAGCTTAAAAAGGAAAGATGTGCGGTAATTATATCTCTTCCAAGTTTATAGGTTTGTGAAAGGCAAGACATAAGCTAAATCAGACACTAACGGTATAATGGCAGATAATGGTCTAATTAACGCAATCAGCGTTTATAAGGCATTTTCACTGTAATTTGAAGTCTGAAAGCTAAATACACACTGTTATATTTTGTAACACATGATCACAGCAGTGTAGTCATCAAATGGCATATACAGTCCCCACAGTCATTTCACATAGACAAGAGCAATTAAATATTCAGCTCAGTTTCCAGTGTATTAAAAACAAACAAAATTCGGATGCAAACCTGGTTCCACAAATCAGTTTCTAGAAATAATAAATAAATAAAAATCACCATGGCTATGGATAAAGATTCTGAATGTAGAATTTAGAGAAGATGTGCCAGTGCGAAGTAGTCTCTGTGCAAAAAATTAGAGCTGGGATATTGGTTTTACACTGCATTCAGAGGCAGTTTTCCTGAAATATGTTTTTCCAATCCAAATAAATGCTGATGCAAGGGGCCTGACTTATTTAGATTGATGTGCCAATTAATACATGAGCCCAGTGCCTAAATAGCTTTGAGGAACTGGGCCATGGTGACCCATAGCTTTAGTGCATGGATACCTTATGTGAATTTAAAAGGGCAAAATCCTCTTCCCTTTGGAGTCTCTTAGGTGCTAATTATAGTATCTGAGCCACTCACAATCTTTTATGTGGTTATCCTCACCCTACCCCCATGATGCCTTTGTATTCTGTAACCAACTCACTCAGAGGGGCATCATTTTCCTGACATTTCAATGAGAGATGGCTTTTATCCCAGCAGTACCCATCTCCTCTCCTCTTCAAGGAAAGCAGAGCAGTTTTACAAATGGGAAACAGAGGCACAGAGAAGGGACTTGACTTTCCTAAGATCACATAGGAGGTCCACGGCAGGGCAGGGAATTGAACCTGGGTCTCCCACTTCCCAGGCCAGTGCCCCAATCATTAGGACCTCTGTCCTCTCACCATGTGCAGTAGGGGGACCCATTTTACAGATGCAAAGTGAAGCACAAAGATCCCAAGTGCATTGCCCAGGGTGACACAAGGAGTCCAGGGTGGAGTACAGAATTGAATCCCATCCAGCACTCTAACCCTGGGACCACCCTTCCTCTCTCTAAGCGTCTCATTGCCAACATTCCCATCACCACTGGACTTTAATCTGGCCAGCATCTGGTCCATAATAAACACATCTGGGGACCAAAGTCCTCTGGCTGTCCACAGAAGAGGCACGGCACAGATCGTGAAACTGAAAGTGTCTTCACTCTGCCCTGTCTACGATCTCACCCATGCTCTGGTAGGCATCTACCTTCATAAAAGAAGTGTGAGAGGAATGGTTCAGAGCCACCACATCTGACTCTGTAGTATCATTACTGCAGTGCAATGGTACGAGTGATTATTACAGTAGTGTTTTATAAGAGTATGCAGTGAAGGATTAACACAGTTTGATGCTATCTGGTCCTACGCTGTCAAGAAAGGTAGCCAGTCAGCGCAAGTAGTGGTTTGGTCAGCAGGAACTGGGGGTTGCAACCACAAGTCATTTACAGTAATGCAACACCAAAAAGCCACGAGCTAGCAATAACTGTTTCCGTTACTGACAATCTCAGTGGAGTTTGCTCTTGTAACCTAGGAGGCAGGAATTCCATATTTTATTACTAAATCCCTGCATCATCCAGCCCTCATCACAAGTGTCTGAACAGACACAACATTTAAAAAACCAACAAAAAAGGGGATGCATACATTGTTGACTGTCCACTAAACACGATTTTGAACATACCATTGAGACAGTCACCACCTGTTATCAGACCTTGAAACTCTTCTAAATTCGGTGACTTGGATCTCTCTGTAAATTCATCTTTTAAAAAATTCAATAAGTCATTACTCTGTGGAAAATAATTCTCCACCTCATGCTTCTGTAACTTAAATAAACCCCCCAAACATGCAGATCATTCAAGAGAGGCAACATTTACATTTGTGTTTTTGATATACTGCTCTGGTCTGGTCTGGCCATCTGGGTTGAGGCTATTGGGCAAAAGACAGAAAGTTCAGGGCTTTTTTTTAATATATATAAATCCGGGGGGGGGGGTTATATATAAATCCAAGGTTTTGGTATGGACCCATCTTTCCTACTTTAAAATCATGTTCCAGTTTGTTTTGCTCTCCTTACCTCAAACCCAAAAAGGAAAGGAGCTCTAATGAAAAAGTAAGTCTTAGTTTTCTTTACCACTAGCGTGTGTCTATTTATATACACTTGAAACAATAGCTGACCTTGAACTTCTATGAACATTTGGATACCCCCGTGTTTTCATTGTCCTTGAGTATTCCCACCCAACTACACGGGGCTGCCTTCCTTTGCCAGTGCTGCCAAGCCACTGTATCAAGGGTGGGGACAACACAGGAAAACATAAACATAGTCAGTGAATTTAAGACACACCAGGACTCGAATGATGGTGTGTTTCTAAGACAAGGAGAGATGGTTTATTCCCCTGGCACAAAGTGTAAAGAAAATTTCTACTTCTGTAAATTCATATTTTGCTTATCTATTTTTCTGCAGTCTGTAATTGCTTCTAAGAAGCATGAAAGCAAATCACCTTGGCCTGCTGGTTTTGTCCCTTCCCCTGTAGCAGGCATTAAATGATATATTTTCAGTTACCAAAGGCGGCTGGAATGAAAGACACATTGAAGCATTCCAGTAATGTCCTCACTCTGCTCCCTTTTAAGTCTATGGGCAATAGTCCTCTGCCGATGCAAATTGCCATCGGTCCTGCAGTCAGCAGAGCCATGACAACTTGTGCCAGCTGAGGATCTGCCCCATTTGAGAATATTATCTTGAGGTTCAGTGCGAGTCCAGTTTGAAAATCCTGCCCTTATTCAGTTAGGTGCTTTCTTGGCTCTTCACTAATTGCTGGCTGTATCAAGGAGAATTATTTGGTTACCTGTTTGAAAGCTACTTTGTTGTGTTCCCGTTGTGTTTGCAAGTGCAGTTTGCACTAGTGTGATAAAGCAAAGGTCACTGCCTAATGTTCGGCTAAAGTTTTTACTGATGCCGTGCTTAGAAAGGCAGGGTTTGGTGGTGGTAGCAGTGCTGTATAGAGCTAAGTATGAACGACTGCCTGTTCTGCAATTTCTTTCCCAAATGCTCTAGGAAACTGTCCAGCTGCATGAAATGGGTGGACCATGAATTTAAATCTCCAAGGAAAAAAGGGTCAGCCACCATCAGTAATCTGATCTCCCAAAACACTACGTCAGAGGTGGAGAGTTGAGAAACAACTGTGCAGCAGCATCAGAAATAAAGCACTGATGTGCCAAGCCATTCCCACTCTGCCATCTCCGAGAGTAGGGTTTTGTAGGTAGTATTAGAGGATGTTTTGAAGAAGGAATCTGTAACCTACAGCCCATAGGGAGGATTTATTTCTTTCTGGATGGTACAGGGTAGGTGGTGAATACAAATAAAAGGCAATCCAATGGCCTGAACAGTTCACTATTACATTAGTACTCTAAAATGATTCACCACTAGATGGACCTCTTGTTTAGAGCTGTGGGAAGTCAGTTGGCTATGTGACATGCATACTGCATTCAATACATTCCCTCAATGTTTTGGGACCTTTCCTTCTCTCTCAGCTGAACCCAGCTTCCCAATTTACACCAAGACGTGTGCCACCGAGGCATTCTCACTGCTTGCTTGCGAAGTAGCTAAATATCGGGGGGGGGGGCGGAAACGGTAGCTGAGCAAAGAACAGGTACCAAGTCATTTGCTCCGTGAATTTCATTCTGGTTGGGCAGCTTGCAGTTCATTATCTGAGGTAAGCCACTGAATCCTTGCGCTTTAAGGCAGTGGCCAGCTTTGGGAGCAGGGGGAAGAAGCACAAAGCCTCCCTAAGCTCCCATGGAGCTGGGTAAGGCAGATGCATTACTCTCCCTTCTCTAGGGAAATAACACATGCTCTTCTCTGTCATCAGCCAGTGGAGGGGAGGGGGTCACGCCCTTTTCATGCCCCTCTTTGGACTGGCTAGTGCAGGACTAATAGCTCTTTGTGCTCAGGAATGAATGTGGGGTTGGTCATCATCAGGCCCCCCATAAGCAGAACTTGGCTGTCCAGACCAAGAGGGCTTTGCCACAGCAGTTATCTAGTTCTAAACAATTTGCTAATGGAAGAGAATCTTAACAGACACAGATCCCGGCAGAAGGAAAAACCTGCCAAGAAAGTCATCATTCTGGTTTGTGGAGCACGTGCAGGGAGACAACTTCTATCCCATGGACTTCCGTATAAATAAGAACTGTACAAGCCATTAGAACAGTCAGATTAGAGGTCAGATTGCCTTCTTTAGAGCAGCGAAGTGGCAGGAAGTGGAGAGCGAATTGCCTGGTGGGCAATTTATGCCAGCACACACCTGCAAGCCATTCTGAAAAGGCTTGTAAACAACACTAGTCATGCCACATCACAGCCTGGCACACCATTCACTCATCCTGTAGAGCCACTGCAGTGCATTCCTTAGGGCCACTTTGCCCCAGCATTCGTTCCCTTTAAATGGCAGACACATCCCATTAAATGGATTCCACTGGGTAACTCAGCCAGGCTCTTGCGTTAATTTAGATTAAATAAATGGGTCAACGGTGTTAACATAACCCAGTAACTGTCCAATATTAAACAGTGTTAAACAAGGTCTGGGGTTTGCTATATAAAGACACCAGCCTGCTGAGGCAAACACACCATTACAAATTATTCTGGTCTTTGATCAAAGATACAGGAAAGAAGGGAAAACAGCTAAAGCATTTGAAATGTATTAAATAAGGTTTTCATTTGAACATTGCTTGTGCATCAAGCAATATTTTAACACAGTCCTTGGGTTATATTAGTAGGCCTTTTTATTTGGACTCATTCTGTAGTTTTGTCTGGTTTTCTTGTACCTGTTTACAACATTTTTTATTAAAAATAACTTGACCTACTTTTCATCGTCCCCAAGCAGGCAAAAAGTTATAGGCCCAGTCGTTGCAACAGGGTTCACAATCCCTCACTCTCATCAACAGACCCCTGAACTCAATGGTCAGATCGCACAAACAAGGGCCACTCGTGTGTAAGAGCTTGCAGAACCAGGGCCATGGGAAGGGCTGCGCACAAAACAGCAAATGTTCAAAAACCTCCTCCTGCCTTTGATGATCAGCCTGAGGCCTGCTCCAACTTGTGCAAGAAGGGAGCAAAAGCTAGTAGAATTAGGCCAGGGGCACGCGAGGGAGGAACTTTTCTATAGCATGCTCCCCCCAGTTCCTCACAAAAGCCCCTCTGTAGGATTACTCACACGAGCGGTCCCGCTGCTGGATTCAGGCCCTTATTTTGCAATCATTAGAGCAGGGATAAGTGATTTAAAGTGAACTTTGCTCCTGATTTTATGGCTCCCACTTGCAAATCTCCTTTCCTGGCAAGTGCAAGAACAAATTGGAGCCACACATGGGACCAAATCACGTGTATTAAGATGTGGCTTTCATTTGCATGGGTTAGTAACAGCTGTTTCTAAGCCACGCAACGGAAGCACCCAGGAAGAGCTCTAGCATTGCACACCCACATACAGAGCAACGTAGGGGGTAGAAGACATGGGGCACATAAAACGTACAGAAAAGGTTTACAAGCTGAAGCTCACAATCAACTTCTTTAGAACTTCACTGGAAAGATTAGACCATGCCATCCTGAGGTGCTGGATTTCTGCAGATGGCGAACTGTGCAGCTCAGAGCAGCCATAAAGTATGACGCCCTAAATGCCATTACTTTTCAAAGTCAGAGTATGTAAAATGTTCTTTCTTCCTCTCCTATCTGCTACCAAGTTACTACAATTGCTATTTAAAGAGCTCAACAGAACAGAAAGTATTTGTCACCGTCTTCCCTTTGCGGCATATCAAATACAATCTCTCTTTCTCTCTATCAAATATAATCTCGCTCTCTCACACACACACCTGCAGGTGGCAGTGCGAATCTTTTAAATGCAAACTTTTGTTACATTGCTTTGGTCCATCTCAATCAAAAGTAACAGTATTTTCTGTCCATTCTGTATTCTGCTTCATATTTTTGTTTGGGGGATACGTGCTTTTCTGTGCAGATGTATTTGTTTGTGGGATGCTACACCTGGTATTGTACTGTAGGTTTCCCCTGGCAAAGGAGAAGAGTGGAACTAACTGCAATGACTCTCGGCTGCCCTTTCTTCTAAGGCTGGGCAAAGGGGGCTAATCAAATGTGGCGGCATCTCCAGGCCTGCTCTAAGTTAGGCAGTGTCTTCACTACAGCCTTCTGCCAGCACAGCTACATCGATCAGGGGTATGAAGACGTGTGAACCCCATCCGACATAGCTGTGCTGGCAGAACTTGCTCATGTAGATGCAGTTATACTGGCAAAACTGTGCTTTTACCAGTACCAGCTTGTTTTGTTCAGGGGTGATTGAAAGCTGTAAGCACAGCTTTGCCGGCATAAGCTATGTCCACACTAGGAGAACGTTGCTGGTATAGCCTACCAATGTAGCTGCACACTCTTAGTGTAGCCATGAGCTTACACCTGGGTCTTTTGGTTCTTGTAGTAGCCCAGAATTCTGGGGGTGCAAGTATGGTGTATAGCCACATCTGGGCTGTGTCGTCTGTGCCAGTTCTTTCAGGAGGTGCAGCACAGAATTGGCCTGAAAAGACAACTTCACTACATATTTAATGGCCCCTCTCTGGATTCCACCAAGCAGCACAGGATCCAACTCCAATCCACAAAGGCCACTAGATGGGAAAGCCTTAGAGAATCAGTAATGTTTAATTTATGACAGGAAGCCCTGGTGTTTCTCAAGGCATTTCTTCAATTGGGAAATAACTGGCTTGGTTAACAGTCAGCTTCTTTGGGGTTTGACAATAATTCTAATTAACGGGACAAAGAGGTCTAAGGATTTGTTTTAACTTTTTTTTTCGGTCTTCGTATATTTAATCTATAAGAATAAACAATAAAAAGATGAGGAAAAAACCAGCAAAGGGGAAAGCACTTTTCCCTTAGAGTCAGAGCTGATAACAAGACTGATCGTTTGAGTACTTTATGATATTTTTATGGCAATGCCAGTCTTGTAATTGTGAGAAAAATCTCTTATGTTTCAGAGATCTTTGCCACATTGTGTTAGGGAACTTCAAAAACATTAGGGGAGCCTTTGCTGACGTTTGGAACCAACTATTTTACAATAGTTTCACAAACCTGACCTAGAATTTGCCATCGACCTTGTTATTAGGAGTTAAATTCCACCTGTATCTTTGTGTGTGTTTGTGGGGGGGGGGTTCTGCCTCCCCACTGGCTCCTCAGCTGCTTGTTCTATCCTGCTGATGATGGACCATTGAAGCCAGTAAGACAGAAATGGAGTAGCACTACTGCACATGCCTCCAGATGATCATTCTCTTCAGTGCTTTTTCCTTCTCCTCCTCCACTGTTTTGGTTTTGATTCTTTTCACTCCACTACCTGTTAGGTGAAGGCAGTCTTTCTGTGAACATACATATATATGTGTATATATATATGGTCTTCCCCAACCCTTTCTGTCCCTCTTTCTGTGCTTCTTCTGCTACTTCACTGCAGCAACTTGCTCTAGAGGTAGATAATTAGCTGTTTGGAAATATGTGGAAATTCAATTGAGGGGGGTAGGAAAAAACTAAGACACTTTTTAATGAAAAGTTCATTCCATTGTTTTGACCAGCTCTACAGGTAACAAAGTGAAGGCTGCCACACTCCAGGCACTCTGTGCAATGGAGATCAGAAGTCAGGTAAGTTTCACTTTGCGGCACATACTTGTGATGAAGCGATGCTGTGAGGGGAACACCAGGACAACAGAGGACAGCACTGCATTACAACTCCACACAACTCAAGATGAGCGAACTGGCTCTATAAGCTCAACCCTACACACTTTTTGCGCCTCTTCCCTTCGCATACCTCTGGATTATTAACGCGTCCATAATGGTAGCTTTGGAAATATTTCATCAGGTGACAATGTTGCACGTGGGAAAATTATTCCTTCCCATCTGTTGGCTAATGGCTTCAAATGACAGATTTCAGCAGGAAACCAAACCAAACCTGTAGCTGAGACACGATCGCGTTGAGCCTGCAGGCTTGTATGAGGAGGACCTAATTTCCACCAGTATCCGTCTAACCATTTTTTCTAAAGCACGCATCACTATAATATCTAGGGGTCTGATTCTGTCAAGTGTTGAGTGCTGTCAGTTCCCATTGACCTCAGCACCTTGCAGGATGTAGCTCTGGGCACTATGGCTGAAGATCACCTCATCACCAGACCTATGTGCCCATTGCTGTGACATCTGGGTACTTCACGTTCAATTTAAAATCCAAAAATCCGAGTCGCCCACAAGAATGAGTCAATACAATTATTTCTAACTGGCTGTGACGGCAATTAAAAATCCTTAGTAAGCATGTCATAGAATCTAGAGATTAAAACCATCCTATATACTTTGTATCTGGTGTTAATACACTTGCGTAATCAGACCAAGCATGAAGCAAGTAGCTTTTGCATGAACAGGAAACAATGTCCGTGAGTTAAGAATCATGAATGTTCTAAATTACGTGCAGATTAATTTTTATATTGATGCTGGGAGTTTTCCTTTGTAGATATGATCATTTCCTTTAACTGCTGAACTTGGAAATGAGCCTTACCCTTCGCCATTGTGGCCGTGTGCAATCAGTGCTCGCATTTGCTGTTCATATTCTCATGTTTACAGATAGCTGCATGTGCTGACTTTCCTCTTTGTCCTAAAAGCTTATTCTGTCTCCAAGTTATGCATGGGTTGGCTCCTATAGGTCAATAATGGAATACATCAGTGGCATGATGAGTCGTTTATGGGAGTAAGCAGCCACCGTCTCCTATCCACACTGCATGATCTGGAAAATCAATGAACACCCCAAAGATTTTCCTGAACTGCATTCATCTTGATTCCAGACTGGCCATTGCTCACACAGTGTTGATTACATACCCCAGCCCAAAACTGAAAGGAGCCTCTCTACTGTTATCCTGGAAGGGTGACAGAGCCGGCTTGCCTCCCCATTAATTAGCAGCCTTGGCACTAAACTATTTAGTTTTTCCACTTTCTGGCAAAGGAGACCTCCCACTTCCCCATTGACCTCAGAGTGAGATGTGTCAACCTCTCCCTTCTTGAGCTGCCACTTATTGTTTATTTTCTTCCTGAACCTTTTTCCCTCCGCTGCTGATCAGGCAAATTAAAGTCTCCATGTTCCTCTCAAACTCAAAAGCTTTCACATGGCAGTGCAACATACTGATGCTGTGTCAACTGGCTATTAAGCAACGGGGCATTGAAATGGGGCCTAGATACAGCAGGCTGTGCACATCTGCTGCAGAACCCTCCATTTACATTTCCAAACACACAATATTCTCAGAACTGGGATGGTCTCATGAATTATCAATCATTATTGAGGACAAAGATGATATAAAGCATAATATTTGTCTTCCTCATAGTGGTGTCACCATAAGCCTTCACTGATTAATGCTCGGAGGCCTTGGATGAAAGCCACATATAGAAGTCTAAATCATAGAAATGCAAAATATTTATTTCCTTAGCACCAAACCCAATTCCCATTGAAATCAGTAAACATCTTTCTGTTGATTTCATGGGAACTCCATCAAGCTGTCAAAGAAGACAAGGTTATGCTATCCAGATGATGAAGAATGAATGTAATTTCTGCCTGAGTCACTTGCATGTAGCCACGTTTAATTTCTTCTTTCCTGCAAGTTTTGTATCTTGCCATTTATGTTTACGTAAAGAACTCTACCTGTCTGTAGAGCTCATCACTATGGTATCCAATCACGTGGCATCATGTCTACCATACTTAATAGAAAGCATCTCCCCCTTAAGTTACTTGGATCTGCATCCCTCTCTTCGTCTCAGTTTCGGTCTTTTCTTCACTCATGTGCATAATATTGCTTCCAACAATAAAGCCCTCTGGTCATTTGGGGAGTGAGAACCCAATTCACAGAAATTAATAGAATTCAGTATGAGAAGCAGTACCTAAATCATACTAATCTTCATAAGCACGTTAAATCCCTGGAAGCAGACGAGTTAAAAGATTCCTGTGAAAATAATGCTGTCGCTTTACCCATAAAGGCCAAATATGGTACATCTTTAAAGGGCTGATATTCACTAGTATAGTCTCGCTACGTATGCACATAATGTGTCACTGTTTAGCAATAACAGCAGTTGTGTACCTATGTTCATTACTGGAAGAGTCTATGGCCCCCACCGTGAGCAAATGAATCCCCAAAATAATCCGTATGTGTGTGTCATTACAATGGTCCACGCTGATGGGCATGGATGGGACTGGAGCAATATAAGCACGAACAGCAGGTAGCCTTTTTCTTGTCCATCTGTGTGGTGATCCAGGGTGCTCCTCTGCTCAGCTGCTTCATATGTCCATGTTAACGGCACTGTAGTTTCTCTGTGAAACTCGAGACTGCTGATGTTTAGTTGGAGTGTCTCATTCTTATGATCTTGTGGCTAAATCAATATTTAATCAATAATATATTCTCATAGAGAACAGCTACTATTTCTCTGAAGAGCTTGAGGGGCCATTGTGCTTCATGACCTGGAGTGGAGAATCTTGTGCATCGCTGTTTTCTATTACAACAGGCGCCATGTTCAAGATGCTGCCCTAATCATCATTTGTGAAGGGGAATGTCAATACACTTCCTGCCAAATATCTATTGTTTTTTCCTGTCCCAGCTCCAACCTGGCCATTGGGCACCCTAACTGACTGCTAGATTTATGTCTGACATTACAAAGAGGACAGAGGAGATGGGAAAAGGGCAATGTAGAAGTCACGGTGCACTAAAGATGCTTGTAAGAATAACACCACACCATACAGTGGCTGCCATTACAAAGAAAATCAGAAGATACTATCCATTACCACACAATGATGTTCAACAGCATCTCCTTAAACAGAATTGGACATAAGAGCAATCATCATCAGATGGATTTCGTCTAGTACTTTCCATTCATAGATCTGAAAGTACTTTACAAAGGAAGTAGTAGTTATTGTTATCCCCCATTTTACAGATGGGGAAACAGAGACAAAGCCAGTTGCCTGAAGTCACCAGCAGGCCAATGGCAAAGCTGGAAAGCCAACCCAGATCTATCAAGTTCCAGTAGTAGTACTTATTTATTTGGTCATATGACCTCCCAAGTGATTTTTTTTTTAAATGAGACCCCAATGTTTGAGAGAGAGAGAGAAAGACATTTTTTACAAACAAGGCCTGGGCAGTATAGAGCAATTCTTCAAAGCATTCATGGGTACTTTTATTTATTTATTTTTAAGGGATTGCTAGAAATACTGACATCTAGAAGTAGCAAGCTGATACATGAAGAAAGGACTTTTGAGTAGCAGGAACCTTTCCCTATTTCTGAGTCTAGACCTAATACAATCCAAAATCTGTGTGAGAGAAAAGCTGTACTCACTAGTACATGGAAGGAAACAGTTCCAAAGCCAACAATTAGCCAGATAAAATAAATGAATATACATACTGGGTGGTCTTAAGTACAAGCAGCCACTGGATGTTCCACTAAGCTGGCTATATATATAAACAATGGAGATGTTCTGCTAGAAGCAAGGCTCTTTTAGATTTTTCCTGAGACCTGTTTTCAGGACTCTTGCTAGGCTGAAGGTCTGTGTTGATTTTTTCAATACATGAGGGAATAATGCCATATTATATATCTAGATGCAGACAATTCCTTTGTGCCTTTGAAAGCAAAAGACAAAGGATCCTTTGGGCCAACATTTTGAACTCCCTTCCCCACCACCTTCCAGGAACTCGCTTCCAGGAATGGACCCAAAGCCATGTGGGATCTGTCACAGGGAGAGTTCTTCTCTCAGACATAGCCTTCACAGCAGCTGTGTCCACAGGGTCAAGCCTTCCACAGTTAGGAGATGCCTGCTCCCAATGATATGCCCAGATTACAGTAAAGGTTTTACCACAGACTCCCTCAGCTTCCTGGGAGGAAAACTTAAGGGTGTGGGAGCTTCAGAGCCTGAGGGGTTGGCTGCATGAATGGCACAGGTGCCTGGAAATATATGGTTAACTAACCAACACTTTGGCTGAAAATCAGCCCACCCTACTAGCCCAGGCCACTACACTTGATTTCAAGTCTCATTCCAGTGGCTGGAGTCCTCACAGACTTTCTATACTGGCTTGAGGGGCCCAAGACCCCGAATGTTTCCTGAGATGGAGCTACTACCCAGAGAACTTGAGTAACCTGCATTCTACGCCGCCTAGGGCTGGCCTGAGAAGTGAACCTCCAGTTTAGATCCTGGCATCCGAGTCCTCACTGGCTATCTACTTCTCTTGTCACTAACTGAGAGGGTAACTCCCATCTTCTTGCTATCACAACCCTTGCCCTGGCTCTTCACCTGTGAACTTTTAAAGCTGGACTGTTACTACTTGAAAGAGGTGCATTTGCCCCAGCCTTTGTGAAAACTGCTCTGACAGTTGTGGTGTTTTAATCAAGGATAAATCAAGTATGAAAGAAGAATGAACATTGAATAATGGGGGAAACGGGGTCATTATTGTGTTAAACAGAGATACTGTCCATTAGGTCCTGAGCCAACACCCACTGAACTCAACAGACAGACTCATATTATCTTCAGATGGCTTTGGGTCAGAACTTCAGGGCCTCATTCTGGAAGGTGTTTAGCACCCAGAGCCCAGAAAGGTGCTGATAGGCCTAGCATGAGACCATCAGTACAACTCAGTGAAGTTGACAGTGCCAGACTTTTAAAGGTATTAAAGTGCCTAAAGTTGCAGATACATGCTTCTGAAAATCCCATTAGGTAATGTCTATCAATATGGGTATATAAGGGGAAAAAAAGCAGACTTCTGGCTCCTGAAGTCTGTAGGAATAGATATTAAAATTGAAACAGTAATGAAGCATTCTATCTAAAAGAAAATCTACTTGGCCAACAGTGGTGGACTTTTTAAAAATATCTGATTTAGAGTTATATTTTAATCCTTTCTTCTTATTGCTTCTTTCTAATCAAGTAGGTTGGATTTATAAATTAGATTCTGGGCGACTAGAGAAATTTCCTTTCATTTAAGAGGATTTTTTCCCTTTCATTTGTTTGGATCTGACGAAAGCAGAGCCTTTCTTATCAGTCAATGTTATTTTTGTTCTATAAACCCAACTCTGGACACTGTCACTTCAAAGCATGACAGAAAATATAGTCACACCAAGGCTGAAGTAATAACTCCTCTAGAAACTAAGCAGGTTTCGTTGCTGTCAGCGTGCTTTTCACAATTCAAACACGTTATAAAATCTGGAATCATGTTACTAGGAAAGATGGTGAGGGGGTGGGCTCTTGATCTCCCAGGCACTTAGAAGCTACAATCCCTCAAAATAAGGTAAAGGAACAAACTGCAGAAAGTTAAAGAGACTGTGGGCCTGGCACAAAATCCACTTAAGTCAAAGGGAATCTTTCCATTGACTTTGGTTAGCTTTGGATCAGGTCTGACATGCAGAAATAAGCGAGGATTTCAAGTCTCATTCAGCTCCCACTGAAATCAATGCCAGACCTCCCTGTATTTCAGTAGTGGCAGGCCTTTAATGGGCAAAGCAATTCTGCAAGGAGGCCTGTTATGCTGATGAAGCAGCCATTAAAGACCCGAGCCACATAAAAGCAGCTTTAACAACAGAGGTCCAGATTTCCTGGTATAGTCCAGCACCTTTGTGCAGCATCTGCATTATCTGTGCACAGGCAGGCCAGATGTGTAAAACTAAGTAGAGTCATTCCAGTCTTGATTACTGCATGTTTTCTGCAGTCTATAATACAACTGTGACTTTTTCATTTCATTTTTACCAATATACACTGAACAAAAATATCTCAGGAGCAATTTTCTCAGCGCTATACAGGACAACTTGAGAGATCCACCACAGGGGTAATTGCCCAGAGTGCAGTTTGGCCTGCGTGTAAGTAGGTGCATCCATTCACACCAGAACTGAACTTGTCCCCTGGTGTTCATGTATCAAGAGCTGTTGGACTGGCTTCTCCCAGAGGGAATAAAATAAGATAAAAACTTTTTTTTTTTTTTTTAAGATTTCTTAACAATGCAGGGGGGGAGGAGGGGAGGCCAGTTTCTTCCACTTTTCAGCTAGCTACCAGGATATCTATCACTTCCTGACAGCATTAAATAAACAAATCAAACTAACTACATGGGAATGGACAAGTGTATTAACAGTGATGTTTAGCAACTGACAGAGGGTTATCTGAAGTCACTTTAGAAAAGTTCATAACTAAGACATACTTACTGGCCTTAGGGAAGTGGAGTTTCAAGCATGAAAAAACTAAGTTCAAATATGCGGGTGCTCTAGCATACATGAGGTGCTATTCAAACCTTAAAAATCATTGGCCTGCATTTCTAGAAATGTTGAAATAGACACTAATGCAGTTCTGCATACATCCATGATTGTGTATGTTTCGTATATATTAACATTCATTGCTGCACTTCTGAAGCTGGAATTGTGTCTATGGTACTAACATGGAGCAGCATTCAACTTTCTTTGGCCACTGCAGTTCCAAAAGAGAGACCCAACAGGTAACAAAAAGTCAGCCAGGTAAAAGCAGAAACAGATAGATGTAAGCCCTGAACTAGGTCTCTGAAGAATGTAATATTTTGATTTTTACAGAAGAGATAGAAGCACACGGCCTTCATCAGATGGAACGAGTATCAGTAGTTTAGGACCTTAAATTGACATTTTTGTTGAATAATCACTTTTGGTCTTAATATAAAGTTTTAGATTTTTTTTTCCCAATTAACAAACTGGAAAATAAAGTTACAAACATTGGAAAAGTTATTCAAGACTTCTCCTCTTAACAATGTACTCTGCTGTAGTTTGTAGGTATGTCGGAGGAAACGATAATGACCCCACAGTCTTGCCTAACTGATTTCTGTATTGTACTGACTTGCACTTGGAGGGTCCAGTCATAGATTATTAGGGTTGGAAGGGGAGCACATCTAGTCCAACCCCCTGCTCAAGGCAGGACCAACCCAACTAAATCATCCTAGCCAAGGCTTTGTCCAACAAGCTTGCACGCACATGGAACTCTCAGTCACGTAGGCTAGATTCTGGCCAGCCCTCATGTGGTCTCACAGTTGTCAGGGGGAAGGAATTCCTTACAGGGAAATTGGGATGTTACTAAGTTGATTCCCATAGAGCACATAGCATCCCAAAGAAGATGAGGAGACAGAAAGTACGTGGAGCCATGGCCCAATGCCCTCTTATGTGCTGGCTAGCAAAGCTGGGTAACCACATGAGACGATGGGGAAGAGTGTTGAAGACTTTGCAGGTTCATCTAAGGTCATAGATGCTTTAGGAAAGGGAATAGATTGTTTGGTTTGGCTGACTTACTGTACAGCACCATGCACAATTACATCTTCAAAGACGCTTACAAACATTAGTTAATTAAAACCACAAATCACCCCCTTGAGGCAAGTATTTTGTGGCAGTACAATTGTCTCCATTGTGCAGAGAAGTTAAAGGACTTTCCCAAAGCCACGCAAACAATGGTTGAGTCAGGACAAGGACTCAGGATCCCAGTCTTGTGCTCGGTCTATAAACTACACTAACTTTCCTTTAATAATGAAGCAAAGTGACTACTGAGCCACTGGCACATCATGTACCTGTGGCATCTGGGAACACTCCTGCTGAAATTGGCTGGATGTCATTCAGTGCAATCAGAAGAAGAGTTGGTCTGGCTCCTTCCTTCACATAAGGTGAAAATATTTTAAATGTCAGCAAGAGCTCTCCAAAGGGAGTGGTGGTTTGGGATTGAAAGCTCTTGGATCAAGGCCCAGTGAACATCAGTTTTGGTTCTATAGGGCTTGGTCAAGGCACTGTTTCTACTTAATACAAAACATTCCTTATTGAGGAAATGGAATAAGGCATAGTACCCGCATTTAAATAACTCTGCAGATGGGAGTAGCTCGGAAAGGCAGTAAGTGCAAGGAAATGATTTCTGAAATCCCTAGACAGTCTGAATTTTTTAAAGCAGTTGAGGAAAGAGCTCACTTGAAATAATTGACAAGCCTGAAGAAACTTTACATAGCAGAATTTTATTTTATTGTTTCTATGTTATTTAACAAGAATGCCTTTCAGCAGGGTGCTTTTACCGTTCAAAAGTGTTACAAAAGATAGTTCTTTGTAGAAAAAAGGGGGCAGGGATTGGAAAAGACAGAGGGAAAAGATAAGAGACACTACAAAGAGTTTGATCTTCAGGGAATCTGACTCCGGTGGGAGTTACAGGAGAGATTAAGTATCACATCAGAGTGGTCAGCACCCGATTTGCAGAGGGGAGACAAGCATGGGAAATAATCAACATTTTCTATGCCTTTTTTTTAAAAAGAGAGTGTTTAGGGTACATTTGAAAGACAATAATTGCATAACGGTGACTTAGATGCCCCAGGTCCGTTGAAGAGCAAAAAAGGAACAAAGAGCACAGGAAATAGGAATATACCCCAGGCAACAATAGTTTAAGAATGGAAAGCATAAGAGGAAAATAGATACATACATTTGTTTTATTGAATTGTACAAAAAATACATCAACTCCTGTTTCCCTTGTAACTTGAGATGTGAGGTTCAATACTAAGACATGCCAGCAACCCCTATTTTTCTGTCAGAGCTGGAGTTTCTTTTTTAGACTTTAGCACATTTGTAATAGGAAAGCATATCAGACCAGTGAGGTGGAGGATACAACTAGAATCTTAAACAATTCAGAGATGAACTGGGAATCAGTGGTGCTGATGAAGAAGTGTGGGGTGTGGGTGAGAGGACAAGGTACACGTTGCAGAGACAAGCAGTTTCATGAATAAGTTTCATTCTGGACATGCAGGATGATTTAAGAGAAGAGATATGAGAATTATGGAAGTCCAGACAGGAGACTGCCAGAGATGGGAGATCACAAGGTCCTTATTGGAGAAAAAGAAGAAAGGTGAATTCTGCAAATATTAAGATGTTGAAACTGACAAGATGAGATGCACTGGTAACAAATATAGTGAGAGGTCATAAATGACCCCTGGATTGCAGGGAGAAGTTACATTACAGGAATCAGTTTAAAGGAATCTGTTTTGGTACTGACAGGCAGGAAACCAGAGAAAGAGGGGGAGATGGCAGGGGAGGGAGAGAGAGAAGGAAAATATAAAGAAAGTCTGTTTTTCTAGGTTAATTTTAAGAAATGTGTTTGGCCCCCTAGTGAAATAACAGACAGAGAGATTATGGAAGGAATATGGCCTAGAACAGAAAGAAGAGTCTGAGTTTCAATATCAAAAGTGAAAACTAAAGTCAAAACTAGATATAAGCTGCCCGTGCTGTCCAGAAGCATGACCTGTCTGTATCGTGGAAAGCTCCCATCCTGATCAATATTAATTTTTACCTTGTGTATCTGGATGTATGATTTATAGTGATGTGTTAAATCTATGAGCCTATCTGATTTCAAAATATATCCAATCTCTAATCAAAAGAATTTTGACTGGATATACAATGTATTGGTCAAATAATTTCTTGCTATTAGTAGGAGACATTTATCTGGAAGGAAGCATTAATATATCAAGGACCAATTATACAGATGATGTTCAAGGACATTAGTGGAAGAGGAAGGGAAAGCCACTTAAATCTTAAAAAGGATATATTTTCTAAGAATATTTGGGGTCAGGAAAGAACATTAGCTAGCAGAAACTGGCATTTGGAAAGGAACGTGGTTTTGCTAATGACCAAAGGTCTCCCAGAGAAAATGCCATTTTAGACTGCACTATAGGAGGATGTAACCGTAGATTACCACTGGACACTTTTGTCACATGGAAGCAAATTAAAAAAATAAAAGGCCTCACCTTTGTACATGGACAGGTTTGTTTCTGCAAATCCTTCTTAAATGCTATTGCCTGCACACCCACTGACAACAACATTTATGGCTGAAATTTTTCAAAGCCAAACAGGAGATATCAGGAGACCAGCACCCACTGAAAATCTCAACTTTCATATGTGAAACCCACCTGGTCAAATGGATTCTGTATTTTGTGCACAAATGTGACAGTTCCCGAAAACAGAACACTCAGGTGTTCCACTTGCAGAAGTTGTGCACATAGAGACCACATTTTAAATATTTCAAACCCTGGATCTAAGCAAGAAACAAGAAATTGGCAATGGGTGCACATGGAAAGGAAGAAATAGGAAATCTAATGGTGTCCAACTGAGAAGGAAGAAAAAAGGTAGGTAAGGAAGCAGTAGGAAGAGGCTGGGGAAGGAGTAGAAATCAAGGCATTAATAATAGTTATTGTGTACTTTCTAAAGAGAAAGCCAGGGACAAAAGGGAAGGAGAGAGAGAATGGAGAAGTGAATCAAAGGGAGAGGAAAATTTCGCTAGTTGTAGAGTTAATTAAGTTGGTACAAGGCCATTTCAATTAGCCTAACCTCCCTAAACTCTTATCCAAAACAGGGTCATGCCCCCAATATAGTTAGGAACATGAGCCTATTTTCCATATGAGGTGGTTTCATCTGAGTAAAACTCTGATTACTGGCGTAGCTGACTTGGCACGAGTCAGAAGGGTGCTGTATCTCCGTCACGGTGCTTGCACTGGAATTCTGCGGAGCAAGCTATAATCTGGGAAGCTGCCAGAAGGCTTTGATATCTGTGGTTAGGGGACCCTGCAGGCCTGACTCCCCCAGTTATCCCAAGTTTCCAGGTATCTGGCAGACCTTAGGAAAACTGGGGTTCATCCACGGTAGGATTTCTCTGCAGGAAACGATATGTGTTAAGAAACGTCAATATGGAGTGTGCAAAAAGTCCTAGGGGGGTGGGACTTTTTCCAGCATCCATTTGCTACTCACAAGGGAGAGAAACTGATAGAGAGGGGCTGTAGGACGGTAGGGTAGGTGGAATGGGAAGTAAGAGGCGCAGCCCAGTCAAGCTAAAAGCAAAGAGAATGAAAAAGGGCAGATGCCGCAGAGACAGATCTACACATAGAGAAAGAATGAGGGAATGACAGGAACTAAAGAGCACATGTCACAGTAAAGAATTGTCCTATGGGGAGAGGGCGTAGCCTATCCAGGCCCACCCAATTTGAAAGTAGTCCCATCCAATCAGATTTTAAGCAATTCATCCCGTGTTTTTATCAGCATCTGTAAAACGTGATTTTAAACCATTGCATGTTGGTGACAATCACAGGCATTATTCCAAAGTGGTGGGGGAGGAGGGTTCTTTTGTTGATTTGGATAAATATAATCAAGCAGACAGGCTTTGATTGGTAAATGACGAGCATGGCTGTTTTGTTTGTGACAGCAGGTTTGTGCCCACTCGTGTCAACCACAGGCCTTGCCAAAAAATCAGTTCTGGCTATGCCGAGGACCACAAGAGATATGTACCCAATCCCCAGTCTCAAGGCAAAACAAATCTAGGCAGTGACCAGCAGAAGTGTTGACTGAGAAACTAAGAGGGAGTAAACAACAATCCTTAAAATGGCGACCTAAGGGGATATTGAAATCTCCACAGCAGAGCTCGGCAAGAGAGAGAAAAAAAGAAAAGATCTACAGGCAAGGGGATCAGGTGGCAGGTGAGGAAGTCAGAATGGTGATATTCAAAAGACTGAGCAGAAAAAAGTCAAAGCAGAGATGATTGCCAGGAAAAAGTTCCACATCACTACCAAAGTTAGAGTGCTTGGCCTGAGAAATACAATGAGATCTGGACAGAACATGGGACGTGAGTGTGTGGCAAGCCAGAATGACTTCTACAGCACACTAGCTTGCCTCACAGTAATATCCTCTGCATGTAAAAAGTACATGCAGTAAAAGTTCTGTTATGTACTTTGATGTACTCAAAATAATTACTTCTCCTTGCTTTATACATTAGAAATATTTTGTTCATAACTTATTCCTTTTGCTAGACAACTTGTAATCCATCAACTACGCTTACCTGTGAGAACCATTGCTCAGGATTTGAGGACGTTAGTAACTCAGTGGCGGTTCTAGGTCTAATACAGGAGAGGGTGGGCAAAGTCCCGGGATTTGTAATATGTAGGTCACACTGGATGATCCTGATGGTCCCTTTTGGCTTTAAAGTCTGTGAGGATGAAGATACTTTCAGAAACAGAACTTCCATCCTCCCCATACAGCCTTCTTTAAGACATAACTGTCCTTCCGACTAGGCTGGGCCACATCGTAAGGATTCCATTCTGCTAACCGCATGATGAGCAGTGCCTTTCTCTTTCATTTCAAATGGACTACTCCCTTGGAGTGAGGTGCTGCTGAAGGAGAATTTGGCCAATTATGAAAAAAAATATACAAGGCTATTATTGCAATCACACCTGCTTCTGTGCTGTGTACCTCTATCTTAATGGCAATGCCTTTTGCCACTATGTAAAAGATTCTAAGGTTCAAATTTAGCCTTCTTGTTGTTTCCCTCCAAAGAAATTTAACAAAACATGTGCATACCCTTTACATAGCTGCTGGGCACCCTAGGTTTTAGTGCAACATATTGTTTTCCTTTCTTAATATGTTTTATATTTAAACACTCTTTTCCTCTTCTTTTGCCCAATATTTCATGAATGCAGGAGTAGAGGAAGATACCTAAGTATGCCTTAAATTGATCAAAACCTTATGTTTGCTTCTGACTTTTCTTCCTGCCTTCCATGCAGCAAGCTGGGAATGATTAATGCAAAGACAATGGAAAATGCCCTTTATGATTAGTCCAGATAAGCCGTTATATAAAAGTGCTCACCAAAACCCAGCTCAAGCCAAAAGGCTCCTGGGTTTAATATCGTGCAGATTGTTCTAATTATATTTGTCCTAGGACAGCAGAGATGCAGGCTTGTTTTTAAGTAACAACAGTTCAGCTTCTAGAGTAATTAAATTATGTGATCACAACTTACGGCATGAAATTCTACAATCATGACGTACTCAACTGGTAGAATAACAAAAGCTTGGTCTCCATAAACAGATTGTTAGGAACAGAAAAATGTGGACTGAGTTTATAGCAGAAAAGGGACATAATTAATGCTCTACAGTGGTGGGGCATATTCTATGATGACTCATAAAAATGTAATACAACCTTATATGAAGGCTGTAAAATGAAGTGGAGTAAAAAAGAAAAAAATTGGTAAAATATAATAAGCAAAATATTGCACAGATTTATTATTCAGAATCGTTATAGTTACTAATAACAGGCTTTGGATTTATTGGGATAAAAGTGCTCAAAACTTGGTGGAACTGGCATCTCAGATGCATGTTTTAACAAGAAGCACATATTAGCACAAACAGACAGACAGTCATTCATAGAATAATGCTTACATGGTTGTTTTTAAATTTACATTAAATTGGGCATGCCTTTACAGACTGCATAGGACTACAATTGTTATACATTCATAGGATCCTTCGTTGTTGCTTGTATGCCGTGTTTGTGGGAGTTTTTTTTAAAGGCAGTTCCTTTAATGGTCAGACATATTTGGATGCTGACAGCATCAGCAAAGTCATTTTTAGATTTATATATGAGCCACACTCTCGTCTCAGTTAAAATAGTACTAGGAGTCAATTCAGATTCTGCTGAAGTCAACAGTAGCACTCCCATTGATTATAATGTGATCTTCAAAAGTAACACTCCAGATCAACCATAGTAGAAGAGCAGAACTGGCCTTTGCGCCCGTGCAAGTTACAGGGAAAGTGTGTGGCTCAAAAGCTTGTCTGTTTCACCAACCAAAGTTGGTCCAGTAAAAGATATTACCTCACCTGCCTTGTCTTTCTAATACTCTGGGACGACCCACCTACAACTACACTGGATACAAGGAGAGTTATGGTATGCAAGTGATCTTGAGAAGGTATGTGCCCCACTACTGTCCAATTACTATTTCCTTATTTATTTCGCCCTTTTAAAAAATAAAAGCAAAGAACACAAACGTCATTTAAAAAAAAATCAGGGTATGAGGCGGGGAAAGAAACAAAACCACAAATTGATGCCCCACCTAAAACCCACAGATAAACAGGACTCCAGGTGGGCAGATCCCTTTTGTAAGATCAGGGCTAGAAGCACACTCCTTTCATTGTGAGACCATCAATTGGCACATTTACAGTACTCTGCACCAGACTTCACTATCACTTGCAGCTACAGCTTTCAACTGCAACAAGTCTAAGGTAAGGCTAATTAGGTCCACAGCTTTGACCTAGCCCAGGGGCTCGCTCAGATATACCGAGCGATCAGGACCGTACTCCCTTTGATTGGTCAATTACATGCGACTGCCTTATGGGAGCCCATATTGATATACTTTAAAAAACAAAGCAAAAAAAAAAAACTAAAACCCCCCCAACGCCCTCAGTACATTTCAAGCCACCCGGGCCTGTCACAGCCCTGGTCAGGCTCCCTGCTGTTGGACACTCACTAGTGGCTAGCTTTGAACCCATGTGTTTTTAAGCTTCCCTTGGTCTGAGTGGACTTCAGCACCATTGTCTCTGGTCAGCCTCTCTGGCATACTTCCTGGCACAGACATTATGTCCACGACCCCTTATTGGAAGTGGGACCTCGCAACCCACCTACCCTAGGCCCTCAGTATCAGTGCTGACCTGCCCCTCACCCCAAGTCACCCTAACAGAGGCATAAGGCATAACAGAAAACTATATCAAAGTGAAGGAAAGGTACGAAGAATAGTAAGAGGTCAATATGGCTGCATGAAGAGCTCTTGAAAATCAAAGACCTGAAAATCAAAAAGGAATCCATCCAAAAATGGAAATCTGGACAGATTTCTAAGGATGAGTACAAAAGAATAGTCAAACGTGTAGGGACAAAATCAGAAAAGCTAAAGGTACAAAAGATACACCTAGCTAGCAAGGCACATAAAAGGCAGTAAGAAGAGATTCTATAAATACATTAGGAGCAAGAGAAAGACAAAGGAAAATGTAGATCCAATACTCAGTGGGGATGGAGGGTTAATAACGGATGACACCAAGAAGGCAGAGGTGATTAATGCCTATTTTGCTTCAGTCTTCACGACAAAAGGTTAATTTTGACCATATGTTTAACTCAATTAAGGGGGAAGGAATAGCAGTCAGCATAGGGAAAGAAGATGTTAAAGAATATTGAGATAAGGTAGATGTATTCAAGTTGGCAGGGCCTGATAAAATTCACCCTACATACTTAAGCTATCTTAAGCTAGCTGAAGCAATCTCAGAATCATTAGCCATTGTCTTTGGGAACTCCTGGAGGGCAGGTGACATCCCAGAGATCTGAAGAAGGGCAAATATAGTATCTATCTTTAAAAAAAAAAAAAAAAAGAGGACTTGGGGATCAATACCTGAAAGATACTAGAACAAACTATTGAACAATCAGTTCATAAGCACCTCAAAGATAACAGGGTGATACGTAATAGCCAACATAGTTTTATCAAGAACAAATCACACCAAACCAACCTAATTTCCTTCTTTGACACAATTATTGGCCTGGTGGAATGGGAGAAAGCAGCAGACATGATATATTTTGATTTCCAAGAGGCTTTTGGGTGCAGCTAAGGATCTAGTTCTCAGTATTTTGGCCAACTACATTTCTCCAACTGTTTCGGAACGCTCCATTTTGCTTCTACCACAAATAACCTAAGCGATAATGGGCATTTGTAAAATTAGATCTGTAGCTTATTCTTCCCTGGCATCTTACTTTGCTCGCAGATTGAATAAGCTCTCGCTCAAAGCCATCTGTGAGGTTGAATTTGGTAATTAGCAGGGTGGCGCAATCCCCTCATGAGTCATTGGTTCTTCCAGCTGGTTTGCTGTAAGTCAGCTTCGCCTTTCAGGATGTGGTCATGAAACCAAAAAAAAAAAAAATCTCTTCAAAAATGGCTGAGCATAGCATGGCCAGATCCTTCCCCTTGCTCACATAGGTAACCCCATGGAAGACAGAGGAAAGACTCTGGAATAAAACCTTACTCCTTATTTACATGGAGGGAAAAGAGCATAATCGTGTTGAAAGTATTTTTCCACTGTTTAAGAGTCACACAGTGGCAATCTGTGTGCATGGATTTAAAATAGTATGTGACATAGAATCCCCCAACAGCAAGAATTCAGGGGGAAAATGGAATATGGTAGCAAAAATCTTAAACTAGATTTCGATACTGGGATACCTCTTTGTCTCTGTTTATGCAGGAAAGAGACTTTTGGACATAACATATTCTTGCTTTATTAGGTCTTTCAAATCACATCTTAGCCTTGTTACTAGACTCGCTCCCTCAAACAATACTAAAGATTTGATTTTGAACATTAACCCTAGTTCCTTTTTCTCTTGTGTTTGCAGCTTTGATCTGTATGATTTTCTTAATTACATACCCAAATCAGCCAAATCAGAAATTGCAGTGGATGTTTCCAGCTCTTACAAAACTTCCTAGAGCCATTCAAAAATCCCAATCTTGGATTACAGAATTTTATTTTATATTTTTCAAAGTACCTAAGAGAGTTTGTTACCCAAATCCTATTCAGTGGAAGTGCCTAATTCCCTTAAGCTCCTTTGACAATCCCAGCCTAAGATACTTAGTGATCTTTAATATATAGGTAGGAATAAATTAAACAGTATTTTTCTTTGCTAGCATATAAAACTCCCAATTGGCTAGACATCTGAGACAATTGGCTCAGAGGCATTGTTTATGCCAGTTAAGTGTTTGGTATTAATTCATTTGTATAAATTAAGTTCTTGGTGCGCCTGTTTCAGATGACAGAACACAAAGACCTGTTGTATCATGCTAAATCATTCTTGTTTTGGCCCAATCAAGCCCTTTTGGGGAACCTGGATCTACAAATGTGGGAAGCGTATGGAAAGCCACACATTTGGAAGATGGCAGAACTGCTGGTGCATTGACACTGTATTGTGAAAGGGACTGCCGGCAGCCCCTCAAATGCAGAACTGCTACAGTAGGGAGATCTTCAGCAAAGGCCTGAAAGCAAAATCAGGCCACAAGTATACCAGAGCTAGAATGGATTGTTAACTCATCTGTCATGGAATTGATGTATTCAAGCCCCTGGCTGATTCTAAAGGAGGGGAAAGAACCACAATAGAAACTAGGGCCAGTTTGCATGTACAGCTATAATGTGAATGAACACGTGAGATGATAGACATTCAGTATTACTCTTGGACTATATGGCAGTGAGGGACTAGTGTGCTAGTCTGTCTGGAAATATTTTTAATTAAGAAAAAGTGCTAAGGGGAATACTGAACAACCTCACATTTGGACTCCAGATTCTATGGTATCCTAGTGCCATAACGGGAACGTCTAGATCTTAAAATACCTTTGTGCTCCCCTCGTGCCTTATTTTTCAATACAGTAGCTGCATGGACAGCAAAACGAGGAGGATGAAATTGCCTTAAAGAAACTGGGCTTAAAGTCCATTTGTTGGTGCAAGAAAGACAAAATGGCAAGGGCACAGGTGTCCATGTGCTCCAGGTAGTATTCACCATCACTGGAAAGGCACCCATGCCCAGCCTCCAGGGCAGGCCAGCTTGAACCTTGCACTGTTGCACCCTAGAAGCCCAGACATAGAAGCAGCCCAAGGATGCAACAAAAGTGTGAGTGAGGCACTCACCATGGCATGCTGCCCAGCAGTCGAAAGACCATCCAGTGCTCGCTCACTCACGGCAGCTGTTCAGTCATTATGGCTCCAAGAAAGACAAAACCAAACATCATAAAGAACATTCAGCAGAGAAGAGATCAGCCAACGAACTGGAAAGATAGATTTCTAAAATAAAGGCTATTTACGTTCGTTTGGTGTTGGAAATTTCAGCACACAAAGTTCACAGCGATTCAGTACAAAAGACATACAGATTGCTCAGAAAAGTTGTCAGGGTGCACTTCTGGTGCACAGATGGCGTCCCTGTGCCCTGTCATAAATCTTTCTTTTCACTCCTGTGCACTGTATAAAACCTGTCCTCCATTCCTCATGTGCTCTCCAGTAATAAATCAAGTGGCCATAGCTCAGCTGATCCACTGTGTGCATTATTTGCTGCCCATGAATAAGCCAAGCAGACTCCATTCAAGTAGGTGTCAAGTGCTATGAATAAACTTACTGTTCTTCTCCACATTTCATACTGCAATAATAAGTTTTGGGAGGTACCAAAAGCATCAATCATTTGAGTTTACAAGAAGCTTTACAATTTGTTATCATAAATTAACACAGATAATTCCACAACAGTTTAAAATAATAATTTTGACATCTGTCATATTTCAGTTGCCCTCTTCTCCAAGAACACTGTGTCAATAGAAACAAGGAATTCTAGGGGAAAAAAACTTTGGAATTCCATGCACCATTAGTTGCTGGTACAATAGATGTTGTTGCCCTCTGCTTACACCAGGGTACAGCATGACAACTGGCAGTGAAAGTGTCCCTGTGCTTCTCCATGCTCAAATCCTCCTAAATTCAGAATCCATCCCATTTGCAATACAAGCCCCTTGCTTATCACTGTCCACACATGCCGTTCAAGTGATTTCACAACGTATCATGTCATCTATACGGAAAAACTACAGGCCATGAAGTGTCATAACCTCTACTTAACATGTAATCTCACAACTGATATGCTTTATATTTTATTTACTGATTCCCTACTACAGTTTACTTTCACCACTGAGACAGAAAAGTTTGCTTATTTTAAAATTTCCTGTTTGATATGAACAGCTGCTCAGGATGATATTTACAAATATTTCAGACTCTCTAAGGGAAATCTGGTTGCAATTAACAAAAAATAAGAGAGAGATGGGTTTGAGACTACAAACCTTCACTGCCAGGAATAATCCTGACTTGTGGAGCAGACCCATGAGAAACAATTACTCCAGGGAGTAAAAGGGTTCACAGTTTAGCGTGCTTCAATCGTAACAGAAAATATGCTTTCACCAACTGTGGTTTAAGAGGCAAATTTTAAACGGGAAAGTTACGGTGCTCTTGTGTAGTATCCAGAGACAGTAGCTGTGGAAGAACATTTGGTAGCCAGGGAAAGGACCACCCATTCAGTGTATTAGTCGTTACACTTTCCTTCCAGTGTGTTACAGGATCTACATGTTTAGAGTTTTCTAAGCGTGCTTCTTCGTGCTGGCTGCTGCTTTCCCTCTCCTTTATTCATTACATCCTTTGTGCCTCTGTGTATCCCATTCTATCCCCGATGCGCACCGCTAACAATTCTAATTATTCATTGAATAAAAGAGTTACAGTATTTACCAAGTGGCAGCAAAGCTGTCCTCGGATGTGCGGAGCAGACCTTGATCCTGATATACTGCTATTCCTGTGGGTGAAATCCACTTCTTTGTGCTGAAAGCCTCAGTAACTGGGATTTATACAGGGAACACTAAGAAACTGATGTTCTCCTATTGCAGCCTATGAGATGGACTGATGGCTGCTCCACTCTGTGCCCTTTGGGGGACAGATGTGTAGGGCTGCCCTAGGAGCTGGATCCTAGGGTGCTTCCCTCATTCCTCTACCAATGGACCCTTTGCAAAGGGCTACTTGGGACCGACGTGGAGCCCCCATCCACAGTGAATAGGGTCCTCCCTACCTGCTGACTGCACCCATTGCAGAAGGCTGGCACAGAGTTGAAGCTGTATGGCGACATGCATCGGCCCATCTCCCTATTGTTAAGTCACCCTCTATGTACATGCCTCCAAGTCACATCTAGACATGCAAGAAGGGGGACAGGGGGAGCAGGATACAGGTGAGGGGTCTCTGTTCGCTATTTAAAAAAAAAAAAGCAAGCTGTTTCTTCCTTTTTCCCCTGCCCCTTCTGTCACTCAGCTTTAGTTACAGCATAAGAACAAGCCGCTGTCAGGAACAGCTCCTACTGCAGTATTTTTGTCAAGGCACAGCAAAGAGGAAGCTGTCCACAGCCCTTCAGCCAACCCTCTCTCCTCTACTGTCAGCGCCCAAAATAAATATGCATAACAGTTTCCGTCTGCAAAGTGTTTTACTAGCCGCAGCTAACAAAACCCTCACCAGCCCTCCTAGGAGGAGGGCACAGATATGCCCATTTGACAAATATGGAAACTGAGGCACAGAGGTTAAGTGCTTTGTGCAAACTACTACAGGAAGTCAGCGTCGGAGCTCTGGACTCCTGGGCCTGGACTCCAACTAGGCCTCATTCGTTACTGAGGCAGCAACTTACCTGATCTGGTGCTGGGATGCATCCAGCGTTTCAGTTTCCCCACTAGCTAGACAGCTGATTTGGAGTTCCTTGATGATTCGGCCTCCAACCAAAGGACAAAAGAGAGAAAACCCTTCAGAGCAAATCAAAAGCCCAAACGAAACAACCCTTCCGTGTCCCCTCCTGCACAACCGACCCAAGGTTTCTGCAGAGCCCCTACATGGCAGCCGAGATGGACCCATTGCCCTCTACTCAGGCCTCAGACCTTAGGCCCTGAACTGTGGACAGCAGTTTGGCCTGTCCCAGTGGTTCACTTCCTCCAGGGCTTTAGTGTCCAGCTCCTTCCGCACACAGCCCTTCTCAGGCTCCCTCGCAGCAAGAAGCCACTGCCACAGGTCCTTCCCCCATCTTGGAAAGCCTCCTAGAACAAGTCAGCTCCCATTAAGCTTCTTCGCTATGCTGAGAGCAGGCTGCCTCTTATTTCCCAGCAGGCCTGCTCTCCCTTGCCTCCTCCCTCAGCCACGTGACTCAGGAGGTAGGAGAAGGACACGCAGCTCAGCACTGAGACTTGAAACTGTTCAAGGCCCAGATCCCCAGTTATATATTCTACAACAAACGTTATCTGTATAGAAATGTAGGCTGCTCTGACCTCAGCGCTCTCCAATGGCCTCAAGAAGCTATAGGCTGTTAATGACCAGTTCGACTACATCTTACCTCCCCCGGCTCCCCACCCCAAAAATACTGCGGCTAACAAAGCGGGACTGCAGGAAGAAGCCTGAACGGCTTGGGCTGCGCCTTCTTTAGAGCCCTGCATTGATCTTTCTACCCTACCATAAATAACGGGCGTCTTTTCAATGAACATGCTGCTAGTGAAAGCAACTCTCTGACCCACTTTGGTGGCTGAAGCGCAGATTGAGTCCCCAGAACAGGTATTCCAGGTGTGGGGAGACAAAGCAAGAGCTTCCACACATTGCCCTGGTTCTGGAAGGGCCATCTCTAATAGTGGGAGGTAACTTTGTTTCCACAGTCCTTGGCCTCTCTGGAGGTGTACCTTATTTAATGTGGTGATGCACACTTCGGCCCAGATTTTTAAATATATGGAGTCAAGGGCTGCTCTAGCTATAGACAAACTCAAGCCCCCTGCCTGTGGGGGAGCCAGTCCTGTGTTGGCTACCCCAGAGGAGGCTAGCTGAGGGCAGAGGGAGGGAAGAGCAGGAACAGAGCTACTGCTTCCACCATTATGTGGATCCTCTGATGCGGGGAGTGCACAGGGCTCACATGAGCCATTCTAGACCCACCTGTCCTATGCAGCAGAGCTCCAGGACTGGACCCGAAAGGGCTATTTTAATCTGCTCAGGACCAGTCAGGAACCTCTCCTGAAATAAGAAATAAAATCCCAGTGTTTCTCTTTGCTTCCCACCACCCCCTTTCAGGCAGTATATTTCATAAGCTCTTGGTGGTTGTATTCAGACAGTAGTAGTGGGCCAGACAGCCCCACATGCTGAGGGAGATAGCGGATTGTGGAGTTTCCCCATTCTGTGGGAAAGAACGGCACTGCACCCCTCTCCACCCCAGAGATACCTCTACACTGGGGCTCCCTACAGAGGCTGCTTAATGGGTTCAGGGGAGCCTTGCAAAGGGCTGGATCAGGTGACGGTCTGATCTCCATGGCACCAACCTATGGCCTGTACCGTGCCTCTGCAGATATCACTGAGCAGCTACAGATGGTCCCAGCTGATGGCAGCCGCTTGGGGGAGGCAGGCAAAGGATAACACTAAATTCCACAGAGGCAGGGGCCTTCTGTCAGTGACTGGGATACGGGCAGTTAGAGCCCACATCAGTAGACTGGAATTGGAGCCAATGTTCTGAGGCCAAATGCTAGGGTCAGATTCAGCTTACCGTTAGTGAGACAGGGCAGGGGTACAGCTGGGAACAAGCAGGGACAGACACTGAGTGAACTGCTGGCGCTGCTGGACTTGAGCCCATCTGCTGACTCATCCAACCAATCAGGCAGGGTAGCCAATCAGGTAGCCTCCTACAGGCCACCTGTGGCCATTTGGTTGCCCTGGGACTGGCTGCGCAGCAGGCTATGCTTCCGGACACATCCTTCCCTGGAGGGCTGCAGGAGGAGAGAAAGTACTGTCTCAGAAAGCCACCCCCTTTGCAAAGGGCAGCAGTGAGGTTTGCACCAGGGAAACCTCCCCATTTGATACTCTCCTCCTGTGTTTTGGGGTTGTGTTTTTAAACAGTGGGTTATCTAGGCCATTGTGTTACTCACATTGGAAATACCACAAAATAATTTAAAAAATCACTAATGTAAATAAAATCCAGCATGATGCTAAGGATTACTCAGAGACAAGGCCAATTCATCCCATCACTGCCAAGGGACTATAGAATTCCATATATACACATACACGCACACACACAGAGATGCACACAAACCTGTTTCTATAGTCATGAACACACATGAAGTTCTATAGTCACACACACACACACACACACACACGGGGTTCTACAGTCATACATATCCATGGAGCAATTTTGCGGATTGCGGATGGATGTGAAGCCAAATTTTATATTTAAAGCTCTGCAAATCCGTGGATATCGCTTTATATCCCTGGATATTTTTCCAGAGGAGATTTTCAGATCATCAATTGGATGCAGCTACAAATTTTGTATCCGTGCAGGGCTCTGGTGCAGCAACTTTGTATACCCTCATTTTTTAGGTGCAAATGTGGCTCACAACATGGTACCATTGTTCTACCTAGCACAATTCAAAAACCTTGGTAGTGAAAACTTGGCTTGTTGTTATTTAGTCAGAAGAGGCTGGGGGAAGGTTATTTGCCTGCTGTCCCGTATGTTATAATGAAACAGCAGTCAGAGATTAAAGTGAAATGGGCACAAAGGAAAGAAACACAGTCAATTTTGCAGTGAAAACCTCAATTTTAAGCAACTATTTTACCAGTTCCTAATTTGCAGATTTCACATGGTAGGGGAAAAAAATTGCTGAATGCATAACTAGCAAACGCTAATAATTGTGCAGGCACATCCCCATGCTGGTTCCTGCCATACTTACGTACCTTGTTTATAAGAAACTCAGATTGCATTTCCTGTACCTAAAGTGCTAATAGCTGGTTTGACCCTGACCACCTCCAGCTAATATTCCTTGTTCATCAGGGTTGGGAGGTTTTTTTAGATTATTTCAAAGGAACCTTTTGCATCCATGCTAGTAAGCGTTGCCCAACAGACAGGCAGTTTTGTCATGGCCACAGTGGTGCTCTTTGCCTTCCATGAGTAATGCACTACTCTGATTTATTTATTGTGCTGTTTCTGATAATTGGTAATACTAAAAGGGCCCAATCCGGCAACCCGTACAGCCATAAGTAACCTGAGTAGCCCTTTGCATCCATTGGAGACAAGGGACAAATGGTGGGAGCAGCAATTAGCCATGAAAGTAAAGGTGGCAGGATCAAGCCTTTAATTTGCCTTATTGGATGGTTGTAAGGAGTGAGTTTGGAAATGTTTCTCTCTTAGGATGCTCCTGTTTATATAATAAATAAGGCTGTTAAGGGAAAGGACTCATTGCCTTTCCAGTTCTTAGTTGAAAAGCGGGCTGACAGCTTGCACATTTACTGGGGAGGATTCCATCTAGAAAAAGAGAAACAATTTGGCCCCATTATAAGTCAAAATTCTTTTTTTCCTCCCACTCAACTATTTTTCAACACTGGAGCAGCCACCAGGGGCCAAACACAAACAGGAACATACAGCCCTAGGACAAAGCTATACAGATACAAAACTCCCATTCAGCTCATGCTAGGATTGAGAGGCCATGGCCCTGATTCTTGTCTGTTGCCTAGGAGCACAAAGAGCATCTGAGAAGTGGGTCACAAAAGCTGATTTTAAGCCTGAAATCTGCTGCAAGTTGCATCCAGCTGCTCTTGGATCACTGGAGCTGATAGAGCAGCTGGGGAGTAATAACTATGTCCCCTTTTTCCTGGATTTAAAGTAAGACTTAAAATGGCAGTCTAAACTCAGTCTTAACTCTGGAGTTACTGCCAGCACCCTCATCATAATAATACTTTTGTCAGTTTACAGCATCAACCAGCTGAGGATCCTCTAGGTTTTATAAACATTAATAAATTTACTTTTGTATGGCTTATGCAGCTGCCTGTAGAGCTATTGTCTTTGTACTTAGTATTTGTATAACATCTTCCATCTGAAGATCTCAAAGGAAGGGCAATATTATTACCCCCATTTTACAGATGTTGACACTGAGGCAGAGAGAGATAAAGGGTCAGATTTTCACAGATCCATGCGGAAATGTGCACACAAAGTCTAATCTGGATAAACTCCTCTCTAGACATACATGTAAATCAGGTGTCATGGGCATGCACAGAAATTAAAGTGTGCAAACACAATTTGTTGGTCCTACTTTGAGCACAGGGTTGGACTAGATGACCTCCTGAGGTCCTTCCAAGCCTAATCTTCCATGATTTTATGAAACATTTGAAAATCTGACATTTAAAAATGGTGTCTAGATTATGTACTCACATACGAACAAGCTGTTGTCCTTTCACATACAAAGTGCATTTGCAACCATTAATTGAGTAAACTGATCTCTATTCATTGGGCATGCACAAATAATTGTGCCTGAAAACCTGTAGCTGCAACTTCAGAGGCCAGATTGAGTCCCACTGAAAAGTTTGGCCCTGTGATTCCTCAGCTTGACCATATAGGAGGGAGGAAATAACTATATATAAAATCAATATCTTTACTAGCAAAAGGGACATGGATATGTATGCCACTAATGACCTCTTGACTTGAAGTGTGATTATATTAAAATGTTTTCCTCAGAGTCTTTAATGAAAATGTCCAATGAACAAACCCCTCCTGACATCATTCTTTCCAACAGTATGTGACTGACCCTCAAGGGAGTTAATATAGCTTAAGAGGATGTGACAGCCTGCTTTACTCCTAACAATGATTTTCTAAATGTCTAATACCTTCCTCTTTCAGTGCCAAATAACTTTTTTTTAAAACTCTGAGTCTTTGCAAAATACTTCCTCATATGAAATTCCACAGAATTAATATAGCTTTGACCCAAGTTGAAAGAAAATTCACCTCAAGTACCTGGGAATTTATAACTTTCTGCAAACCTTTCCATTTTGTCAGTAAAAAAAAAAACTAAAACAAACCAAAGGTGTTGCCTTCATTACAGTTAAATAGCACAAGATGAGCTCATTGCTCTTTTGCAAGAACTACCTCTAAATAACTTTAGGTCGTTTGTAGCATTTAAAAGTACATATATCGTTAAACTATGGAATATAATTTTTCCCAGCAATGGCACGTGGGTAGTTTCATCGCTATCTTTGGCTGTGGCTATCGAAAGGCCTGAGGGCTCACCCTTCCATTGTGTATCTGTAAAAGTCCTTAATGAGATGCACGTACATGCCACGAGTGCTTCTGCATTTGTCCGATGCCTGGTTTTGTTAGACTGGCCACCCAAATATCAGCACACGGGTCAAATCAACTCCAAGTTTTCTTTACAAACTAGTAAGGTTTCATGACGTTAAGAGAGCCCACCTTTCCCACTGTATCAATACATGCAGGATTTTTCTCGGAATAAAGTAGTGGTGTTGTTTTTTACCCTATTTAAAATACATTTGCAGAAGACCACGTTTAAAGGAAAGAATTTTCTAGAAGGAAATAGTGTCTCTGAAGCTGGTATTTTTATGATATTGTCTCCAAATCCAAACAGGCAAACACACCATGTTTGCATTCCCTGTCTGAATCAGTTCACATAAAAGTTTGCTGTTTTGTGCAATTTCCAACTCTTTGCATATTTTCCTTTATTTTCCATGGTCCTGATTCAGGAAATCATGCCTATTCAGGACAGCACTTAGACACATGCTTAAATCTCAGCATGTGCTTCAATCTCATGGCAGTACATGGGAGTTAGCATGCTTAGAGTTAAGCCAAAATGCTGTCCTTGATACCAAGAGGCTAATGCATGTGCTTAAGTGGTTTCCTGAATTGGAGCCAATCTGAATAAAATGGCTATTATTACAGAGCAGATGTGTAAACAAGTGAAACTGCACATTTTTGCATGTTTTCAATGTGAAAATACTTTCATTCCAAAAAAAAAAAAAAGGACTCCCCAAAGGCCCATCTTTGATTATCAATTGCCTATTTTCATGATGATATTTCAGCTTACTGAGATTTTTTCAGCTGAAATTGGCCCATTTTAGAGCACATAATAAAAATGGAACGAAGGAAACCTGGAATTCTGACTGATCTTTTATTTTCTTACAAGTATTTCACACCAGAGAAATGAAAAACCTCAAACTGGTTATTGGTACAACATCTCCTTGACTTCTGCCAAGAGACTGTAAATTCTAGCTGATGATTTTTCGCTTTGCAGCCCATGGATGCATTCAAGATAACTGATAGATAAAGAAAGAAATAAATAAAAATAAGGATGTCATGCCAGGACATTTTAACATGTGCAATGACTATTATTGCATCAGAGATGATAAAAACCCCTAAAAATACAGTTGGTGAAAGTCTAACACACTGTCTCAATAAACCTTGCTTACATGTACAATAAATCACAAGGCTAGCACCACTGAATTATATTACCTTCTGCTTCCTCTCATGCAAAGCCTCACCAGTTAAGTCCCATGGAGTCAAGGTGGGTATCTGCTATCCAGCTCACATACAAAGGTTTAACATATGAGGGTTAAGATCCAAACAATCGTCTTAAAAGAACACACGCAAGGCAATATGCAATATATTGCCACACCTGAGACGGTGTCTGTGGAAGTTCATTGCTCTTCTGGAGATGAAACAGATTCCAGCACAGTGTTCTGAGGTAACTGTGCCAGCAGAGAAATATTTCACAGGCAGGGAGCCCAGAGTAGTGCTGAATTTGGCAGGGAGAGATCCCTGTGAAATAGTTGGACTCCTTTCTTGGAGAAGATAATAGCAGAGGCCATCTGAGCAAATTGCATTTTTTCCAGTTGGTTCAGCCTTTATGTATATGTAATTCCCACTAATGCCATTGGGATTGGAGTGTAAGGACTATGACAGAGGGATAATAGTAGAGAGTTCACCGCATACACTAAGGTGAAAGTGGATTTATAGCCTCTCCCGGTGGTGAAATTTGGAGCACCAGCAGATGACATAATCATAGCTGCTGGGGTACAGGCTAAAGTGCCATTCCAAGATTCCTGGCCTACAAAAGATCCTGAAACCAGTGAGATGCAAAGTTGAGGTTTCAGCCTATTTCCTGGTTTCCCTGTGTTCAATGCACTGGGCTTCTGGAATATCTGCATCTGATACCTCACAGCTGAAATGCCCTATTGGCTAGAGCGACTAATAGCTTTTGAGGTCATATTTAGCTGAGTTTGTTTTTGCCTTGAAGAGCAAAGTCTTCAGTTTGTCCACAGAATGGGCAGAATTTATGGAACAGCCAAAGCAGCTTCCCCTGCTGATATTTCTCACCCTTAGGAAATATATTGCATGAGACCTATCGTCCACTTCATTCAGTATCCTGTCTTCAACAGAGGGCCAGCAGCAGCTGCTTCAGAGGAGGTGCACAAAAACCTGCAGTAGACAGTTAACCTGGAATCAAAATGACCAACTCTAGATTTAAGAGAGTGGATGAATTTCCCTTGGCTTTTCTCCTAACGCTGCCCACTAGAGGGGCAAGTACTGGCGTTACAGCAGGGATTTTTTTTGTGATTAACCTTTTCTCCGGAAAGTGGGCTGAAACCATCATTCCACTCCACTTAGGCTACTCAACAGCCATTGGATGATTGCAATTTTTAACCACCTGCTCCAGCTCTGGCCCAGATTTGAACCAGCATTCTAAAGGACAAAAGACTTGGAACCCACGTTCAGTTGCTTAAACTACCTTATGTGAAGGAATCCAGTGTTGAAGACTCATTTAACTGAGACTAGTTTAGAGCCAAATGAGAGTGAAATACATATTTCAGAACTAAAGGTGAAATCCTGGGTCTGATTGACATCAGTAGCAAAATGCCTATTGACTTGCATGAAGACAGAACCCCCCCCTTCTTTCTTTGCCATTGTTTACTTTTTTATTTGGTTGACAGTTGCAGCATGTTTTTTGCTTTTGAAATGTATGAAATTTTAAACAGTCTGCCTGTTCCTCTTTTTTAGCTGTTCCTTTTTTTTTTTTTTTTTGCCTTGGGTTATTTGGGTCTAGCTTTATTGGGTATGTCTGTTACAGCATGCCGGTTAACCTAGCCCAGTTGTGTGGCCTACCTGAGGTACTCTGTCTTCACTGATGGTGTGCTCACCTGTGTGTGTTGCTAGGCCTTCTGGTAGCTCAGCCCATCGCCCCTTTATGCTACAGTAAATTGAACTGCTCTGTGATCTTTCCCTGTGAATTGTAGAACTTGTCTGTCCTCTGGGCACATAGGAGGAATTGTGGAAAGGCATTGGATGACTAGCAGCACTTGAATGATTTAGCCTACGTCATCGCCGCAAAGGGATGGGTTATCAGCCAGAGCGAAAGAGAATTGGGGGGCTCTAACCCACACCCGTTGTCAGGTGAAACTACCCTAGGCTGAAAGCACCACCAAACTTAGATGAGAGGTTTGGGTGTGCGGATGGGAAAGTGTTTGGGGTAAGAACCTGGTGTTAACTTTGCAGTGAAGACAGACCCATTGTCTCAGCACCTAGTACTGCAGTGAACATGCTTTGTTACGCTGTAGTAGTATAAATTAGCTGTACTTTTAAAAACCAGCTCTTATTGGGAAAGCCCTATTGCTAATATGTAGGCTACCCAGTTGGTTTCTTATGTCTTATCTGATAGCAATATAGAGTGGAGTGGTTACATAGGACAGGCCTAATTTTTATATTCCAGCATATTTCTCAGATGGTAATTTGTTTTTCCAATCTAACTTATTAGGTTCAGTCACTTGATCTTCTCTCGGTGGGAGTTCTCTGCTCTTAAGCTTGCACTTCCCTAGGACAGTTATGTTTTTTCTCAGCAAAAGGTCAGTTCCCTCTTTTGAGGATCTTCCTTATTTAGCCATATTATGTAATGATTCCCCTTTAGAAAACAAAGAGCAACATTCTCAGCTCAGCTCTCCCTCTGGCCCCAGCTGCTGTGCTCTCCCACTCCCTCCCCCTTAACCGTCTCAGACCTGCCTCAAAAACCTAAGCAACACACTTTGTGAACCAGTTCCCTCCTACCCAATTAGGCTTACCCCCTCTCCAGCATTCCTTCCCTCCTCAGGGCCTGAGGTAATCGTCCTCTGCAGGGGGATAAGCAGATGGATTCATTGCTAATTTTTATGAGGAAACATACACCCTCAAATTGTAACTAATTTAAAAAAAACACACACACAAAGAGAGTTAATGGAATATAAGTAAGACTCTGATTGGCTAATACTTTAGCTGTCTTTAACCCCATCCCCAGCTTTCTACAGCTAGAGATGGAACAAACAGATAGCAGGGGCCAGGGAAGGAAGGAGCTTAGCTCCCCTCCGAAATTTCTAAAGATGCCAAGTCATCACATTATGGAACAACACCACTTCCAAAAGCACTACCAGAGACAAGACTGCTTGGGGTAACTTCCCATCCTTAGTTGCAGTCTCTCAGCTGAGAGCAAGTATGCTTTCAGCTGAGATCACAAGAGAAATATGAAGGAAGGAATGTGCCCGTCTCTCTGCTACCAGTGCTGTCCGGAGTAGTGTCTTTATTTTCAGGTCACCCTTGGACCTATTCGAGCAGGGCACCATGGTGCTGCCAAGGGGTGCTTCAGAGCTGTGCAGTAGAAAGAGTCAGGAAGCTATAGAGGGAGTATAGAAATATGGGGTTACAAGGCTTAATGGGTGGAAGAACAGTTGGAGAGAGTAATGCACTGAAGGAGGGAGAAGGAGATGGGAAATATGACAAAAAAGATGTGAAAGAGGAGGTGGCATCTGTGAATAAGGGTCAAGAAAAAGAAGCCAAAGTGAAGGAATAAGAATGAGTAGGTGGGATTTTCCAAAGACCGTAAGTGACCAAGAAGCACAAGCCCTCTTCATTTTGAATGGAATGTAGGTCTTTTAGGAGCTCAGGAGTTTTCAAAGATGCCATCTAGTATAAAGCAACTAGAAAAAGAGGAAAGGTCACAGATGGGAAAGGCAAGATCTGAAATGGAAAGACTGAACATTAACATTTTTGATTCTGTAAAGAAGGGACTCGTTGCTTTGACTGCATCACTCCCCTCTTTGCATCATTCTGCTGGACCCCTTCTCCATCATGTCAAGCACAAATGACTTGTCTTCACGTTCAAGGCCCCTCATAGCCTATCCACACCCTGCCTGTAACTTCCCCCACTTCGATTGACCAACACTGCGAGCCTTCATTGTCCACTTGTTATATTTTCAAATACTTTTATGCTTTCTTGCATTTTGCTTCTTGCACATGGAAGAAGGGCCTCAAACATCTGCAAAACCACCTCTTGGTCATCCTTTAGATCAGTCCCTTAGATCTCTCCTTTGCCATGATGCCTACAAAAATCTCAATGGCTAGATCACTGGTGTGCCTCTCATGCTGACCAGTGTTGTCTCATTATTTCCTTGTGCTTCCGCATCTGTATCTGTTTCTACCTCTTGTCTTAGATTGTAAACTCTTTGGAGCATGGACCATATTTTTGTTCAGTGTTTGTACATTTCCTAGCACAGTGAGGTCCTGGTTCATGACTGGGGGCTCTGACCTAGACACTACTGCAATCTAAATAACATGTGTTTAATAGAATATAATTAACATGATCAGGATTGAATTATTTAAAAAAATAGTTAAATGAACCACCTTCGTCCTGTTCTAATAAAAACCTTCTGGGCAGCATTTCCCTTGGCCTCCCTAGAATTAGCAACCTAAATCACTAACTGTGGGCCAGGTTTGCCTACCTACTTTAGAGAGGTCAGGAGCCTCCACTATCCTTGTCTATCACTGGCTGATTTTCAAGCTGTCTTCCTGCAACAAAGTTTGATGAAAAATGCCACCACCACCCCCCGTAGAATTTAAGCCTGTTTCTGCAATCCATGGGCTCTCATAAAAGGCCACTAGCTATGTTATGCTCTGAATCCTGCAGGATCAAGACCCCAGTGCGTCTCTCTCAGACTCCTGTGACTCTAGGCTTGAAAAAGCTCCACATCCCCACTCTGTTTTTAGAAGACCCAAATCACAAAATTAAATTTATCATGCAGAAAGAAAAAAAAAAAAAAGTACAAGGACTCAGGCAAAAAGATGATTATTTTTCTTCCATTAAATGCAAAAAAAAATTTCAACACACTGTATCTGAGCCACTTGTATAATGTGAATCTGAAAAAATAATCAGCATTTTTTTCAACTTAAGCAACAAGAGAAGCCTAGATTTAATATTTCTGAAGTGAAATGTTTATACCCACATTTTTGCCTTATAATCATTCATTTTATACAGGTTAATAGATTGGCCCAACAGTGAATATAAAGGTTTTAACTCAGTAAAGGAATGCTCCTGGCATCCTGCTGGAGGAAGAGCTTAACTCCAGATGTTTAGAAAATGCAGGAGAACTCCAGGAGGGAGGCCAGCCACATATCCGCTTCCCAATTCTTCAAAGTATAAGGAGATTGATTTGAAGCTTATTAATGCCTCTGGGCATTAAAGTTAATTTCTCTGCTAATTATACTTGCTTTTCCTATTTCTTCAGGTAGGTTAGTGGTTGAATGTGAAGACACTGTGGCAAGCACAAATTAGTGGAGAGGTCCGTGTGATATTTTTTGGCTGGCATACAGAGATGTCGAAGAGTTTTTCCTTTTAGTTTGTCTTTGGACAGACCTCAACATGCAGTAGCGGGAATTGGTGATTTAAGCTTTCACCCACCTAACCTATTGAGCCGGTTCCAGAGACCTCGAACACAACGCAAGGTGATGGCCACTGGTGTGTCCTTGTCAGAGGTTGCGGGGTCCCTCTGAGCCTCGTGAAGTAGAGAGATTGAGTGTAACCCCCAGCACTGATGCTTGGCAGCCCTGTGGAAGACTAGCACCAAACACCACTCAAGCCAGCAGTCCTGGTTCCATGTAGGATCAGCCTCAGTGCATCAACCAGCTACAAAATCTCAGGGGTGGAGGTGGATGCCTCAGGGTTTTAGCAGTTTGGCGCTTCAGTGCCCCAAGGTGGCCTTTAGTACTACATTCAGTAGATAGTGAGTGGAGCTTGGTACCTTGAAGCATGACATTCTCCTGCCACACTGGACTCTTGCACCGAAGGGCATTGGCATGGAGGTGCTTTAGCACCCAAGTGTATCTGCACACCAGGCCTCAGAGCAGGTCCTACTACGTGTACTGGGATTCAGTGCTTTGGTGTCTTAAGACAGCACTGGTGAATCTATCAGCGCTCATGTCTGTGCCTGAGAAGATCCTTGCACCTCTGCTGGACACTGATGCATCTCTGCCTTAAGATGGTTATGGCATTTTAAATTTGAAGTCGGGGGGTTTCAACACCAAAAGGTTTTCTGGGCCAAAATTCTCTGCTGGCGAAACTCCACTGAAGTCAGTGGAGTTGTACCAACAGATTCTATAGGAACTCACTTGAACTTATCTTTGTGTATCACCCACCAAAGTTCTGGGAGGATGGTATCTTGAGAGAAGGGATAATGACTTCCCTTATAATTCTCTCCTCTACTCACCCATTCACCCTCTCCTGGAGTTTCTGCCTGAAGTTGGACAAAAGGGAATGTTTCATCTCCTTGCCCCAAAAAGAACTGACGTTGGAGTCACCAGTGGGCTGTACCCCTCACTGCAGGGGCCGAAAGTCCCTCCTCCTGTGTGTGGGACTGCAGCCCTTCAGAAACCTGTTGCTTTGGAAAATGGAGCAGTCTTGTGGTGGAGGCTTAAGACACAGGAGTGAGAATCCTGCAAGAACATCTCTTCTGGAGAAGCAGAAGTGCTAGGTTAGAAATGATGCCTTTCAACAAGTCACTTGTCAAGAGGAACAAGATCTCAGAATAAAAAGAGGGAGGCGTTTCCAAACTGATTGTAAAAAGAAAGGAGCAAAACAATCAGAACTAAATAAGACTGGCCTGCCAATTGATGGTAAGGGGGAGCCAAGCCGCCATCCTCACTCGTAAGACCCATTCCTGCTACAAGCAGCCAGTTCCATCCCCTCCCCTGCCCACCATCACCTTGCAGTCCATTCTGCAGTGCAAACCAGCCAAATTATGGCTGCTCAGGATTTGGGAAGAGAACTGCAGGGAGAGGGAACAAAAGAGGAAGGGGCTCTTGTTCTTCTACCCACTGTAATGCAGCTATGATTTGGCCCACAGTATTTGCAAGGCCAAAATTAACCTAGATTCCCATCAATTGCTAAGTCAAACTGTGCCCTCAAGCAACTGAAAAAAAAAAACATGCTGATGTCATGTTTTTTTTATTTAATTTTATTTTTTTTAAAAACAAATAGTTATTACAAATGAATCATTTATTTGAAGGCTTCTGATAGGGACAAGTCTCAGTACAGATAGGATGTGTTTTCAGTCTCCTTGTGAATTGAGACAGCAAAATGAATCCATCCGCATAAACAAAAACAGAACAGTTCAAATCATAACTTCTATCATGCATTTCCCTATTAACAGAAGGCTTTTTTTAAAAAAAAAATCTTACTCAGACTGGCATGGAAGACTTTCTAAACACGGATGGGGGGAAGAAAAGATGTATTCTTTTGTTAAAATACAGCATTGCTCAAAACATTTAACGAGTCTGACAAAAGTATGATCTTTAAAATAATCACTGTGTAACCAACTGTAAGGCTCGCACCTATGTGATTGATTTGTTTTAAAGGGGAACATGTACAATTACTGCCAAGCCAATAGGATGACTATTTTTCAAAAGGTGGCAAAGATTTTGGATTTTTTGTTTTCCCCCAGTTGCACAAAAATTGAGACCACACCTTGGTCGTGATTTTCAGAGGTGCTGGGAATCCACAGCTGCAGTTGAAGTCAGAGCGGAAGACAGGAACGCTTTCCTGAATTAAGAGCTGTTCAGGATTGTGCTTACCTAGTGCTGGCCTGAACAGGGATGGACCCCAAGTATGTGCTTAAGTGCATTCTTGAACCAGAGCTGTAACTAAGCACTTGCGCTTCTGAAAAATAAGGCCCCAAACAGCCACAGATCAAATATCTCAACTTGAAGCATCCAAAAATGAGGTGTTCCTTCTGAAAAGTGTTAGCCTTAATGTAAAGGTCCTACAGATCAAAAACAAGCAAAATGGTTTAAAAATATATATGTTTTCCCCCCTTCTATCCCTTTCAGTGGAAACAAAATAAATTTAAAAGTGTGATATTTGGTTTTTAAAAAACAATTCTGTTCTTCTCTTAAAATGACGACAACCAAAGCTGATTGTTCTTCTGAACGTTCTTCACTTTACTGTTTCATCCTTGCTAATAACCTGGAATATACAGGTGCTGAAAAGGGTGAAGAAGACACAGGTGTGAAAAATACAATTCATAGCAACAGTTAATTCCATCTCCCCTGGGATTCACACAATAGAATAAATCTCCCTTGGACTGAAAACCAATCACCAGCCAGAGACATTTGCTATTGCTTTCACTGGATGTTGGTTCTATTCAAATCTTGCCAGAGTCAGTGGAAGGACTCCCACTGATTCCAATGGGTTCTTGGTTAGGTTTACAGCGCATGTTTTGGGCTTGTTCCTGAGAGGCAGAGAGCACTTACATGGACCACACAGGGCATTGCAGGTGTTTAAAGCCTCTCAAGGATCTAGTCCTTTAAGTCTCAGGCATGTCCAATAAAAGGAGGCAACAACTTTACTTCTGATCTGCATTTCCTATTTATTGCAATATCATTTATAGTAGGCTTGCAATTATGTGGTGGCACTTGAGTCTTTCCAGTGGCACACAAATCGTTTAGTCTCCAGAGGACTTAATTGCTTTTGTTTAACCCAAAGTTATTAGGCTCAATATAGGTGCAACTGGGTGAAATGTAAATGGCCTATGATATACAGGAAGTCAGATGATGCCTAGAGATTTCATCTGGCCTTAAACTCTATGAAATAAAACTTACAATAGCAGATACTATTAGGTATCTAATAGTACGTGTTACAAGGCCAGACTATGTGACTACAACACACCAACATCAAGGTTGGTAGGAAAATGTTGTGTCCCCTGTTAGATGATGATAGTGCAATTCCAACTGCAGGTTCCACATGGGTTTTTTATTCAGCATTTATGAAACAGGTCCAAGGCAGCCCAACAGTGTGGGTTTATTGAGGGAGGCGTTGATTTAAAGTGATCAGTGGAAGCTGAGAGGGTTAAATGGACATGGTGGCAAACAGAGCTATTTGAATTGGATTCATAAAAGGAAAGGCTATTCTATTGGTTAAAAGACAGAGGTGACAAAGTGCTAGTAAAATTGGAAACATCCCAGAGAATAAGAGGGAAAAAGTAAGATGTTTTATTTACCTAGACGAGCATTCCTTTGGGAAATCTGTAAGAAAAGAATTTTTTTTTTTAATTATTCTGACTCTCTCATCTACATTGGATAGCAACCACATTTCCCAATATTTTTCTAGCATACTTAACAGAGCTGGTCACAATGTTTGAAACTGTCAGCAAAAACAGAAATATTGCCCTAGTTCTTCAAAGACAATGCTGACTTCCTATTTTTGTTTGGGTGCAAGTGAAGGTATTAACTTTGATATCTAAGGCCACAATTCTGAAAAGGCTTCTATATGTACTTAACTTTATACACTGTGACTTCAATGGATGGTTTGAACAATGTTAAGCCTTTGTAGGAAGAAGCACTAAAGTCCTATATGATTTGGGTCCTGGTTACCCAAGACATCTCCCCCATGTACCACCAGGGCCATTGAAATCAATTGGGGAGTTTGAGATCTTTAGCAAGTGCCATCAAGAGGCTGGTGGAAAGGCATTCTCAGTGGAGGGTCTCTGAGTTCTGGAATTCCCTTGCCCACTTCTCTAAAATACCCTAGATCTGTAAGAGTCAAGAAAAAGCATCCGGTCCATCCCTTCTCCAAAGCATTTGCCTGAGGGGAGGTCTGAGGTAGTTATGGGGCATGATATATAGTTTAACGGTAGATAAGAATCTTCCATTTCTCACACTGGTCAACAAGTGAAACAAATTACTTTCTAGTTATTACTTCTGCAGTTAAAATCCTCTAGGAGTGCATGGCACATGACAAACAAACAAATACAGAGGGGAAGCTCCCTGCAGCAGAGAACGTATTGGAGCTGAACAAAGGAGGCAGGGGAAGTGATGTAATAAGGACATTTGAGTACAGCATACGCTGTTGAGGTTTAGCACATGTATTACAGCCCCAGAATTTTATCTGCAGTATGTTATAAAATGTATTTATTTTAATTGTAAGCAAGAAAGAAAAGACTGCTCAGGGTCCACAATGTTATGTAATTAGTATTTCCATAAATCAAAAACTGAATTTAATAAATATAATTCGGCTTAAAAGGGAATAGGTTTGTAATTTCAGGAATAGCCCAACAGGTGAGTGAAATTGTTTACCTTGGATAATGCAGATGCCTGCCTGAAGATTTCTAGCGCAGGATCGGCAGGCTCATCGCCTCTTTCTTGAGGTCTAAAAGCTGAGGGTTTAATTCAAACATCAATATAGACTTTAAAAGTATTTCCTGCTTCCTTCTACTAGTGTTTTTGTAGATAGGCATGAAATCACATCTCACTATAACAGAACGTGTTGAATTATAATATTTAGGTCATCCGTCTTCCTCATATAGCAAAGGGCTCAATGGTCCCATAAGCTTGTTGTGAGTAACTTGGGTTGATTTGCACTATTTCCATGACAGCCCATCCTTTACCAGAATATGGGCCATTCTATTCTACATTAATTGCTGAGTACATAACAATAGCCAGATAGTCCCACTGTCCTTTATACATTGCTCATAGTAGCAGATACCTGAACAAAGTCACTACACTACAATTAACTCCTTCAAAGCAGGCGCACAATATATGCAGGCCCTGATTCATCCCTAGTCAGGACAGCACTTAAGCATGTGCTTAAAGTTAAGCACATCTTAAGTTCTACTGACTTCTTGCTTACCTGTTTAAAGCTAGGCACATGCTTATGTAGCTTGTTGAATTGGAACCAAACTTAAGTGTGGACCGGGATAGGACCCAGATGAACAGTTCCAACTGTGACACCATATGTGGTAAAAATATATTTAAAATACTGGATAATGCTATTTTGCAGTGTAACTGCACTGTGTAAAATGAACAGACTATATGACTGATGATACATTGCAGAACTGCTCATAAAATATTATCAAAAGGTGACAATTGTACCTATTCTCTAGCAGAACTTATAGAACTAGTATATTTGCTACAGTAAATATGAACTGTACAAATTTTGCTTCCTAATAAACTTGCACAGAATGCCCACTCTTCTATCTTCTGCAGGGAAAACATATTTCCTTTTATAAACAGTGCAAGACACTGAAATTCCTAGTCAGCAACCCATGCAGCTTTATATATTCAGAAATTTTGACCTACCTGGAGGTTGTAGGACAGTGTTCACGGCATAAATCACACCATTAGTGGCCATGATATCAGTTTCGGCAACAGTTTCCTTGTTGACATTTACTACATTGTTTTTCTAGATGGGCGAAAAAGTGAAGTTGTCATTTAATGGATGGGACAAAAACCCTAAACCGATACAATTATGTTAAGCCTGTTTTCTCCATAGAAGGCTTTCTTGAGATCTCAAAAGAGTTAACTATTTCAAAACTGTTGGCTTCCGGAGGTTACACATCTCTCTGCTAGGATTTGATGATGTCATTTAGATGGAAATTGTTCTTACATTATTCAAGTGAGCATAACAATATCGTTGAAAACAAACCATAAAACAAAAAATCCCCCTAAGAAATCCGCAAAAATAGACAAAAACTTACAGTGCTAACTTCAATTTTATCTCCCTGCAAAGATTTCAATCTCACAAGGGTGCCAATTGCTCCACTGACCAAGATTTCATCCCCAATGTGGTATTTCAGAATGGTAGCAAGTTCTTTAGCATTACCTGGCAAAAGAAACATATATTTACAGAACAATGTTACAGCAGTGGGGTCAAAAAAAATCTAGCTGGCTTCAAGACTGAGCGTGAGTGTTTATGGAGGGGATGATATGATGTAACAGACTAATTTGGCAATTAACTGATCTTTGACTCCTAGCGGTAAATATGCCCAATGGTCTGTGATGGGATGTTAGATGGGGTGTGTTCTGAGTTACTACAGAGAATTCTTTCTGGGTGTCTGGCGGGTGAGTCTTGTCACATGATCAGGGTTTAGCTGATTACCATATTTGGGGTCAGGGAGGAATATTCCCCCAGGGCAGACTGGCAGAGACAAAAACCCTGTGGGTTTTTTGCCTTCCTCTGTAGCACGGGGCACGGGGCACTTGCTGGTGGACTCTCTGTACCTTGAAGTACATAAACCATAATTTGAGTTTTTCAATAACTCAGTCATAGGTTAGGGGTCTGTTACAGGCGAGGGTGGGTGAAGTTCTGTGGCCTGCGTTGTACAGGAGGTCAGACTAGATGATCATATTGGTCCCTTCTGACCTTAAAGTCTATGAGCTTATTCCCTATACACTAACAGATTTAAAGAGATAAATGCTATTTGAATATACAGAAGGGTGAGGTAATATCTTTGATAAAATATCTTTAATAAAACATTACCTCTCATCCATCTGGTCTCTCTAATATTCTGGGACCAACATTGCTACAACACCACCACTGTGTATGCATATAAAGACACTTCACCCACTACTGAAATCCAATCTACTCTGGCATCAAATGGAAAATATCAGAGAGAGCTCAAAGCACAGTAATTTAGGGAGGTAAAACGTAAATATCCAAGATGGAATTGGTTGGAACACGAGGGTTAACTATCATCAGTACACAGAGTGCCCTAGGATCGTTGACAACCACAAACAGGCAGAACTAGAGATGTGCAAATAACTGATTTTTCCAGTTTGCTGGCCAAACTCAGGGGTAGGGGTGAGGGGAAATCATCAAAAAAGTTTGTTTCAGGTTGAGATAATACAAAACAAAATTTGAAATTTGTTAACCAAAATGTTGGGTTTTGTTTTTTTGTTTTTAGAAAAAGAGATTAATTCCAGGTCAAACAAAACGAGGTGTGTCATTTCATTTGGCATTTGTGTAAAACTTTTAAAAAACTAAAATTGAAGTAAAATTCTAAGCAAAACATTTTGAGTTGAAAAATGGAGATGTTTTATTTCAAATAAATGTTGAAATTTTTTTTTAAACCTAAACAATTCATTGAATCGATAAAAATTTATTAAATGTTTCAGTCAACCTGAATCTGCATCTATTTTTTTGGTTGGGGGGGGGAGGGGAGAGGAGAAGAGGAAAATATCACCCAGCTCTAGTCAGGACCATTTTATTGTCTAAAAGACAGCTACTCTAGTAGCGTAGTGCCCTCAAACCCCATGCTGAGGTACTGGGACAATACTCATTTGTAGATATTCCCTACTGCTTCTGGTTGGTTTCCCACCTTAGTACAGATCAGTCTCAAACCTCTTTAGTTTATGAAATCTAATAAGATCACAACCCATGGCTCCTCCCAGTCACTCGGAGAAGATTGAAGGGCATGATTAAAAGCTCTCTCCAAAATTAAGTGTTTCTTTACATTACTTGCATCATTTCCTGGTATTGGCTGGGTTTTAAAGAAGTAGGAACTCTGCTAGTTCCCATCGCAACATTGTTGCCGACACTAATAGCACTTTGAAATAGATGCAAAGCTTGATCATAATGAGCTAAATTGTGGCACTGAGGGAACCAGATGGAGTGTCACCATTTCCATGGAGCCACCAGAGTTTACAGACATTGGTATCACTGAGAGTCTTACCCAAACCTCGCTGATGTCAAACAGGAGTCTCTCTTTTGCAAAGCCTAGTGAAGTCAAAAGATACACCAACCTGGTTTTTTCAATCTATTTCCTGGGTTGCCAGAGGCTTGAGCAATAGCTGTCATCAACCTCTCATGTTCTCCTTAAAGATACCAATACCAAAACTACAGCCTACGTCAGACAGAACATGGGATGCTGAGAGCCAGATTTGTAAGTCATTCAGACATCTAACTTCCACGGATTTCAATGGGAGGCAGGCATCTAAATGCCTTTAAAAATCTGGGCCTTGGTCCATAATGAAAGCAGCCCATTTAATGAGCTGTACATTTCATTTCAGCAGCTTCATCTCAATAAGCAGCAAGTCTTTTCCTCCGTGGTTCATGTGCGTCAGTTCACACTGTATATCCTCACCAGTATTTGATTCACTTCACCTTCAGAGCTGTAAACTAAATATTTGCTTTGAAAAACCAAGAACATTTCAAGCACTCACATCTGGGATATTTCACCCGTGGAGCTGGCTACAGTAGTTGCAAAACAGTTGTGAAATATTCATACACAAAAAATAGAATGACTGGGCAAGCTGATGTAATAGATTAGTGCTCCCTGCACTTAAAAGGATAGCAAGCTGGCATATGCAGATACTTTGCAGATTCTGACATCAGTGTTTGGTTGGGTTTTAAATGATACTACACAGAATACCTGGCATTCTTTCCAAACCACATCCATTTTTAACTAAAAAAGTGACAACATCCCGTTGCTTACGCAGAAGATGGCTGTAAAAGTTCCCATACTTTTTCCATGTCATGTCTGCAAGTCTATGCTTCACAGGACATCAGTCTCCTCCCGGTCTTTATCTTCTTCTAGATCAGAATATCCATCCCTTTCTTATGGCCAGATTTGGTTTTTTTAATCCCTGCTATTTATATATATAAAACGTGTGTATGCATCTGTGTATATGCCTTGAGCAATGTAATAACTGTACTTCATTTAACTCAGTTTGGGGTCAGACTCTCCAGGACAAATGCTTCATAGGGATCATATTTTCTGTCTGCAATATTAAGCACTTACGTTCAGAACCTGGTTGTTTAAGGCATGTGCAAGGGTCCTGAGAAAAGGACACAATGATCCTTTCACCATATACATTTACTGTGCAGAGGCCAGGCACGACGACTTCAGGCAGGCTCATGGTTTTTGCACCGTTGGCACATGAGATCCAGAGACTTCAAGTGCCTACAGCATTGCTAGAAACATCATGGAGTGGTGAAGCAATTGTGGTTCTATGGTACCACCCAGTCTACACCTGCCAAAAGGCTGAGCCCGCACACACTGACCAATCATGATGCCATTGTGTCCCCAACATTCCAGGAGGCTTTCTATCAGCCTCCTCAGAAAATTTAAGGCCACTTTTTGAGGGCTACTGTACAGATCACAAGCTTTCTGTTGGTGCATGGCATATATGAATTGGTTATATAGGAGGACAGCTTTCAATGGATAGGGAAACGTATGAATTATAAGGATCAAAGCACGCAATATTGAAGGCACATTTATCCTGGCCAGTCCTTCAGATTAATTTCAGCAGTATATAACATAAAAAATCATCTCTCTGGATATTTACCCATTAGTTTGTTCAGTTCCTCTCGTGGCATAGCTTGGAAAGCTTCGTTTGTTGGAGCAAACACCGTGAAGGAACCTGGCCTATTTAACGTCTCTGTTAGACCTGCAGACTGGACGGCAGCCACCAACGTACTGCAAGATACACACAACACACAGTTGTAAGTTTCATTTGTTGAAACGGACACTTACCGTTATTCTAATGGCAGATGCATTCGGCTAACAAGTAACTGTGGGAAGAGTTATAACATTAAAGCTACAAATTACAATGGGTTCAGGCAAACAATTCAAGTTGAAAAGTTGGTTGACAAGAAGACCTAATCCAAAATCAATGGCAATCTTTCCCTGGGGCTTTGAAATCAGCCTTTATTGTGTTGACATACAGACGATTCTTCTTTTAGATCCCAATCCAGCTCCGTGGAGCCCTTTGATAATTTGAAACAAGGCACAAATTGGAGATGCAACAGAAATATTCTGGGCTCACTTAATACTTAAGTGGATTTTAAACCCCATTTTTTCTGTTAATAGTCATGCTGCTTTTAATTTAGGAAGACATGCATTTAGATGCTCTTTCATTAACGAATTATATCTAGTAATGACTATAATCCATAGTTAATAGGAATTGCTTTGACAGCTCTGCTGCTACTGCAAAACTAAGAGTCAGAACAAAATTTCCTCTAGTCTGTTCTTTGCGGGTTCTTATGTTGGGCTCATCACAGTAACTGAAGACCTTCCTTAAGGTGCATTACGCACTGTAACTACACACCTGAAGCGACGGTCTGCTTTTAGAACATCCATAACTGTTCCCGCTGGGGGAGCCAACATTTTGTCTACAGTAAACAAGGTGCCAAATCTTCCTCTCTTGTCATGGGCAGCAATACAGACATTTTCAATGCAGAGGTTCTGCAGATATTAACACAGACAAAAGAAATTACAATGATTTCAAGGGACAACATATTTTAACTGTGACATTATTTGTTTGCATTTTTTTAACCTTGATACTTCCCTCAAGTTCACTTTTTTATATTATATAACAGGATTGCACATGTATAACTGAGGGTATCATTTGGGCTCCAGAATTTTTGCTACAGATGAGGATGGATGAGAAAGGAAGAACACAGCCTGACTCTCGGATCCCAAACTGAGTTTGCAGTTGAAATCATGGCAAAAATCCCACTGACTTCAATGAGGCCAGGATTTCACCTCTGATGTGTTATCAGTGAGATGCTATAAACCTGAAACTCCAATGATTCTATTTTACTGAAGCGCTTTTCAGAGCAACAATACTGTATCAAACTAAGAACGAGTTAAATTTGAACTTACATTGCGGTATACAAAAACTCTCAGTTCTTTGCCACCCAAAGTTTCTAGCTTTTGTCCATGGTAAAGATATTTAGAAGAAAGCTGTTCTTTAAGAATGTGATCTAGAAGCAAATTCTTCAAGTTCCTATTGATAGGAGGAGTCCCATCTGCAGCAAAAAGCATTTCAACACACAGGGGTTCATTTTAACACTATTATTAAGGTTCTACAAGGATCTAAATAATAAATAAGGCATGCATTGCTTTTCAGTTTCAAAAACTGAATCAGTGCCCCTAGCAGAAGCAGCTTGAGTGACAGAGAGGCTATGTATGTATATGAGCAGACATCTCAGTGAAGAAAGCAATGATTAACAATAGTAAAAATCTGACATATAGCTCTGGTTCCTCCCAGAGGCAGGTCTGTGATCAATACCAATAGAAAAAACAGAATATTTCCACAGTTTACCTTTGAACACCGTGTTTATTGGGGCAAGTAGTGTCAGCCGCTGACTTCCAGTGAGATGAGAGCTGAGATCAGCTCGTCTAAAAAGGTCAATAGTCGTTGAAACGTCAGATTCTTTACCTAACTCAAACAAAGTTTTCGCTGAAGAAAAGAAGAACAGAAATCATGTGTTAAATTAACACATTTAAAATAGGTTTATTTCAGCATGAGTGACATCTATTTACAGTTAGAAATACATACTAATGAGCAATTCATATCGCTGGAAAGCAAATACATACAAAAGTGATCAATCATGAGTGCTACTGATTTCCAAAGCATTCGGGCTAGGATTTTCAAAGCAGTCTAAGGGAGGTAGACACTGAATTTCAACAGGAGGTAGATGTGCTCTCTGAGGCTTCTTGGAAAGTCCCAGCCTTCATTTTCTGACCGAAGATAATATCCATTTTCTTTTCTTTGCCCTCTGTTGAGTTATTTCCAATGAGTCCTTCAGTAAAGGACCTTAACACTTGAAATTAGACACCCCTGTTAAACTGTTGTGATACAAAATTTTATTGAAAAACTGGATTCCCAAAGCAGGGTTGGAGAAGAGGATTATAAAGGAGACCACCAATGTAAAGATGCATGTAAACCTCCCTAAAGGATCATGAAAAATTTGGTATTTGCAGATGCAAGTCAGGTAATTGGGATCCTAATTACCCAATGACACACAAAGTTACTTAATTAGTATGCACAAAACTGGCTTAGGTGTGCACAAGCATACTTGTGGACTTCTCCAGTGAAAATTCTATCACAAAACATATTAAAACCCTACAACATGTGTTTCTCCAAGCAAAGAGAAAAAAATACAATCTACAGATCAGTGATGTTACCTGAGTCTGGAATCAGCAGCTCATTAACAAAATGTACTACTCCATTGACAGCTAGGACATCCTTTTGAGCAATGATTGGTCTTCCATTCAGGGTTAGCTCTTCACCAATACAGCCTACTTCCAGTGTGGACCCTTCCAGAGTCTCCATTGACAAGCCAGCAATAATGGCCTCAGCACACATGGCTGATTTCAAGATGTGATGGCTTAGCAGGTCTAGGAGAGAGAAAACGCACATGGTAAATAGAGGTTTGGAAAGCCAGCTTGGAAATTATTATCTGTAGGGCCTAGGATCCCTAGTCAAGAAGCAGATCCTAGAGTGCTAGGTGCTGTCCAAAGACCAGCCCCAAAAGAGTTTACAATGATTGAAAAGGTTTTACTGCCAACTGATACCCAAGTGACAAACCTGCACAAAGGAGTGATTTACAGTACTGTGAGCTCTTGTATAGAATACAGTATAGTTTTTGCTGCATTAGCAAAGATTTAGAATTGAATTCCGTCTCTCTCCTTATTTAAAGAGGCAGACATTATCATCCATTTTAGTAGTGGAACAGGATGCAAAAGACTAAATACATTTAATAGAAGCCATCCTCATTTTGAAGCCACTCTTAACTCAAAGCTGCTGAGGAAGTAGTTAAATGTAATAGAGGCTTCATTCTTGTCCAAGATATGGGTCTAAACACTGTCCAGAGTTATATCAGTGGAAATCTGTAGGAGCCATATTGACTTCAGTGTACTTCTCTGGATTTACGATGCCATAGTTGAGGCTAAGATTTGGGCTGAGATCTTTAACTTCTCCAGTAAAATTGATAATCTACTTCTGGTGAGAGATAAAGTCCAGAGACCAGCCCCCCACTCAGTCCTCTTTGTGCTACTCCAATAATCCAAAGAGAATGCAAAATTGCCCCAACAGGGCAATGAGGGATTCCCACCAAAAAGGCTCAGTGCCACTTCCTCTCAATCTCAGATGAGCTTGGAATGATCATGCAATCCAGGCTACAGAAGAGCTCCTAGGGGGCCACTACCAGCAGCTCTGATCCCAGTCTAACTTATACCTGGGATGAAGTTGGCCCTTAGCCCAGGTCCCACCCTAAGCAGAGGATCTATGCCCAGATGTCCATTCAGATGGTTTGATACCTATGGACCTGATCACATGAGCAATGCTATGTGGCCCATAATTTTACCCTCTATAAAAATGATTAAACTGCCTGGAAGTTTATGGCAGGAGAAATCCTATTTCTTCTCTACACTGCAGCCAATGAGTGCATTAGCTTTGATTTGAAAACAAATACTTTTTGCTCAAATCTTGCCCCATCCCACATGGGTGCAGAGGGTCTCCTACACAGTGAAAGTGCTGTGGTTCCACTATGCAACGTGAGCGCAGACAGATGTCTGTTAGGAGACTGTGCACGGAACTTGTGCCCTCTGAATGCCATGGAACAGAACTCCCAATACAATCACGCACACTGGCTCTGTAGCAGTAAGGTAGAGCTGGAGGATTGGTTGCTCCATTCAGGCGGAGGTTTCCAATGGAGTTCAGAGAAACTCCCTAACGCCTTTGGAAATCCCAGCCCCAGTTCCCCTGTGAGCCAGCTGTGTGCTCCAGGGAGGAGATTGCTTCCTCTCTTTCCACAATGGAGTTCTCTTCTGCCCAGATAACACACAGGTTGGTGCAGCATGTGGACCTTAAGTTCCCCATATTTTGTCCTAAAGAAAAGGCTGTGCCATCTAGCATAAAAAAAAAATTAATGCCAGGTATATTATTGCAGCCTACGTCAGGGCGCATCAAGGCTCAGTTCTATTACTTATCTACTTGAGCTGAAAAAACACTTTTCTACCTTTCAACACACTCGGTAAATGGTCATTTACCTTTGAGAGCTTCTGGGTCCCCAAGGATCCTGTTCAGTGTGTCTTCTGGGATCTTCTCAAAAGCGTCATTGGTTGGAGCCAAGAGTGTGAATTGACCATTGTCTTCTAATAAGGTATTAAGACCAGAAGCAGCCACAGCAGCCTTTAAAGAAATGGGAGGAGAGAGGCTCAAATACACTCAGCAAGAGCACAAAGAAGGAAAAATCATATTTTTTCACCCAGAGAAGGGCTAAGGACCAGACTTTTAAAAGCATCTGGTGTCTATCTGCATCCGTAGGCACCTAAATACCCTAAAAAAACCAAAAACAAACCCTGCCCTATGTACTTAGCACTGTTTTACCCTTCAGGTAGGCAAATCTTTGGAACATGTCAGTTTGGGGATGGGAGGGTGAGCGAGAAACTTTCTAGCCAGTGGTTTAGGGCTTGTTCCAGTACCTAGTGAAGTCAATGGAAAGGATCCCATTGGCTTCAGAAGGGCACTGACTCACATCCTTAAACTGGTTAACTGAGAACTGCCAGTGTTTTAAAGTTAAAATTCAATTGATAAGATGTGCATTAATAATTAATACTTTAATCTGGCATTTATTAAATCAATTGGGTCAATGTTTCTGAATAGTAACATCTAATGCCAGGATTTTCAAAAGAAAATAAGGGTGTTAAAAAGTTTTACCAGTATAACTGTCATTAAGAGATGCGATTCTTTTATTGGCATAGCTACAGCAATAAAAGCCTCAGTGTAGACACAGTTATACCAGCATATGATGCTTTATACTGGAATAAATTCCAAATCAGAATAAGCTATATCAGTTTAAGCACTTGGCTGGCAAAATTAAAGCAGCAAAACTGAAGTGCAGACAAGTCTTTGGTTACGTAGAGCCCACCAAAATTCAACGGGAGTAGGACACCTTTGAAAATCATGAATGAAAGCATTAACTGACATGCTATAAGCACTTGAGATGAACTCACCCGAAGTCTTTCAAGACTTTCCTCAGTCTCAACAACTTGCTGAATGGTGTTCGTCGTGGTGGAGATGACTTTATCTATCACATGGACTACTCCATTGGTAGCATGATGGTCTGCTTTCAAAAGTCTGGCACAGTTCACCGTCACGATCTGCAGAAGAGATGATCCAGACGAGAGAGAGTTCAATTAATTTTTTTTTTAAATCACAATTCACAAACTGCATTAGCACTAGGAGAAGTTAAGACAGATGTAAGATACAATCTCCTATTGCAAAGAGTATGCCTTGCTATTAATCATCAGGAAACAACGTCTCTTTGTGCAACAGCTCCAAGGAGCTATTTTACAAATCGTCCCTCTATAGGGTAGCTCCTCAGTTTGCTGCAACCAAAGCTCAACAACTTGGTTAATCAGTCCTAATATGCAGGAAATTAAAAAAAAAAACATTACTGGCCAAGCTAAAGTTGTATGGTACTATAGCCCCCACCCTTACTTGGGTAAGTAATCCAAAGACTTCAGTCACCTACCTGCAAATAAGAATTACTCAGGTGAATAAGGGTTGCAGATCAGGTCCTATGTCTAGAAAGATGTCATTCATTTATATTCTGAATAAGTAGTTACCCTTTATAACAGAGTGACAAACTGCAGTGTGATTATGCTTTCTGGTAACTCTAATTACCACTAATTCATATATGCTAGGAGGTTAGATACATAATGAATCTAATTGCCTTTTCATTTCATACTTAATACCTCAATGACTCTGACGTTATACTTTTCAATAAATGCTCCTAGTTTATAGTTCTGTAACCAGAAGCTTAAAACCCTATTTGACATAATTACACTGCAGCAATACTATGCTCACTGTAGTACAAAGTATAAGCAAATACAGAACATAAGTATGCTTATCCGAGTGCAACATTACCGCATCATCATCTATGGCACTATCGGTGTATAAAAATTCTATGCAAGCACCTTGTGCACCTATCTACCGAGTAAGGTATTTGTGCAGATACATATAGCAATGCTACACCTGTTTATATTTCTTATGCATATCCAAGCACCTATATTCTGCTCAGAATCAATTCCTTCATACACGCCACCCCACATTGCACTAAGCAGAGCTGCCAGAGAGAAGAGAATCAAGCCCTGAGTCTACTACATGTTGTGGCAATATATGCTCAGCTAATCTGGGGCTCAATCCTGTGAGAGGCAGGGTGCCTTCAGTTCTCTTTGAGGTCAATGGCCATTGATCATCTTTCTGCATCAGACCCTCTTCCTCAGAGTTTTGGATCTCTTTATTATTAATATTTTACCAAAAAGACAACAGTATAAAAATTTGGGTGTAACTGAAGTAGCTCTATTGATTTGCATCAATTTACTCCATTTAAGGATCTGCCCACCCCCCATTACAGTATTACAAGTAATTCACTTACTCCATTAGGATAATGGTGGATCTGGAGATCAATATTCTGGTACATCGAAGGAATAGACATTCCATGTTTCAGATCATCTGTTAGGACCCGTTTGTTCACCATATGGTAGCGAAGAGCATTTAACAGTTCAATGTTAACATTACTGACCAAAGAATCCAACACTTCCTGAAAATAAGCCAAATCAAACTAATTACTTGATGCCATTAAATCTAGTGTAAATAGAATTCCTTCAATAGCAGGAGCCCTGATATTGCAAAGGGATCTTCCAGCATGGATCTTTACTCCCAAATGGATTTCTACAGCATCCCATGCCCGTGTAAAGTTCCCCAGTAACATCTTCCAGTAATTTGTCTATCAAAATTTGTTGAAGAGAACTAATACTTCAGGTTATCTATGTGAAAAAGAAAAGTTATGGAAAAGTAAAGGACACATTTGTCTTAAATTTTAAAGCCATAACTTTGTACGTGTCTAACCCTAAACTTTCATTTATCATGATCATCATTTGTATTTTGATAGCACCTAGAAAGTCCACAAACAAGGATCAAGGCTCCATTGTGCTATGCACAGTAAGTGCACGTAATGAAAAAATGGTCCCCGGCCCAACATCTATTTAGTTACTGCTAAAATGTACATTTTTGGAGTGGTCTCAGAAGACTAGGCCAACGAGTCTGAATTCTCTCCCATTCCGAAGTACGATTTCTCTGGCTCAAGGCTGAGGCACGCTAGTGTGACTTGTGGTGAATGCTTTTTCACTTAATGTGTAATTGAACTGCGGAACTCACTGTCACATGAAGTCACTGAAGGTCGAGAATTCAAAAGAGGCAACTGGAGATTTAGATGGCTAACAAAGTTATCATAATTAAAGTTAATCATAACTTGTGGAAAGGATATTAACACTCATGCTTCAGGGCTGCAGACAATCTTTAGATGTTCAAAATCATTATGAAACCTAACACGGAGCAGGGGGCAGATTACTCCACATCTGCTACTCCTGGGTTCTTGCACCTTCCTCTGAAGCATCTAGTGTTGCCAGAGATACGATGCTAGACTAGATGGACCTAGGTCTGATCAAACAGGGCAATTTCTATGCAGGAAGCTTACATTGCTTCTGTCAGGGTTGTACCTATGGTGTGGACAGAGGACACAGTGCTGTGGATTTAGAAGAGCTGGGAAGAGAACGAGAAGGAAGGTGGATTTAATCTTACAGCCGGTAAAGCGGCCCAAGCCTCATTGTTCGGGGCAAAGATTGTAAAACTTCCAGGGCCTTCGATTTCTGGTCTCAGGTTAGACCTCTCGGAATACAATTGCGTGGTGGAGGTGCCAACAATCCCCAGGGTGTCATAGATGTTTGAAAGTGGCAATGCTGAAAGAAGAAAACACCACATTGGATAACATGGTAGCAGTTCCAGCACACATTCATTCGTATCTCAACGCACATTGCTGACTTAAAACAGAGCTCCTGGCAAAAAAAATTTCTGGAAATGAACTATCAGCGAGCTAGGACATGAGAGGAAATCGTTTGTTACAGGTCTATGTGCTCTGTTATATTTTCCATGTTTTGCCCCCTCCACCTCTCCAAGACTTAGCAGGATATAATATAATCATACAATGCTGACAATTTCCTCCCCCATCCTCCAAGACTTCTGAAAAGGTGCCCGGTCAGATATATATTTGTTGCTATTAGAATACTAATTTATCATTTGCTGCTGTCCTAAAACTGGGCCAAATTCTGATCTTGAGTACAGGAATATAAATCCAGAATCGACGATCTGAAATGCAGTCACTTGGGTTGAATACTGGTGTAAAACTACAGCCCAAATCTGATGCCATGTAACTGGGGTTAGAAACTCAAGAACCAAAAGAGGTTTATCAGTTTCACTTAGCTTGTCATCAGACCCAAGGTTTCACATTTTTCCCCGATTGTTCACATTTACAGATGTGGGTTCAAATTTTGGGCTTACACCTTGTACATTTTGGTCTTAGGAGATGTAAACTGTACCTCTCTGCAACTACCTGGTATACTGTGTGCCAGAGAGAATCACGAAGACCGTGGTGGTATCAGCTTCCCTCAGGGTTTCTGTAATCTCTATTTGGGACTCCCTTCAGCCCCTCTCACCCTCATAGAAGCTGCCTCTGGGATACATTTTATAAATGCATCCACTGCTATTCTAACTACACCAACTCTGGGCAAGTGCTGTCCATTTCCAGATCTGACTAGCTGCAGGCACCCCACTAGTATGGAAAATGCATACCCTTGTACTACTGCAACATCCCACCAGGTAAACCTACTTCCAGCAGGACACACGAATGAATATGCTGGATAAATCCAATGCGAGCAGCCTCTCTTTCTCGCTCATGAACCCCAAATTCCACTGGGCCAGATCCTCTGCTGGCATAAATTGGCACCGCACCACTGTCGTCAGCAGAGCTTCCCCAGTTTGCACCAGCAGAGACTTTGGTCTGCAGTGTTGAAATTGATTAATTCCCATGGTGTGATGTCCCTCACCAACCTTTTGCTCCTGGGGGAGTTGCAATATTTCAAAGAAGATGACAAAGCAGAAGCCATTTCCTTTTTTCTCTATCTGGGGGATTTCCCACCTCTTTTTTGAGATCACTGAACTGTACCTTCTAATCAAACATTTTGCTAAATTCATATGCACTAAAACAGTAAGCATGCTCTGAAAGAACAGTGTGTTATTGGAGATAGTTTTAGATCAGATTTCCAGCAGAGCAATATTATCCATTTGAATGAGTATTTTCTAACAGCCAAACTATTCTTAGCTTAGAAGAATTGCATTCAATAGTTTTATGTAGCTAGAACATTTGTTAAAACTTTGCAAAGGCTGTACCGATGTGATCCATAATTTACTGCTCTACTGGGTGGGTTTACCCCTTTTTGGGGAGATGAGTGTAGAATATCTTACACCATGCCCCAAGAATCAAACTCACTTTGAACAATTGTCTTCCCTAGAGCTATATAATTATAAAGCAGCTACATAAATGGAAAACATTTTTACCAGCTGGGCAGCCTTTTTCTCCAGGAACCTTTTCATATCCAGGGCAGCACTCATAGCTGATCACTCTGTAATAGGACATAGACACAGCAAATGACGACACACAGTTTTTCAATCCATACTGCTTGTACTCAGGCAGCCCAAGATAATCATGGAGCTCCATTTGGCTACAGTTCCTATATATGGCATGCTGAGTGCCTAAAGCAAATCCTCCTTTGCTAAGTAACTATTCTTTAGGCAAGTCTATACTTAAAACACTGCATCAGCGCTTAAGGGAAGCTGCCCCTACTCTGACAGGAGATTTTCTCCCTTTGACTTAGCACTGTCTACACCAGGACTTAGGTTGATATAACTACATAGCTCAAGGGTGTGGATTTTTCACCTCCCCCCCTCCGAGCAATGTGGTTATACCTATATAAGTCTGTAACATAGACTTGGCCATTCTCTCTTTCAAGATTGCAGGCTTCAGTCTTCACAATCTCTCGACACAACAAAATTAATAACATTTCCATAGAGGGTTTGTTCATGATATAACCAAACAGCAGGCTGAAACCAACCTTACAATGCCAGTTGATGGAGTAGGAGGGCGACTGGTTTGCAACTACCATCACAGCAGAATTTTAAAAAGTTACTTTATTTATGTAAAAAACAAATCAGATGACTTGTCCCTCATCCAAAAAGCGGCCCAGAACTCAATGTAGCTGTCTCTGATTTTTTTGTAGCCACACAGATTCATTTTGAAAAATTAAGTGTGTTGGAGGCCAATTATACATATACCGTATGTAAGGACCTACACCGAAAGTGATCTATGAGTGACAGTGGACAGCAATTTAGACATGAGTTTTCAAAGAGACATAGCAATAAAAGAAGTCTGCCTGAATTTGGTCTTGGTTATGTATTCTTTGGTTACCTTTCCCTTTAGCATGCTATAGAGCAAAAGTGCAATACAATGGTGTTTGCAAGAAAATAAAGGTGGAAATTCAGTCTTAACGTTCAGCACATCCCTGCTGACAGGGCACCCAGATTTTTAAGTGCTGGTCAGCTTGTCCCTGAAGGAGGAGCGTGACACAGAAAATATCCTGGAGAATCCATTTCACCTAACCCTCTAATTAACCCAGTGCACTCTACATGGCTGTCCCTAGGGAAGTGCGGGGCCCAGGGCAAACCATCCCAGAAAACAGGCTGCAGCCACCCACCTCCTGCCTGGTTCCTACTCCCAGCCACCCGCCTTGTCCTGGCGCAAAGCACTGGGCCACCCAAAGCGCAGGGCAGTCACCCCAATTTGCTGTACCCTAGGGACAGCTCTGGCACTCTATTCCTGAAGGAGAATTTTAGTCAAGCAGCCCATTGATGATATACAAAAATAGAGGAGAGAAACCAATTTTCTTTTCTGGCCTTAGGGCAGGTCAACATCCCTAGGAACACAGCTAAGGAATTTGTCTGGTTGTAACCAAGTAATTATATTTCCCTTGAGCAGACCTGGGTTTGAGCTATCCCAGGCTACTAGCCAATGGGATTTTGCTTAGTCAGCACCAGTTAGGTGTATGTCCACATGCTGGAAGCACATGCATTCACACTGGATACTCCATCTGGTCTTCCTGCTAGCTCCACTCCTGAGCTAACACCAGGGGACTGAAATTGACAAAATTCCTTCTCTGAATTGCTCATTGTTAAGAACTCTCATCAGTTTCAATACCTGCTGGGTCATAATGATGGAAGTCCTCAGGGAAAAATGAGGGATGATAAACAGGCATAGAGGCATTGATTGATCTTTTGCTTATACCTTAGTAGCCAGTTGCTCCCCTCCTATTCATTAAGGCTACAGGGTTCATTGCATGTTTCATTTATTGTGAAGGGGAGTCACAGCCTCTTTATACAAACCGATCAAACTTCCATAGCCTTTCTTTTCTACAACGCTTACATATTTGCCTCCCTCCTCCTTCAGCAAGTCCTTCACGCCTTACTCCTACTATGCCTTAAAATTCACCACTGCAGTGTACACGACACCCCATTTTAGAGCAAAGTAACATCTTAAACAGGCACCTAGAAATAGCGTAATGGCAGTTGATATATGCAGTGCTAATTACGCTACGCTATTGTCCCCAAAGCAAACCATACAGGATTCAGGTAGGGTCTCCATGCAAGGTTGCAGCCCCACAAGGGGTCTGGCTCTTGGTTCTAAACCTGATAATTGTTCAGACTGTATTTCTCTTTTATAGCCAAGAGCTGAACTGTGAATTCTGTGGGCAGGCAGGTATAAATTGACAGACACAGTCCAGTAGTATTAGGACAGGTTTGAGGCAGAAAAAAAAACAACCTCCTTTTATTAAATGTTAGTCATTGTAACTACTTTGTGGGGCTTTGAGTTACCATGTCTTAAACGATACCTGGAGCACAATCCCTTGTGTCTACTTGGTAAGGAATGAAGCTGCAAGTACCAGTTTACTTTAGAACAAGCTATTTTGGTATTTCGTGGGCTTGTATACCACATTTAATCACTGTTTGGATAACATGTTGCAATTCTGTTATGTTTACCTTAACAAAGTAGCCTAATGTTTTCTTTCAACCCTGTTGTCAGTTCAACTCTTCCCTTTAGAAGAAGCCATAGCTCATTTAGGACAAGCTGTAACAAAGCTTTCACCCAAAGCTTAGGTATTTTATTAATTAGTAGAGCTGATTGGTTCACCCATGGCAGCTGTTTATAATGAGTGGGAAGGGGCATCTGTAATAGCTTATATTCATTGACATAAGAGGCCAGAAAAATCATTGGAACTTGCAAACTTACATCTACAGCTGCTGTGTAAATTATTGCAATTTGTGAACTAATCACCGATTGCAACTAGTCAAGTTGCAAGGATTTATAGCAAGGACTAAACCACTGATGGATTACAGACCTGTTGATTTCATTCAACTACTTATTCCCTCCCTGGGCTGTTAAAACAAAAAACCCAAACAACCCACCCATGGACCAGATCCTCACGTACTGTCAGTCAAGGTAGTTACCTTGACATACAGAAATTTATATCTGCTGAAGAGCTAGTCCAGTGCACGTACCACTTATTTACAGTTTAAGAAATAACTGCAGACAAACCTTGTTTTCAACTCTGTCTCCTTTAAAAAAGTTTCTATATTAACAGGGGGGGAAAAATCAAAACAGAATTTACCAATTTATTTTTCACTGGGATTTGTTTTACTGGTAACCTTCACAGCTGTTAGAAGGGGACAAAACAATTTGATCTGATGTCACCACAGTAAAGAAGTTAAGATACTTCTCTTAAAAGACACTTTTATCCCCACTGCTGAACTTCAGAATATAATTGAACTGGGGGCAAGTATGACTCGCACCCCCAAGAGCTTGGTTAAAAAACAAAGGAAAATCCAAAACTCTCAGACATGTCATCATTTGACCACTGTTCAAAAACAGTGAAAATGCTTTGAATTGAACTAGAATTCCTTTGGAATTAGAATTAGAGTCAGTAAATGAAACAAATACCTGCACTTCTGTGACAGCAGTAAATAAATTCCATGTCATGGTTTCCTAACAAAATTACAAAGCAAATCCAGACTGATTGTCTAGACATTATATATTCCATGGGGGAAAGAATTTGCCTAAAGCAATCCCTTCCTTTGACTACTTGAGATCTTAACACCCCGTTGTTCCACTTTTCTTAGCTATTCTGCATGCCATGTTCATTAGTAACACACACTTTTGTGTCCTTCCCCATGCCCCCAAAACTCCAATTTCTCTCTTTTTCAACCAAAGAAACTAAATCAAATCTAGACAGCTCCTCTGTTCAGAACTGTAATCAAAGGCAAGGAGCTGATTAAACAGAATCATTCTGAAACTCAGCATAACTAATTCTTGAGTTCTGATGTAGTCTTTAAAAGGCTAATTTACAGATTGATTGGAGATTAATGAGCTGTGACTAACAGAGCAGGATGCTATTGATATGGATCACAGAATGTGGTCTAAAGGCATTCCAGAGTAACACCACTGAAGGTGATAGAAAGCCTGCTGAGGGTGGTGAAGTTGAGTCAGCAGATAAAGGCTGGAGCCTCTTCCCCACAAGGGAGAGGGCCAATGGGTCCCTTAACAGTAGGAGGTGCTAACTGGAATGAGGTAATGGTTCTAGTGGCCAGGTTCCTACAGTGCCTCTGCCTGCCTTTGCCCAAGGTGAATCTCTCCTCCAGTGCAAGGGGCCTTGAAAGACACAGGAAGGTGTCACTTACCTGACCTATGTGCCTGAACCAGCCTCCCCATGCACCAAAGATGCCCATTTTTCTCCCACCTTGCTAAACTTCTCCCCATTCCTTTATCATAACAGGATTCACATCTCTTCCTCGCTCCTCTCTCCCCTTCACCTGTAGCCGGCATTCCTTGTGTCTGACTTGAGGAAGATGGTCAGCTCTTCTAGGCCAAGGCCATCCCTCTTTTGCACTTCCATAAGGCTCCACACAAAGTTACACGGCTGTGTAAGACACTGACCCAGCCACTGGAATTTTAAAATTGCTGCCATCACAACATTCCTGGGGAAGCAGGGTTGGGACTGTAAGAAGGGCTCTCAACATCAGCAGCCAATAAGAAGGCACCAAACACGTTCACTGGCCCCTGGAACTGGTGACACACTAGCACATGCTATCGATACCCAACCATCAGGGATAGAGTTTTGACCTTCTGTCGCAGAGTGACCAGCTCCATATCAGCCGGAAAAGAAAAAAAGCTGTACATTCTTCCTCTCCAACACGGAATTTGCTGTAGCCAGATATCTGTCTATCTAGGTCTTTAGATGGTGCTCGTATTTGTGATATCTATGCTGTGGTGACCTCTTGCCTGGGTATCCACAATACATTCTTAGATGCATCGGTCAGTAAGGAAAGTGGGCGGCTTAGTGGTAAAAGTTATAGGATGTAGCACCTCTTCTTCGGAGCCTACACTACCTCCCTGTTAGCTTCTGGGGGCATCCAAGATGTTGATTTTTATCTATAAAAGCCCTAAGTGGTTTAAATCCCGGCTATCTGAGAGGCTGCCTCTAGACCACTGGGGAGGTCAGCTGAGGTAGATTATCACTGAACCAGTTGAGATCAGCTAATGGGCCCTGGTTTTAAATCCCTAGATGCTGCAGGCAGGAAGGTATCATTAGGAGAATGGCTCAGCTGTGAAGTTGGCTCTCTCAGTCCATCGGAGCTACATTGTGTGCTTCAGGGCATGGAATAAGACTCATCTGCATCTTCCAGCTTTTGCCTTTGGAGGGAGGAGTGGAGCTGGCAGGTAGGGCATAGAGCTGTTCAGGAGAGGGAGTCCACTTGCTTTGCTTGTTAATGAGATCATCCATCTAAATTTTTGTGCCTCTGCTTACCGCTTGCTCCATAAACACATTTTAAAAGGCAGTAAAGAAGCCTGGGCTCAGTTCAGGGGGCAAGTTGCACGATGCCATGGGGAAAGAAGCTACAGTATGTCAGGCAGGTGAGGGAGAAGATTGTAGTACATCACAACAAAGCGAGAGACATCGGGGAAGACTGGAAAAAAGGGCCCAGGCTCATTTATGCAACAGTTGTTGGTAGCTGTACTGTCAATGTCAGGGCAGATGAAACTGCAGAAAGATCAGTGGACCACCAGGGTTTATAGTAATATTTCTAGCAAATGGAAGGTTCCAAACAGAGGACCAAATTCTGTCCCGTTACTTCCGGCAACCCCCCGTTCAAGCCCACATGTACCAGTTAGGCAGAATTTTGCCCATTATGTGCATATTCCCCTATGAGCCTATATGCAAGTTTATAATCAGTGTGAGCACTCAGTTATGTTTTGTTCTTCCATAACTATACGTTACATAGTTTACAACAAAAATCATTAAATACACTTCACAACTCACAGAGCAGGCTGGTGGTATGCTACTTGACAGCACTTGAATTTGCCCAATACAGTACATGTTTATGATGTCTGATCATTGGTTACAGGTCATTACATCTCAGCACGGCTGGTGCCAACCATGCGGGTTAAATAAGCAACCAGTCAGAATGCCCTCGTACAAAGAGCGTTAGTCATATGTTCTGTAACCAGCATTTCCTGCCCTCCCAGTCAAGTAGTTTCAAGTAAAATCTTTAGAGTTATTAAATCAGATTTTAGTTTCAAAAGACTATGCTGTAAAAGTCAATATGCAGTAAAACTTAAACTGAGCTTCCCCGTTTTTGTTAGTCCTTGTTTCACACAGTTGTGTTAGGATTCAAAATTAAAATGTAAGTGCATTTTTCAAGGTAATAAAAATAAGCTCAAGCATACATTACCAAATAAAGATCCATTTATAATAATTTGCTGTAATGAAATCCATGTGTTTTGTTTTTATAACAAGAACCAGAGACTTGCTCTTTTCCCGAGCTGGAGAAATCACGTCAGACGAAAGAAGAATGTTAATTTAGCACGGGAACACAGGAAAGCGTTAAAGGGAAGCTTAATACTATCAATGATTTTGAAGGATTTAAAATAGCAGGATTTATGCAGGTTATCTTTTTGTTCTTAACAGAAAAGTGAGGCGTTTAATTATATCCATGATTCAAAAAGCATAAGGCTCTAATAGTGCTGCCATGGGTTTTCGGAAAATATAAACACAAAGCAAGTATGGGAATGTAGAAAGATAATCCAAAGGCAAAAGGTATTTTATTTAACTACATAACCAAAAGTTGAAAATTACTTAATTGCCAAAACAAAGATCTTGCTCATTAAATCTAAATAATATCAGACATCTCGTCCACTGTCTCATCCCACATCATCTAATTTTTTCCAAACAACACAATCCAATTATTTAGCAAAGAAGCAGACAAGATGGTTGGAGTCACATTTGATACGCGTTGAAATCTCCATTATTATTCATCAGATCATATATGCTCAAGTATTTTACAGCAATGGTCCAAAATGATATGACTTAAGGATCCAGGCGTGCAAAAACTGTCTAACAGGCAGGTGCTTAACATATAATGCCTCTGGGAACCTCAGCCAACAAGAGCACTCTCAGAGTGAGTGTGGATCCACACACCTCCTACAGACACCAGGGAATCTGCCAGGTAAGAGACAGGCCCTGCACCCTTTCTCCACATGGAGAGGAGGCAAACCATGCACCTCGCACAGGTTGATGGGGGGGGAGGCAGTAGTTTGCAGTGCTAAAATAGAAAGTGGCTATCTGCAGTTCCACTTGCCAGTTCATATAGCTGACCTTGACTCTCCTATTCAGCCCTGTTCACACATGTAGGTTTCCCATTGCCTCACCCCTGTGTTTTTTATTCTTATTATTCCCAGGGAGGAGGACCAGGGTGGGGAGGAGAGGTTCTGGGGAGCCAAATCCTGTTGTTGGAAATTCTTCTTGTACAAGAGACTCATTGCTGCCTCGGTTAATGCTGGCATCTACGCTTCTGTCATGCTAAAATATTTTTGTATTAGAAGCTTGGGTAGAAGTAAAAAAGATTGATGTTAAGAGGAATTCTCTTGCCTCAACTGAGCTACGAATGCGACCATCTGTATGGTCAGCTATCACTTACTCCAGTGCCTTTAGGGGGAGATGTATCAAATTCAGTTGCTAGAGCATTTCTTTGCTTATGTTGCTGGGGTCTTCAATTTATTGTTTATTCAAAAGTTGAAGACAACCACAGCTAGTTGTCTTCATCCCCCAGTAGTGCTCATGACTTGTCTGAATTCATGCTATGAAACTTGAATAGCAATGCTATAAGACTTCTGTATCCCTAATGCATGGTTAGCTTTGAGGCCTCTGATGATGATGCATTAATACTGATGAAGGACCCTATACTTATACTTATATTGGTGACCCTATACTTCCACGAGTGGTTTCATTTACCTCAATTGGGACTACTCACAGAAAGGGATCCCCAACCGATACATGGGTATCTTGTCCTCAGAGATTTGGTTTTCTTTGAGAAAACTGCCAATAGTACTGAATACAATTGTGGTTTGTGTTATGTGAAGACTCATAGAATATTAGAGTTGGAAGGGACCTCATGAGGTCATCTAGGCCAACCCTCTGCTCAAAGCAGGACTAATCTCAGCTAAATCTCATCTATTTGGAATGTGAGTCAAATCACACTCATTTCACAAAGGCCACCTTGTAGCTGTCAGGTAGTTGATGTTGTCAACCCCTGTTTTTAAGTTGGTATGCTAAAAATGTGAGCTGCTGTAGGACTGCCAGTCCCTAGAGCCATCTAGATTTGGTCCTCCTGAGTTTTTTGCATTATTGTATCCTCTGGCTGTAGTGAAAATTTTGGCCAAGGTGAACGAAACCATTTGGTATCACTTCGTATTTTCAGTGTGATAATCTAGGCCTTCTCCAGGTTTTAATTAATTACAATACCTTCATGTAAAGACTAAAGAACCCACTCCTTTAGTGGAATTGAATGGAAATGTGCTGAAAGTCCAGAAACTGTGCCAAGTGGCAATTTCTGTACTTTCTACCTCTTTACTATACAAACAATTAACACAGGGTTAACTGTTAACATGAGACTCAGCACATCCAGTTGAACCAATCCACTGTTTTCTTTAGAAGCCAACTTAAACTCCAGTTTGTCCATTCAGGTAGACATAGTGAAAGGTCTCTTAGTTTGCTTTTTAGCAAAGAGTTTATTTCATTTGCACTCCAGAGACAGTTAAGACATCCTAACAAACCTGGTTCCATGCTGGACTGGGCAATAAAACACTTTCCCAAACGTTCTCTCAAACATTGGAGGGATTTGATATCAGTTCTCTTGACCAAATTATTTTCTACACATGATCTCAATCAAGTAGAAATCACTAATCCTTTCATTTCAACCTTTGTATTTATTTTAAATTTGCATAGAAACCTGTGTTTAACATTGGCGCTAGAAAACATAGAACTAGCTCACATAAAACCCTGTGACTGGCACCTGCCTCAGAGAAGCTTGTGAAGCTACCTCGGACCCCAAAATTATGATTTTCTGGGGCTTGCATGACCTTGCAGAGGCTTCTGTCTCTTGGAAGATGGACAGACTTCATCTCGAGTCGAGCAGCAAGCTGGGCATACACATTCTGAATTATATGAAGACTGCACCTTTCAAAAGAACATGCTGAGGCTGGTTACAAAGATTACTTTATGCCACGGCTACTTGAATATTAATATTTGCAGGTTTGGGCATAGAACTGATCTGAAAGCCGAATGAATTTTTCCTGAAGGCATCATCAGAAAAAATATTGTCTTAAACTGACCACACCCTCTGCCTTCTGTTTTTCTCCTTTACCCAAATATCTACATATGCAGATGCATTTTATGAATTGAGGTATGGGGTCTAGGTCTGGGAGAGGCACAGTTAGATATTAAACTGCACCGGTACATACTTCATCACAGCACTGAGAGCTCTGTAAGTGCAGAAAAATACACCCCAATTTATAATAAATAATTGGGCTTTGGATGTATATAGCACTTTCCATCCTTAAATCTCAAAAGTGTTTGAGGATCGTTATCACCATTTTACAGATGGAAAATCATGAAGCACAAAGATTGATTTGGGAGCAAATGAATGCTGAAGACAACAAGTAACGCATAAGAAATAAAAAGGCTCCCCATGTTTTTGTTCACTAAGAGTGAAATTAATACATTAATTCCAAGGCTTTGACACTACTTAAATCCCACTTAAGGCCTCAACACAAGTGACCCTTTCCTGTCCAATGGTTTCCCAACTCTCGAGAGTCTAGCAAGAATTTGTGTCTGACCGATCATTCCGCATATTATAAGAGGTCTGCTAAGTATGAGTGCCTTTCCCCAGAACGCGCTGTTTAAAAATCAGTTAGAATACTAAGAACATTTTTAATTAAACTGATCTGAAGTGTGTATAAACGAGCAGCCCTACGCTGTCATCTGAGGTCCAGCATGTTTAATAACAGCTGTTTCATTTTCATAACAGCAATTTGTTTTGAGCCCCTCACCCCCACCCCCAAAAGCCTGTTGTGAAGCTTTTTAGGGAGATTTCTGGATACTGTCAAGTACTTACGTTGATTTGCCACAGATTTTTCTCTGGTACCACTGTTTGCAGTTTGTGTAGTATTTCCTGTTTGTTCCAATAAGCTTCTGCACAGCACACACATTGGGGCTATAGATAAAGAAAGACAGAACAAGATATTGTAAGCTTCTCCCTCCTTCAGACATATAATATTAAGAGATACTGCATCAACAGAAGGTCTGAAAAGCAGTACTTTGCATTTATGAAGAAACATTTTATAGCTGCAATTTACCTTTCTAAGAGATCAGATTGCAAAATGACGATTATAAATTAAACAGAGTTGAGAAAGAGCTCCCTGTTCATTAAGCCAGAATTTTTATTCCTTCTTGAATGCAAAAACTAGACCTTTTCCACCCCTCTGACAATAAAAAATTTACAGCTAAAATTACAATTGCATCAGTGTTTCCACTATGGACACCTACTCATTAGGGAAAATAGGCTAGACAACAAGATGAAGCTATTTAAATAAATATAACCAAAAAACCCAAACCACTTACTTGCTTTTTTTAATTAAAAATATTAGAAACCTGAGCTGAAGATTAGACTAGAACCATTTTGTACATGAACTTAGAATTAATGTTACTCGTGGTTAATTGGCGCTACTGTTTCAACATACCGTGCTTCTCCGAAAATAAGACAGGGTCTTATATTATTTTTTGCTCTGAAAGATGGTTAGGGCTTATTTTCAGGGGATGTCTTATTTTTTTCCATGAGTGTAAAGTGTATGGGGACCTTTACTTGTGAACCGCTTGTAAACTGTAACTAGGGCTTATTTTTGGAGTAGGGCTTATATTTCAAGCATACTTCAAAAATCCTGAAAAATCATGCTAGGGCTTATTTTCGGGGTAGGTCTTATTTTCGGGGAAACAGGGTAGTAACTCTTTGATAGCATGGATTAATGAGAGCATGTTGATAGTATCCATCAGCTATCCTGCACTCTGGCCCCAAACCTGCAAAGCACCTACACACACGCTTAACTATAAGCCAATGACTAGTCCCACGGAAGTCAATGGATTAGGGCCAAAGTGCTCAGCAACTCACAGGATAGAGCACATGTGAAAGAGTCCCTGAAGTGCTAACTGACCAATAGGGGCCACAGACAGGTTTGTACACTAAACTCTGCTGATTTCAGGAGTGGTAGGATATGGGACAGCAAATGCTGGCAGTAGGGACCCAGTTTGTTGCCTTCAGGGGTGGGATGTCTCCCCCACAGAGTACTGCCCCGGGTCCTGATCCCTAGACGTGCTGAACACCCACTACTCACATCCGAGTTAACAGGAGCAGTAGATGCTCAGCACCACGCAGGATCAAGCTCTGAATGGAACTCTGCTCCAATACAAATACATGGTTGGCTTTCCTCAATCAGTTCCCAGCAATTGCAGCCCCAGGTTACTAGCGACCTACTCCTGAAGAGCTCAATTCACTGAGCCATAAACTCAGGGGGAGAGGGAAAAAATCACAATGGGCTCATGTTATTTAAGACTTCCTCAGGCAAAATATATTACGGCCTGTTTTGCACATATGCTCTGAGGCATTATCAATAAACAACGTTTACTTGTCCAAATGAACCCAGGAAATGTTATGATATGGCACCGATCCGTCCTTCTCCACCTGTGTGTTTTCTTCATTTTCTCACTATTGCACAAAAACCTCCCTTCTCCACAACGGGCTGGTTTCCCAGTCATTCATCTAAATTAGTGAGATTCTACTACAGGTTTGCTAAATCCACTGCCAGTCCCGGTGGGAGCTCGGCTTTTCTTCAGTAAATCTTCGTGAATCTCGCTGCAGCATTCATCTGTAGAGACAGGGCCTGATCCTGCTAGGTGCCAGAAACAGGGCCCGATCCTACTAGATGCCAGGCACGTTTGCCACCCACTGAAGTCAATGGATCACAGTTGCCATCATCATTGCCATTTCCAATAAAAAAGTGCGTTTCTGCTTGAAAGCATTCATTTCAGTTCACACACGAAACATGAGGCATTCAATGGAAAAAATTAAAATCTAAAAATAAACCAGGCTGCCGACTCTGCAGCTGGTATTCTTTGGCCTAGCCTTATGGACTTCAGCTGTGCCAACAGACACCAGTGGAGGGTCTGCCCCAAAAGTATAACCCACGGACATTCCTGCACCTTCTGACTCCGCCTACCTTGGCAACTCTTGAACTGCGGTGATCAAATCTGGTTACTAACACATGCCAACTAAAGAGCTCCTAGATTTCAGTGCCCATTTGATTGGCAGCGGACCATCCCTCCAGTATTCAGCCTTTTCACGTCTGGCTACTGAAGAATAGTGAATTTTATCATTTTTTCTGCCTCTTTTGGAATAGTCTCCTACTTGTTAAGATGCTGTTGAAGAAATGCTTAGTACTTTGAGGACTGCTTAACCAATATCTCCCTGACTTTTTGTTTTTAAACTAAAATACTGGAGCTACATGTACTGAAAAATAAAAAAGTGAACAGCAGCTGCAATTCCATGCAGGTTCAGGAAAGAAAAAATACTGGTCTGTGTTTTCAGCATCCCCTAAGAAGGCTGGAGCAAATGCTTCCCACAGTGTATACTCTAGTGTTCTGCCTAGTTTAGATTTCAATGAGTTTGGCTGGGTCTACGCTGACAGCGGGAAATTCGGCGCCGTCAGTTCGATGTCTCTGGATCGACTAAGCGGTCTGTGTAGACCCGCTCAGTCGATCCAGCAATCGACATAGGAAAACCACCCCGGTAAGTGGCGTAGCGCTGTGTCGAAGGGAACGCTGTTCCCTTTGGCGCAGCGCAGTGTGGACAGTGCGCGGAGCATACACAGAGAAGTCGACGGAAGAGACGCAAGTGATTTACGTCACTTGCGTATCTCCCATCGACTGCCGCTGAATCTGGAAGGTAAGTGTAGACCAGGATTTTGTCAGTATTCTACACTGTCTACATTTAAGTCCCTTATTTCAGCTGTGCAACAATTCACTGGGAAACCAGTTGATACATATATATAAATTGTTTCCTTTTGTCTAACACCCACTGCTAGCCAGTTGGTCCTTAACTAATATCCTTGGAGCAGGGACTGTCCTTGAAAGTTTGGATCAGCCTAGCACATAGTGGATGCTGTCAAAAATAAGCTGCTTGATCATAAGGATTTCCTCCTACCTGCCTTTAACTGGAGTAAGTCTCTGCCTATTTTAGGCCAGTGGAAATGCATTACTGTTACTCGATATTTTTTCAAGCAAATATTTCTATGTTGGTGTTAATTCACCTTCTACATTTAACTACAGTCCCACTCACAGATCTGCCCCCTGTTCACTTTTTTAAAATGTGCAAACATTGTCACTTATTTCTATCGCTCCAGATTCTGCCTGCCCACCCCCATCTCCCCCTTTCTTACTGAATAATATCTTTCTATGCAATTAGTACTATTGGCTTCAATAGGACTACTCATGGAGTAATGCAGTAGTCAGCATGAATAAGGGTAACAGAATCTGGCCCTTCTAAGCTCTCTGCTAATGATAAATGAGTGTACTTTATGTCCAAGAATCCTTTGGCAGTCTTTCTACTGCCATATCTGTGTTTGACACATCCAGAAGTTGGCATCCAAATACGTAGCTTGCTCTCACTTGATGCTAACAAAACTGCACTGTTTTTAGAAAGCTCTGTCCAGCAGAAAGGAATTAGTACGCCAAATTCTGCTTTCAGTTTCACTGGATTGACATCAGTGTAACTGACTGCGGAACGTGATACACTTCGTCTATACACACTCGCTTCTTAAAAGTTGTTCTCCCATTGCAGACAATGCTGCTAGGAAAGTGGTTGCAGAAGTGCTTCTATTTCTATTGATTGTATTGGCAGCAACATTCTCCTCTGTCTCCAGAAATGAAGGAGAAATACATAAATAAGGTAAGTTACCCACAGCCCTATCTTATCGATTTGCACACTTTCATCTTAAAGGTATTGATAGAATTTGGCCATTGTTTAGTTTCAAGGCATATGTACATGGAGGGCAACATTGTATGTCAATTGCTTAAGGTAAACAATAGCCTCTAGAACTCATTTATTAAGGTTCTGTATCTTATTAAACACAAACTAATATACTGCTTTTACAACAGCGGGTCTAGTTTCCAAATAAGTGTTGATTGTGATATTTCACCATTTTTTCCTCTTTAAAAAACCTCCCCAAAACAAAAAGCATTTTATGATCTTGACTCCAACTACCTATCTGACCTGTAGCTTCTTTAATCAACATCATGTTGTAATGATGAGTCATGGATTTTTGTACCCAGTTCAGATTCTATGTGATTCCCAGTCAGATCTCAAGACAGGTGTGAGTCAGTGACAAACGGCAGATTTCACAGTTAGTGTCATAGCTAACAATGCATCTGTATCAATAAAACCAGTCATCAGTAACATGTTATTAATAATGTGTTACCCATCCACGAGAAGACTTCAGCACACGTTTTTGGATGCTCATTGAGAAGCATACAACTAAAGAACTGATTACATGTGTCAAGAATGCTTTCAAGATCTAATGAAAAGAAACAGGACAGTTGATGGGGGGGGGAGCCCTTTGAAATGTGTCTGACATTACTTCAGAGTATGTAAAAATAAAATTAAACCAGAAATACCCGTTGAGACATCTCAAAGCCACAAAAGGTAAGACAAATTAAAACTTCATCCAAACACTCCATAGAAAATTCACTACCAGATGCTGTAGTCCTGATTTTATATGAAGTTCAATGTAGTTCTCTGGATAGTCTGCAGTCACAAATATAAAGATGGTCCCTTCCTTAAGGAGCCAGCAGTCTACCATTAGAACTATGCCAGGATCTTTATAGATAAGAAACAGATAATAAAGTCCTTGCCGTGAAGGACTTACATTCTAAACAGAAATTCTTTTAGGAGAGATGTATAAATATAAAATTGTGAACTGGTGCAATACAATGCAATACCAAGGCACCCTAAGGAAAAGTAAGAAAATCTGTTGTTACTTTGTGACACAATCTCCCTACTGTTTATATTTCAACAATATACAGTATAACATTGTTAGTTTTGCAGACATTAGTTCAGTAGAACAGTATGCATAGAACACATTGTGTTTCTAGAAGTACCTTTCAACCCCAACCCTTAATAAAGCTACTGAAACCCATCTGAGCTCCATTAGGAGGAAAAGGGGGCACACACACAGGGCCTTACTAATGTTGGAACTTTTTGCTTTCCCATTGCAATGTCATTATGGGCAGTATTTCCCAACACATTCTTTCCTGCTTTAGAAGCACAGAAAGATTCAACTTGTCTATAGGTAACAACAGTACATCCGCCAGTATTTGGAAGTGAACCATGCTGGAGAGAAGCTGAATTTTGGTGTCCTCGACCATGCCTCCAAGTTGTAGCTGATGCCTTCATCCTAGCCACTCTAAATTTCACAAGGGGTGTGTATAGATCGACACAGACACACCCCCATGAAATTGTACCTCCGGGCTTGCAGCCACACATTCTGGTAGCCCCGGTTGATTACAGGCAGCCGCTAGTTCAGCCGAGCATGTTTCATTGCGCTCGTTCTGGCGGATTTAGCGGGGGTCGGTCCTGCTTTGAGCCTAGATGGCCCGAGGCCCCTTCCAACCCTCACTTCTCTCGTTCTAACCCATAAAAGCGACAGAACAGCCCCCCGGGCCATCCGCTCCCTGCTCGCCCAGGAGAACCGAGCCTCTCTCCGGAGCGGTCACAGCCGGGGGGAGCGAAGGGGGCGGGATCGCCCGGTCCTGCGGCCGGTCCGTCCGGCGCGGCTGGAAGCGGAGCGCAGCGGGAGGCCGGGCGGCCCCGGGACCACTCGCTCCCGCTCGGTCCCACCCGCTCCGCGCCGGGCCGGGCGAGCGCCCTCGGGGATGCCCCGGCGCCCCCCGCGCCTCCCCGGGGCGCCCGGGGCTCGCCTTACCCGTGCTGCCGGCCGCGCAGCCGGCTGTGCTGCAGGACCTGCTGGTAGGGGGACCTGGCCGCCCCGCACACGGCCGCCGCCAGCGCGAGCAGCAGCCCCAGGCGCGCCATGGCCGGGCGGGACGGGCCGGGCCGGGGAGGAGCGAGTGAGCCCCGGCGCCGCGGCCGCTGGTTAAATAGGAGCCGGCGGGACGGAGCGGGGCTGGGCAGGGGGCGGGATCGCCCTGCCCCGGCTGCCCCCGGGCCGAGGAACGCGCCTCCCGCCCCCGCCGCGGCCGGAGGGGGCTCCTGGCCTCGCCCCCCCGTCAGGGAGGGCAGCCGATCGGAACCGGAGCGGGAGCGTTCACACAGCAGCAGCCAAAGCGGAGGGAGCAGTGGGGGGGAGCGAGAGTCCAGCCCCGGCCCTGCCTCTCCCCCTTGCTCGGTCTGTCCTCCCTTCTGTTCGCTCCTCGCCGCCGCCGGCCCATGGTCCTGCGGCGGGGCAGATGGAGGGGACGGGGCTCGGGGGCGGAGGGGCGAATAGGGGAGCAGGTTGGGGAGGGGTTTAGGGACAGGAGGGCAGATCCGGGGCCATCTAAACACATTAACAGGCTTGAGAATCCTGCTCCGGCTTGGCAGCAAGGGGCGAGAGCCAGAAACCGCCCCCACCCATGACAGCTTTCAGGATGTCAGGGTGTCTTCCCTTGCCGCTTACGTAGCCTCAGGTAGAGCATGAATCGGTTCACACACAACAAAGGGCCTCCCTTTCTCCTGACTGTCAGAGGGGATTGGCTTTTGAATCTATCCCCCCCCCCAATACTTCCAGGTTTGTGTTTTTATTTATGGCAGGTGAGGCTTGACATCGCTCTCCCTTGGGCCTGGTCCACCCTACACCGGTAGGTTGCTGTCACCTGGCTGGGGCCGGCCTAGCTGTGGAAGTGTCTTCATTTAAATTTGGCTCTGGAGAGGTAAGTGCGTCTTGCCACTGATTTAGTACCACCACCTCCCCGCGTGGCGTAGGGTCTCAGTTGAGGTAGTTAGGTTGCCTGGTACCGACCTCCCGGAGCCATCCCACAGTGCCCACCCTGACACTGTAATCGACACAAGCGCTCCTGGTGAGGCTGCGCGCCATGGACACGAGGAGCCAAGCCTGCGTGCACACAGGTGATATAATAACCACAGTGGCCATCTGCTGACACAAGTTGGCTCATCATCATTTTGTCCTGTAGATAGGCCCCCCCCCCAATTCTTACCTGTGCAAAGCCAGTGTGGCAGCCTCTTTGTGGCTTCCCGTGCATAAGAGGGATGCTTGGATTGCTGTGGAGCAGCTCCTTTGACAGTCCATTGAGTCCACACCTGGGCACTCAGCAAAGGAAACAAAAGAACACCGCCATCCTCAGTGAGTCCCAGATGCCAGAACCACCCTAGGAAGGTATTTTTGAATTACCACTGTTCTGTCCTGCATTCCTTTTACCCTTTGCTTTTAGGCATGTGAATAGATGTCCAGGTTGACTGGGAATACGTTCCCAATGGACTTTCCCCACACTCATGAATACTCTAGAAACAGTCACATACGAACCTGCACTCATACAAACAGGCTTTCATACACATTTTAAGACTCAGCAATGGCCAGGAATGGCAGCTGCTTAAACAGCAGAGAGGAATCGACTTCATCTCAAGAGGACTCACCAAGCCAAAGAGAAGCCGCCTTTGGCAATAATAAACGTTATTTAGAAACTTTTGGGGGATAAACAAATCTGAAGGCTGGAAAGATTAAAGTGTTTAGATTATAAATGTTGACGTTTTTTGTTTGGGTTGTGTAGGAAGAGCAGGAGTTTGGTGGTTACTTCTGGAGAGTCTCTGGAAAACTATTCCAACAGATTTCTTGAGAACTTGAAATGGAAAAACTTCATTTGGATCCACAGCAGCATAGAATTAAGAAGAAATACATGGTTGGCCATAATTATTGTCCAGTAATCTGGTCATTGTAAAATATATACAATCAACACAGCCACATTCATTTCCAGAAATGATTTAATCTCCCTTTAATTTTAATCTGTGTTTGAAGTAGATTTGACATCAAGAGCTATTTTCCCAGATTACCCTCAATTTTCATTTGTACAGAGCTCATTCTGTACACTGGCTCTGAAAATTTTTTGAAGACTTTTCAACCTCTTAACTTCAGTGAACTACATTCTAACAAATGAACAAACTGATGTGGAAAGCCATTAAACACAGTCATTCATGTATTTTTTTCTTTGGACACTTGAAAGAATATGGAAAATTTCCCATCACCATCAAGAGGTGACAGCTGAAATTAGACAACACCCTAGTATCTTTGCAGACTAAACGAACAAGTTTGAAACCAAAAATTGAACCAGCCAAATGAAACTGTTGGGACTTACTTGTATTTAGTTGTTTGTTATTTTTGTACTGCACTTTCCTAGACAGCCGCTTCTGTAAAGCAGGACCCTGAAAATGTCTAATTTAACCAGTAGTTAGATGACATAGGAATAACAGAACTCAACCAGTGAAATGCTGGAGTTCAGGTATCTCAGCACCTGGCAGGATCAAGTTTAACTGTGAGAGAAAAAAGCAGCCGATTTAAATGAGCATGACTCCATTCACTTCAGTGGAGCAATTCTGATTAAGGCAAATGAGATCTGGCCCCACGTTTCATGATACAACTGATTTAAGGTTATGGGGACCAAGTTCTGCTCACTTTACTCACCTGAGAAATTCCACAGAAGACAAGCAATGGAATTTGGGACTGTGTTTCTCCCCTGCCAATGCCTCAAGCTCTCCACACTTGTTTCTGAGATTCTTTAATCTTTTTCAGTTTGTGTGTCTGCACGTGGTCCCCTTGCTGATGGTGAGACAGGAGGCCATTTCTCGCTTTCACCATTCCATAGAGCGCTGACTGTGTAAGTCATCATGCCGGCAGAATGCACCAGCTGGAGAGAGGTGATGCTAGCCACAGTTCAATGCTTAGTTCATTTGTTATTTCAGGAAACACAAAGCAGCTGTTTAAATTCTAGTTCCTGGACACGTTCCCTTAACAAACCAAAGTCTTGTGGATGGCAGAAGATCACAGTGTATGCACAGCTAGCTGAGCAATGTGCTGTGGGCTTGATCCAGAAAATACTTAGTACCAAGTCAATGGGACAACTCACAGCAACTCATTAGGTTCTAAGTGTTTGCAGGATTGGGCCCTAAGACACTTTACTGACAGAAGATTCATATAATGTGATATTGTAACAAGGGGGTTGGAGTGCACAAAAAAGGACACACTCACCGCACACACACCTACCCCCTTGCTCACTTGTTGGGTGTATTGAGGCTTGATCCAAAGCCCTTTAAAGTTAATGGAAAAACTCCCATTGACTTCAGCCGACTTTGATCAGGCACATAGACCCACATCCTCAAAAGGTATTTAGTTGCCTGACTCCCACTGAAATACTTAGATAAATCTGTGGGCCACAAGACCACTTGGCATGAATGAAATGAACTGTATTTGGCCCTCTCTTTAAAATTCCAGACCACAGGTATTGCACTGAAGAAAGTTAAATAGAATATTCACATCATTACTATTTATTTTCATTATCTGATATTTAAAGTTTCATCCTCTTACTCTCCTTGCTCCTTTTTCTCTTCTGTTTTCCTTATTAATATGCCCCTTTTTTCGCCCCCATCCCTTTTCCATTGCGTTTCCTTTTTACGTCTTTTTAAGCTCTCCCTCTCTCAAGTATGTGCACGCACACACACCTTTCTGCCTGCTTTCCAGGCTCCATGTGTTAAAGACATTGCAGATGCCCTTCTGCAGAAAACTCTTGCCTTCACACATGAATCTGGCTATAAAAGGAAACTGATTAGGATCACATAATCCTAGTAAATTTCCCTTTGCGGCCAGCTCCCCATGATGTATCCAGAGTTTGCTGAAGAAGGAAACTAGCTAATCCTAATTTCCTTCTGCAAGTGCCTGACACACACAGCCTGCTGCAAAGGGGAACTGACTAGATTTATTCCCCCATGCCTTTCAGATCCATGGCTTTAAAGACTATGTAAGTATAAAGTACTGTTATTAGATACAGTAATACCCGGATCAGATATCTGGTCAGTATAGATGTAGCAATATTAGCTTTCTCTACAAGCTCTGAAAAGTCTGCAGACTAACCTCACTTATGAAAAAAATGCAACCTGTTCTTAGGAAGTATTTGAAGCATAAATTTAATGCCATTAAGAAAATGTTGCAGACTAATAAATAAAACCATTCACAGTGCTGGTCAGAAACTTATGCAATTAGTAGAATGAAAAATGGGGAATGAAACCAAACGCAGAATACAAACCAAATTGAAGCATATTTTCTTTAGTTAATTTAATGTCTGTGAAAAGTGCCTGCGTAAAGCCCTGCGAAGGGAAACCCTTTAACAGAACAGGAACATGAGCAGAGGTACTGAAGCCTGCTAGCACTTCCCCAAGCCCAGATCCACAATGCATTGTGATGCCGAGCGTCAGGGCAACCAGAAAATCCACCAAGCCTCAGTTGAGTGCCTAGGTGCCTATAAAACGAATGGGGAGAGTTAGGTGCCTTAGACTGCAAGCCACAAATCCATCACCGTAGGTGGGGAGCCATCTGAGCCACCTCTCAGGGGAGTACCCTAATCACAATCTAAGAGTAATCTAACTTTGTCACTGGCCTAATTAATATTTAATTATTCAATTATTTAATTAAAGGAGACCCGCATCAGACAGTTCCATAGCCTAATAGCTCAGGCACACATCTGAGAAGTGGCTGATCCTTATTCACATCCCTACTCTCCCTCAGGAGGGGGAACTTGGACCGGGGTCTCTCACATCGTGGATCCCTATCCAGACAAGTGCTTAGAAAGTGTTAATTGCAACATTTTAGCTCACAAGTTTTTCACCATGACCTATTTTCCGCTAGCCATGGCAGCATTTGGCCTCAATAGCAATTACTATCCAATATTTTGCTTCCGTTTGGTGCATTATTGTGCCTAGAAGAAGCTGACGCTTTGACAATTCTGGGACAAACACATCGGCTTTCACACCTGGTAATACAAGCTTACATCTGTATATAAACATATCTAATACTTTGTCAGAATATTACAAGGGTCTTGTATTCACACACACATAAACACGCACTCACAGAAAATAGACTAAAGACTTGCAGACAGAAGTCCAGAAGCTGGGCTCATGTCCTTTCAAAAATCTGGTCCTTCATCTGTTTTCTATTTTTTCCCCCCAAAATCTGAGATAGGTGATGCATTAAAATTATTAGACAATACAATACTCCAGCTATATTCAGAGGCTACAGGGCTACTTATCCACTCTTTCCCATATAGGACTGCAGGGGGAGAGAAAGGTTGAAAACAGTCCCTACCAAGCATTTCTAGTGCTCATGCGTTCTCTTTTCTTTCTAATTTTGCAATTTCTCCCCACATTTCAACAGACTATGAAGAACTGATGGAAAATATATACCCATAAACCCTGAATCATGGTATTTATTTACATTTAGGCCTAGCAGCACAAGCCATGGAAAACTTCAGGGTACCATGGGAGAACAAACCACTTTGAGAGTGGAGTCTTCAAACTTTAATATGGATAAAAGAAAGTTTTTTCTGGCTCATTCCAACTCATTTAAGTGTTTGATGGATGCCCAATGTTAGTGCAGTAATCTGCTGTGGTTGGCTGAAGGCCATCTTTTAATGTAGCAATAGAGCAAATTTTCAAGTGTCCTGAGCCAAACTATAATAGACTGTTATTTTGGGAGGAAAAACTTTGATGTCTGATTTCTTTTACTTCATTATGATCTAATGTTATTGCCTGAAAAAATTATCTTCATTAGCTTTAATTAAACTATGAGAGATTGAACATGCTTCTAAAGTGAAAGGAAGATAGCCATTTCCTGCCAAAAAGATACAAAAGCCATGCTGTGTCAATAACGCATTTTATAACTAGAAATAAGCTGTAGCCAAAACACTGCTTCTGCACTCTTGCTAGCTGTGCGTGAAACCCTGGCCCCACTGAATCCATGACAGAATTCCCATTGACTTCAGTGGGGCAGGGATTTCACCTTCTGTGGCCTGGAAAAGACTCCAGAGCTAAACTCCAGACTTAGGACTTCACAACTCAGCACAAGAATTTCCATGTGGATTTTTAGGGAGACAGTGCCACGTACAAAAGCTTTTCCCCATCTCCACCCCATAATCACATACTCCCCCTCCACAAAACCCAGAGGGCATGATTTGGTCCATAATTACTTAATGGTTACAAGACATCTTCACAATCACCTGTTTCTTTTCCTTTTGGATACATTTCACATGGAATTTTTTTAAATTAGATGGAAAAGATCTATTAGATCATCCAGTCTATACTTTTCCCAGAGCAAGAGTGTTCTCTACTGTACATTCTCCAACATATTATCCAGCATTTATGATTACGTTTATGAGGTCATCCAAAAGTTTTATATAAACCATATGGTCACATTCAGGAACATATTAAAATACTCTGAATTACAGAGTAATGATAAATCAAGAAACTGTTTGGAGACTGGTATGGAATTACTACTTAAGACTGCATTAAAGACTGGCATGTTTTGTTCAATTTACTCCTCTACACAGAAGAAGAAAGACCTTGAAATCATAGATACTTTACACAGTATTCATGGCACTTAATTTCTAAGGTCCTCATCCTGCAAATATTTATGCACATTTTTAACTTTATTACCACGAGTAGTGCCATTGATTTATACGGGTGAGTGTTTGCAGGATTGAAGCCTAAACCCGTGGTCAGAAACTTTTGGGAAAACTGGGTCGTAAAGAGGATTTTCTTGGTTTTTGACAGAAAAGAAAATCTGATTGTTTTAGAGCATAACCATATATTCTTAATTGTTACACTGTAACCAAATACCGCCTGTTTTGCTCCCTATCTTATAGCAAGCTAAACGTTCTTGTTTGGCTAAGGTCACATGGAGGAGATGGAAGACCAGATTATGAAGCTTTCCATCCCCCCCTCTTTCAAAGGTTTTAATGTTTTTGGCTGCAGGTGGATATTTATATAACACATTTCTTGGTTCATATGAGCTCTTTCATGTATTTTACCTTTTCCTTCTGCTTTACTGCATGATATTGATATTTTAAAGGCTTGCCCCAGGCATAATGAGTGGGATGATGGCATAAAGCCATTTTCCCGCCACCACCCATGGGTCCTAAACTCAAAGTACAGCGTGGCCAGATCTGTGGTTCTGTTTCACACAAACACATCTTTCTTAGAAGTGGTTGTGAGGGGACATATGGCTTAATTTAATGGCAGTAGTACTGTAAATTACAGGTAAGCAGATCATTTTGGAAAGAAGGTAACTGTCTCTGAGATGGAATGACTAAGTAAAGACAGTCTACAGGATTTGTAAATGTTCCCCTTGTCAAAGGGCCGAGGATGGGGGGGTGTTAGATGTGGGATCCATCTCCACATTGCCAGTGGAGAATGGAGGGTGCAAAGTATCTAAAGAGAATGTAATAAAGAAATAACGTTCTTCATTATGTATGTTTAACATCCAGGTATATGCTGTTTTCAGAAGCACCTGGGTCCATGCAGCTTGTTATCAATCTATGAGGAGCCTCATTTTACATACACATAGAAGAAGTGTATTTCCCTGTCAGATGAATTGGCAATGCAGGCGTTACCCGGCTAAATCATTGTCATTCCTTCATGCTCACAAGCCATGCGTGGTTCTGTCATTGTGACACCCTCCGGATAGATTTGCATATTAATAGCAATTCTTAGCACAGTTCTTCAAATATCTAACGTGCTATAGAAATGCTAAGCACCTTCTCCCCTGGGGAAAAGCTAGTTGCAAATTAATCTATTATAGGTTTTTAGGGCATGATCCTGCAAGATGGTAAATGCTTCCAAGGAGCATCGTGAAACTTCAAGGCCCTGCTTCAGCTAAGCACCTAAGCATGAGCTTAACTTTAAGCACATGTTTGAGTCCATGCCTATTCAGCAAAGCATTTGTGTACCAAAAGTTAAGCATAACCTCGATGACTGCTGAATTGGGGCCCTCCCCTTTGCCACTGATAGGATAATTAGAGGGAAATACTTAGAGGATAACAAAGCCCCAGCCAAGACTTTGGAAGACCCAAAAGAGAGAGAATCTCAAAGTATGCAGGCTTTTAAAGAAGATCCAGCACATGCTAAAACAAGACATTTTGGAAGCAATCCAGCTCCTCTTATTCAGGCAAGTAGCTCTATCGATGCCAGTGAGTGTGCTTACCTGAGTAAGACAAGCACAACGTGCCCCTTTCCCTTTGGAAGTTTTAGTAGGCAGATGTAGATACACAGATATAGTCAGAGAAGCTGCTACCTTTTTATATTACTAAAAAGTCCTAGCATCCTAAATTAGTTCAAAGCACTGAGAAATTTGAAATGCAAATCAAGTCTCAGAATAGTTAAGGATCTTCTTAAAACCAAGGGAAAAGTTTTTCCCACTGATACATTTAAAAAGGAAGCAATTAAATGTTAAATATATGAATAGCTGATGTTCTAATCTGGTAAGGTTCCAGTAGGATTAGTCTGTACTCCGTAGCATGATGATCAAGACAGACTAATTTTTCATTATTATTTTTATTCTTCTGAGTTTGCTTTTCACAATGTTTTGGCATCTTCAGTCGTCACCATGGTCTGACTCTGAAATTGGCAAGTTGAAAATATTTGGTTTCTTAGTTTATGATACCTCAGGGATGTGCTAATTTCTGCTAAGAATCCACTGCTTCTGCTAAACTCTGACACAGCCATAGCAAAACCAGTGAGGATATGCTTTGCTTGCTAGTAGGTGGCACATCAAAGACGTTTCATACACTAGCAGGGACAAAGATTTATAGGACAGACTTTTAAATCATGTGGTTTTAATCCTTATAGCAAGGTGAAAAACATCTCCCAGGATGAAGTCATCACTGGTTTTTAATCTTCAGATGTACTTTTCCTAGAGGCTAAATCAGGTGCAGTAGGGAGATGAGGTGTGTTCACCTTTTCTAGGATGTTTAGTGCTTCTGTCAGTGACAACTGTTCATTGGTTTCTTATACGACATCCTCGAAAAGGTGTAGGGGGCAGGTTGTGATTTTGCACACCCACCTGCATGCGCACACACTTTATTACTACCTGCAAGAACCAGGTGTCTTGCACTGCAGAAACAGAGTTGTACCTTCTCTAAGGATGTAGCAATAGCTGCTGGTGCACAAAACAATGCTTCCAGTCACCAGCATTTGGGTAGTGATGGGGTGGATTAAGTCAGTATCTACAGATTCACAGATCCTTTGACTAGGAGGGTGCCCATAGAGACACAAAGTTTAGATCAAAGGATCCAGGATGATATTGGCTCACCACCATGGAGCAGGAGGTATAATTGGAAGGCCAGGGAGACAGGGGTAGAGTTGGTTGAAACTTTTCCATCAAAACTTTGATGGAAAATGGATGTTCATTAAATTGGAATTTTTTTCACAGAAATTTTTTGTTGTTGTTGAAAATTGTCAGAAAACCAAAATCTGGGGGAAAATTCAGGTTGGGAGGAGGGTTTATAAAAATCCATAATATGTCAAATAAAAAATTGAATGAAAACAGTATTTTGTTGTTGTTTTAAGCAAAATCATTTCCCAAGCAGCTGCAGCCTTGTGAGATTTTTGTGGATGCTTGCGGGGACTTTGGTTTGCTAGTAGCCCTCTAACTGGCTTTAACCAATTTTATTGTCCTTCAGCATTTCTCATTTTAAACTTAAGACATGCAGTAATTTCTTTCATAGCCATTTTTTTACATGATATCAGTCTGGTCATCTTTCTAACTCGGAATCGTATCTGAAGCATATTTATGTTTTGGTTGCTAGGTTCCCACGGGAGGACTGATTCACAGTAGATTATCCCAAACAGTACTTAAAAAAAAGGCGGGGGGGAGAGGAGTCACATTACAGATAGGGACCATGGTCTAGAAAAGGAAGGCTGTTTTTTCAAGTCAGCCTAAGCCTCGGAGTAGCATAATGCCATGCTCAGAGGATTGTAAGAGTGAAGCAAATTGTGTCTCAACAAATGGTGCACCTTCCATGCTTTCAGTATCAGCCCTTTGCTGGATAGATCTGGGCACCAGAGGTGTGATAGTATGTCATATCTTACATGTATTGCATATGAGTACACTGGCATGTGACATTCTTATGTGAATGATCATTTCAGTCCAATAATTAAAACATAAGCCTCTGATAGGGCATTTACCTCTAGGTAACGTATGGTTTTGTTCCACTGGGTAACTAGGTTATTAGCAAACACCGAACTATGTCCGCAGCACTACACTATACCTGACTGTTAGTCCCTGTGCAGCTTTTGTGGCATGTTTGAGCAAGGAGATTGCCACCTGCATTTATGCCACAATCTTTTCATTCAATCATATGAGCAGTAAGCCTGCGGGTGATTGTGTGTGTGTTCAGGAGTCCACACATGCCAAGACAATGTAAGATCAGAGCCAGCGGCTATACCACAAGCAAAGCTGCAGTGTGTGATTCCGGAGATGAGCTGTTCCAAAGAGCTGGGGAATTTGATCTTGGGGTTTTAGTTTAGGCTCGTTTCTAGCCCAAGTTTCTGTCTCTAGCGGAGGGTTTTAATTAGCTGTCAACCTTTGAGCATTACAAACAGCTTCTTGGATGGCCAAACTTGCACACGCAGTAAGAGCTCTCAAGCAGCTCTTCTGCTGGCTGAGAACAGCTGGAGCAGAGACGTGAAGGAGGCGATGTTTCCAAGAACAGGTGACACAGAGCCAGGTTTCCATCCCGTCTGCACAGCTGCAGCAGAATGAAGGGGACAGAAGGGAGGACAAGGACATGTCCCTCGGTTTTTGAACTTGTTTGCTTCATTATGATGGTCCTTCCAGACACTGCCAATAGAAAAATGTTTCATGCTCCAAACTTTTCTGATCGGGTCCTTTATGGTCAGTATTTGCATTCAAAGTCAAACCGTGGGGTGTGAGTTGATGGTTCCAAAAAGAGAAGGGGAAAAAAATAGAACAGAAGCAGTATCACAAGGAACAGACCTTAATGACGCCTTTCTACTAAATTATTTCCAGATGGCTGTAGCAGCAACCGTGTCACATACTGACATGACCTACTGACAAGTTGCTCCCTGTGCGTTAATGACAGCTACTGTTTCCTGGCAGAACAGTGTGTGCCTATGTGTTTTCCCTCACCCCATTAAGATCCCAAAAGTAATTTTGCACAGAGAATTTCCTCCTCCTGCTTTCTTATCAATCAAACTCCACCAAAATGACTGCAGGATAATGCTACAGTGAGTGAAAAATTTAGTCTTTACTGCTAAGTTTAAAGATGTCCGCTCTGGGAGGAAAAGTGCTAACTCAAAAGACCTAGATGTGCTGGATAAATACATTATTTTGTTGTGGAGAATTTTAAGATTTTTAATATCAATTTGAACACAACAGTTTTTTTTTAAAACATCCATATTTGTTAGTAATCACACACGTTAACCGACTGCGGAATATTCTTTTGTATGGAACAAATTCTACGGTCCTTATCCAGAGAAGGTTTCAGCGGGAGTTCTGCCTCCTCCCCCCCGCCAAATATTCTGCCAGCTACAACTTTCATTAATTCCAACTGGAGTTGAGCACACTCATTTCAGGGAGTTGTGGCCCACCGTATGGCCTATGGCAGTGGTCTTTACTATTTTTCAAGCAGGGGCCACTTTGGCAAAAACACCTCCAATGTGAGAGCCACATCAACTACTAAATTAACACATTGCTTGCTACTCCTTAATGATGTCATGTTACAGAGCAACTCTTGTACCTAAAACTTTTGGTTGTTCATTTAATTAATATCCCCAGTTACGTTCTTATCTGCTTTTTCTCCTGTTTCACTTTTTGATTTTCTCTTCAACAGAATTAAGAATCTATCCATTCTTTGCAGGAACTCACGGGGGCCAGTAAACAATATACAATACAAACGGTTGAGCACTCCGAGTTCTACGTTGGTTGCTATGGTAATATTACAGTTATTATACAACAGAGACTTAGATGTACTTATTGGCACGCATCGTACCATGTGGTCAATGTGACATGTAAAGAAGGTGAACTTTAAGAGGCTCAGTACATAATCTAATGTTAAAAATAAAATAAAATGGAATATAAACAATTAGTCAGGGAGCCGCACTTAGGCTCGATGGGAGCCTCCACTGGCTCCCGGGCCTTGCATTGAAGAACACTGGACTGTTTTACTCCCTGGAAAACTTGGATTGAAATTGTAACATAGGTTACAATTGATAGGGTACGGGGGTGTGGGGTGGGGGATTCAGAACTGATTTGAATAAGCATCCAGGCAATAGGTTATGTCACATGCTTATGTGAACCATGTCTCCAGAGGTTCATTTATTGCCTATATTTAGTGACGCTGTCATACCATTGGTATGATACTCTTTTGATTGAATTGTAAGGCATATTAGCAGCTATCATGGAACTGAACAGTAGTGGTGAGTGAGTAATTCATTATATATAATTTATGTGATGAATTTCCCCCTCTTTTTCTGTTCATGGAATGCCTGCTAATGCATCACCATTTTCTCAAATTGTTTCATTATTTAAAAAAAGTATTAGATGATTTTTAGTGCATTTTGATTACTCTAGTGTTATTTGAAATCTGAGCTGTATTGCTTACTGAGAGCACATCACCATTTAGGTTTTGCATTATCAGTCAGCTCTTCCCAATATCATGTGAGACAGTATGAATACCTTCTAGCACTTCTGGATTAAAATAACCTGGGGATATAAATGCCAACCAATATGGAAATGCATCAACTTTCTATTTTTTCCTTCAATCTTAGTTAACAGCTATAATTAAGAACCATTTGACTTGCCAGTAAGGATAAATGGTTTCTTCCACAGAGAGTCCCAATCTTGTTCTTTGACCAGGTGGAATATAAAATCCACTTGGCTCACTCCCAACCACCATTACCGCCACCACATTAGATGAAAAAATCCTATTCAGCAGCTCATCTTGTTGGTCTGACATGCCACAGCAAGGTTTGTGCTAATGTCTTTCCAAAATGTTCTTTTAACAATAGTGTTGGTTATTAACATGAAGCTAGTGTTCTAGTCAGAAAGGTATTTTCCCTTGTCTTTTGAATGACGAAAACAATTTCAAAGTTTGTCCCCATCAAGTATGGGCATTGTGGTAGCTCTACAGAAGCTGAAAATAACATCTTCCAAGTCTATCCTTTATGGATTTAAGAACGTAAAAAGTCTGCTCTTGTGACTGAATCGCCTTGATTTAGTCACATGACTTCTACACACATAAATTCCTCTCGAATTAATGTAGATCATCTGTGCATACCCCTGCTGAATTGGCGGGGCAATAGGCTGTCTTATCTCAAATTTGTTTAGCCTTATTCCTAAATTACTGGATTGGACACTTGCATACATAGAGGCAGCTGGTGTAATTGTCATAATTCCATTATAGACATCATATGACAAATAACACCAGCTGAATTGGTGCCCCACTGACTTCTTGTCAATGGGATCAGTGTCTTCTCAGCTGTCAGGCGCAAGGTGTCTAACCTAGGTATACAAAAAAGGGTGGCACAAAAATGAATGAATGCTTCTGGAAATTGTGGCCTTGATTAATCCTTTTCTGTAGTTTTTGTACACATGCTTATCTCCTTTTTATAGATTGGTATTACTATCACTTTCCCCTCATTTCCTCGGCACCTGCTCTTGTGTGTAAATCTTGCTGAATAGCTTGTATATTGCTTTTATCATGTGTTCCTCGCCTGCTTGCAGCAGTTCTGGGGTTATGTGGTCATCTTCCAGTGCCTTTTTGTTTTTCAAGGTTTCTGTTGGGATCTTTATTTCGTCTTCTAAAAATGCCAGCATCTGCTCTCCCTTATTTGTGCTGGGAAGCTTCTCCAGAACTGTTTCATTTACTGTGTTCTGCACATCATGCAGCTCTTCAAAATCTTTTCATGGCTAATTCTCTGCTTTAGTCCTCAGTTATTTGCCTACGCTTGTCTTTCACCGCCAACTTCTTCAACTCATATGTCCCACTCAGTTCTTTCATCTTGAGATACAGCCTCCATGTCACACTTCTCTTCACATATTCTACTTCTTTATATTATTCACTTATCTAGTTATTTCTGTCTCCCTTTCCTTTCTGTTTTATTTCTCTGGTTGGCCTATTGAGTTACAGAGGATCAACTTACTGCGGGTGCCAGGAAAAGCATTCACCAAGATGTGGCAGAAGAGAATGAAGAAGTATGCTGAAGTGGCACTTCCAGAGGAACAGGTCAGATTTGGACCAGGATGGAGTACAACAAATCAGTTATTTGTGAAGTACATAGACTACAGCCGAACCTATTACAACAACTTTATAGAGTTCAAAGAGGATCTTGATAGCATTTGACAGAAAAGATTCCGGCAAGTTATGAGAATGTACGGCATTCCCCCCAAATTGATCAAGCTAACATAAAACATCTACTGTGGGTCAATGGATGATGTGAGACCGGAAGAGAAGCTGATGGAATGGCTCAGGACAATGGTAGAAGTAAGACAAGGATGCACATTCTTACCAAATTTGTTCAAATTGGTAATGAAAGCAGTAATGGCTGTAGCACTGAGAGATGAAATGGGAGGATTGATCTTATGTAATAGAACAGTGCATAGCCTTAGATTTGCAGATTAATATTGACCTCATAGCATTGACTAAGGAAGATTTACATTGTAGAGCAGGAAAGCGGAAAATTTGGATTGAATATCAGCATAGAGAAGATAAAAAGCCTAGCAACTGGAAGATGAGAGAAAGAGCTTAACATTAAACTCAGAGACAAAGAACTAGAACAAGTAGAAACATTTGGAGGACTAGTACTGAAAAATGGGAATTGTGATGATGACATAAGAAGAGTCAAACTAGTCGCTACTGCAGCCAGAAAACTCTGCAAGATCTGAAAGATTACATTTTGAGAAAAACAAAGTCAACACATATGAGACAACTGTCAAGCCAAAGCTATTGTAGAGGTCAGAATGCTGAAGTATGAGGAAAGCCAATGAATGAAAGCTTTTTGACTGCAGAAATTAACCATTTGAGGGAAATACTGAGTGTTTTAAGACTGCAGAAAATAAAAACTGATGAGATAAGAAAACAGCTAGGCCAACAAATAACACTTTATAAAAGATTCAAGAAAAATGACTGTGATAGTTTTGATGTGTGTCAGGAATGGACCTGGAAAGGATACCATACATAACCAGAGTGTAAGGAACTAGAAATATAGGAAGACCAAGGATGCATTGGATAGATAGGGTGAAGAATGACACAGAACATAAAGGATTAAAGATGAATGAACCCATGAACCTTGTACAAGGTAGAAAACAGTGGAAAGACTTCATTTGGCCCCATCATCACTGTTGAGCTGATAGACAGGAACCAAAGAGAAATAATATAACCTCAGCACAAGTACTGTAAGTTTATTTACTACATAAACCATTAGTTTGGTCACAACTTCCCTCAGTGCAGCTTGTGAGGTTATATAACCTATTCTAACATAGTAAATCTGCGACAACAGCCCCAAATTATGAACAAGCATTTGAAGTGGGCATATATGTGTTAAGTGGGCATGAGAAAGGATGTGGATGAACTTAGATGCTCATGTCTCGGTAAATTTGGGCCATTATGTTCACATTGTGTCTTCTGTATCAACAGTAGAGAAGCATTAGGGCCCAAATGTACAAATTGATTGAACTGGGGAGCGGAGAGCCATGGGGGTGAAGATACTCATCCGAGCTTCACCTAGAAAATAAACTGTGCCCTTGAGACAGAGTGAGACCCCTCTCCCAGTGGATTGTGCACACGTTCAAAATGCTGGTGCATCTTCCCTAAGGTCCTCTGGGCTCATGGGGCTTGATTCCCCTTTGGTGGGGCTTGAATAAGCACATGCACATGGGGGCATCTTAGGCTTGGCTCTTTCCTGATGAGAAAAAAATAAGTGGTGTCAACTCACCCAAATGCCACCCAAAATGACACCTTTATTGTCAGTTGTGATCTTCTCTCTTCTTTCTTACATGAGGAATGAAAGAGTTAATACTGTTGGCATTTAAACGGTCATTACTGGACACCTGAGTAAACACCTCGTTGAAATGAACGGGGGCAGCTCACACCACATGGAGCTCTTTTTTCCAAGCTCTTTACAGACTCTTTTCTGCACGGGTTATATTGGGTTCACATTTGAGAGGTTTTCTTCACAACCATAATAGCTAGTGATTTAACAGGGTTTTTAAATGATAGCTGGGATTCTAGAGGCCAAAAACGCAGTTTGAAAGAGGAATCGGCATGTTATATTACCCCATACCAGCCCAATCCAAACCCTGCAGACAAATCACTTGTAGTAGTGGGCCACATGCTCTGAAACCAAGAGAAGCAGTTCTAATGGAAGTCACTTTTTACAAAGGTAAAGCACATCTTCACTAGGAGGTTGGCCTCGGGGCCAGACCTAGGTGTTTTGCCGCTCCCGGTGGAAAACATTTTCAGCACCCCCTGCCCAGTTGAGTGCCTGGACTGGTGCTGATATATTGGTGAGCAAATATATCCATTGCAAATAAGCCTTTAGTCACATGGTTCTGTTTCTACTTCCTGACTAACTGAACATTTAAAGAGGAGAATAGCAAATAATGAGCACTTTTGTTCATGCACAAGTATCATTCTCCATATGTTAACCCAGGCTTGTGTAAGAACAACAGCCTGGGGTGAATTTTAGTGTGAACAAAGACCCACTTGCAAGATTTTTATTGAGTTGCAGAATGGTTCAAAATTCAAATCAGTGTTTGTACAAACTGTTTTGTAGCAGTCAACTAGCTTTAGTTCATTAACATTGTTCTCAGATCTTCTGCACAGATGTGAAGATTAGAGTAACTCATCAGCAAAAATTTCGGCTATCAATGTGAATTGTTTTTTCTTTCTTTTCTATAAGTACATAAATCAGGATTTCAATACATCATCTTAGGATAATGTTAGTGTCTCCTACAAAATTTTCCCATCCCTTTGTAATCAGAAAGGCTAATTATGCAAAGCTTTGCTTAAGTCCATCCCTATTCAGCAACGCCTTTAAACATGTGCGTAACTTTAAGCACATGCTTAAATATTTTGCTGAACAGGGATGGTCAGGTGAGTTAGGGCCCAGGCTGAGTAGTGCCGTCAATTGTTTCAGACATACATTATATGATAAACGTGTCATTTCGGCTCAACTTTCATGCTTCCGAGTAATCTCTATCTCTTGGGGATGGGAAGACAGATTCGGAGGTGACTGATGCTGGAGAATTAATCAAGTAAAAAATGACACCACAAGACTACAGAGAAGCTAACTGCTCAGTTTACCAGGAATGACATGAGTTATGAGTAACCTTGAACGGCTGGACTGGAGGGGATAATATAATATTTGGAGAGGAGCAAAATCTGAACAAAATTCTTGGAAAAATGACTGAAAGAAAATAAATCAGGGCTGGACTATGACCTCATTCTATACAGTCATGCAAGGAAGTGAGGCAGAGAGAAAGATCCTACTAGCAGCCTCTTTGTGCTGCTGCAATAGCTATGGAAAGCTATCCTACTTTTCTCCTTTCTGACTTACATCTGCACCAGAAAATCAAATGCATCATTTCACTCTAAATCTGGGTATAAATCCCACATTTTTAGGAGCAAGTTTGGACAAAGGACATAAACCATGAATTAATAACATCTGAGAAATTAAAGACTGGAGTAGAGCAGAGGTAATTCTTTGTGAAGCTTTGCTTTGACAGCTTTTGTAACCCTGTTATTCACTTTCCATGAATGTTATGCTGTTGGGAGCCAGAAGTTCCAGGGAAAGTGACAGTGTTATGAATGCATATGTATTTGCACGGATATGCATGGTGGAAGTTTTTGCACGACCATCAACAAAGCAATCTGGGGTTTGTGAGTTTTCCGGGCAACAGAAACAATTCCACATGACACGGCCCAAATTAGAAATAGCAAATACTCACCGTAATGGTCATGGTGAATAATAGTTGATAAGCAACCTGGGGGAAGAATATGTTCTTATAAGCCACTATTTGAATAACTTAGGACAACATACACATTTATAAAAATCCGTCTATTCATGGATAATTTACATACAAAAATTGGGACAGATTCATCTAGAGGAAAGTAAGTCTTGTGCTTAAGGCACTGACCTGGGAATCAGGGGATCTGGAATCAATTTCTGGCTGTGTCAGGGGCTTTTTCAGTGACCTTGGGCAAGTCACTGAATCTCGGTGCCTCAGCTCCCATCTGAAAAACGGATATAACAAACCTTCCTTTTCCCCAGATTTTGTTTGACTTGCCTAGACAGACTATAAGCTCTGCAGGGCATGGATTGTCATTTATTGTGTGTAATTACATGAGTAGTATAACATGACCCTGATCTTTGCTGCAGCACCTATTATAATACAATGATGATAAATTGTAAATAAAGATAAATCGAATACTTTGTTCACTGCAGAAAGTTTGCCCTGCTCTAGTGTGGAGTTAAACCTGTCTCCCAGCAGCATTATAGGGCCCAAACTATGGCACAAGATTTGCATCAGCTGTGAGCATTTGCCAGGAAATAAACCCATAAAAAGAGCTGCTAACGTGTTTCAAATACGCATTATTGATCACTCATCCTTAGCAGGCAAGGGCCTATGTATAATAATTGAAGAACTATCATTACATGATTGCCATTTCACAGCTGAATTTTTTTAAAATGAAAAAATAGTTAAATAACAGAACATTTTTACAATAGAAGGCCCCAGTCAGCTGAAAGGAGGAAAAACAAAACAAAACAAAACAAAAAAACAAGATAGTCACATACAAAACCAGTAAGGAGACTGAATTGTAAAAAAGGTCCCTTACTAAACAAGGACACTCTTTCCTCTCGCTATTCCACCTTCTAAGCTTCCCTTCAATTTTCTTGCCTATCAGCTTAAAGCACACTGTGCTATTGTCTAATAAATGCCTTACTTAAGAAAATGAGAAACATATTGTAGAGATATCATAATTGCAGGCTGCGATTCAAATCCATGTGAGCACCTACAGTTGACATCTTGCTGCTATTGAAGTCTGTTTGGCAAGGGCTGCTTTTAATTTTCATCCCAAAGTGGAGTCCTTTAGAGGGGAACATGAGACTGGGATGCGAGCGCCTACTGTGCTGCTTTTTGCATTGATTAAGAGCATGTTATCATCCCAGAAAAAGAATAGGTAACATTAATGGTGTGGAAAACAGAGGAGGAGAAAGGAGGAGAAGAATATCACAACAGCTTAATTACTATATAAAACTTAATCATGCTTTGCATTTATACCAAACCTCCCATTCAAAGATCTCAAAGGCCTAACCAGCAGTAAGGAAGGCCGTCACAGTACCCTTTTGAGTAAAGTATTATTCCAAATGTAGGCAGGGGAATGCACATAGGCATGTTTAACAGCTTGCCTACAGTCGCAAAGTAAGTGTGTGGCAGAACTTGAAGTAGAAAGAAAGAAAGAGTGAGTGGAGATGAGCAACGAACGTACATTGATGTTGTAAACCCTACAAGCCCCAAAATAATGCGCGTGGTTCCTGGGTGTTCACACTAAATCAGGTAACTTGGTGGAGCAGTGAAATACTCTGAGAGCCAGATTCTGATCTCTTTACTCACAATGAGTAGTACTTTAATCCCACAGAAATCCATGGGATAACTCAGGGAGTAACATATTACTCAGCATGCATCTCTCCTCCCTCCTCCCCAATCTTTTATATCAAGAAGTTTGATGTGGATTTTTTTCCAAATGCTATACTTGCCAGGAATGAATTTAAGTCACAAAGCAGCTTTTAAAAGGAGTAAATCAAATTTGATTGCATTATATTAATCAGCCAATTTTTTATTTTGTCTCTGGTGTTTTCTGAGGCTGGCATTTTAACCATGGCTAGCATATCTATCTCTCTAGTTTGCAATAAGTTAACTCAAATCCTGTGAAAATGTAGAGCAGATGTTATATAGTAGCTTGGATTACCATGCTTTGGTTGTGCTTTCATGGAAAATGACCCACGGCCGGCTTAGAAGAGCATGCTTTATGCATATAGTAATGTGGCTACTTGAAAAGAATATTTATGTGTTAATATGAGAGGTGACTTGTTTTAGTAGTCTGGTTTTAGATGAGTCAGACTTCATACACAGTTTGGTTGGAGAAATATTTTCCAGTAACTGATTACCGGTAATTTGTCTGCAACACCAGGATCTTAAGATTTCTCAACCTTTTTGTGGTTCACAAGACGACTTCCCAACCAGTTTACACAGAATTATTGTACTCTTCAGGTACACAGCACTGGAAGTTCCCTTCTGTGGGGAAGTAATAAATCACAGACTGTTTAGAATCTTGGACCGTTTCCAGTGAAACGTTTTGCAGAATATACTGAAGACTTTTGAATTATTGCTCCTGTTCAGATCTTTGACTGGAAAGCCATTATGTGCTGTACTCTGATTGGTATCAATGGGGACTTCCACGTACAAAGGGTATGCAGGATCGGATTCAAGGTTTTGGTAAAGTAACTGAAAGAGGATGGATTTAAGATCAGAGTCATAAATATAGAGGCAGAATATATTAGGGGCTAATACCAATGTCTCTGGAATGAAATGGATGAAATGCTGGATAAATTCTTTATATGTTCTGACATTTCCCATTTGCTACAACATAAGCTACTTCACAGAGGTACCTATACCCAAATCCTGCAAAAGCAGCAAGAAGAAGGTTGACGAGGACCATAACGCTACACAAATAGTTCAAATTGTGATGGATTAGATTGGTTTGTTTTTCATATTGCTTGGTAGTAATGCAGTTGCTGATTGGTTCAAAACTTGGTTGTAAATTAGTGTTAAAAGCAGTGAATTACACCCCTTTGCAACATAATTTATGTTGATTAAGAAGCCAAAGAATAAGATTGTAATATTCTACATCCCTAACTCTGTCAGTTATAGCACAGAACTCGGAAACAAACTTATACTGAAATAGTGACAAAGAGGAAATTTACTGCAAAGTAATTTCTGGAAGAGACACAAATCTAATGTTTCCTGCATTTCCTAGGGTTTGGGTTGAGTTTTTTGTTTTGTTTTTAGGATACCCAAGTCCCCAGACTCACAACAGTATAATTCTAAAGGGATAGAGTATTGCTACATAGTAAAGCTAGCTAAGTCATATAGGAGTAAAATTGGAGTGAAGGGGGCAATGTGAGAGTTTCCGTCCTGTGACAGTTGTTGAGGTTTCAAAAAATTTTCCTGTCCCAAAACTGGGATAAAAAGTCAAAGTCTTGACAATGGTCATGCATCGATAATATGAACAAAAAAATAATTAGACTGGGTTAATCAAAACATTTTGTTTCAAATTAGACCTTTAAAAATGTTTAATCTTTTTTTTAGTATAAATTAACCAATATTTTGAAACAAAGAGTTGTTTAGAAGCAGAAAAACCAAGCATTTGCATTTTGAAAAGGTCAAAAGAAGACATTTGGACAATCTCAATTATTCTGTCAAAAAAATGTTGAATTGAAAAATGCATTGAAATCAACCCCCCACCAACACCCCCAAACACTTTCAGTTTCAATGAATCAGCATTTTCAGATGAATAAAGGTTCTATCATAACATTCCTGACAAGCACTACACTGTCTGTATATGGGAACTGTGGCGCTTAATACCCATTAAGGGATAAGTATATGAAGGGGCTGAATGAAGTTGGCTGCGGCCAGAACTCCCTGCTTTGCAGCATCAGAAGGCTCGTTTTCTACATGGATGCTTAAATCACAGAGCACGCCCAGCCTCAGCACCTCCAACGCTCTGAAAAGGGAGAAAACTAGACATTCTGAGGCTCTGAGATGCGGGCATTACCGGCCCCCTCTTAAACCCAGGCAAGTACGTACGCACAAAATGCAGATCTAGCTTTGAGACAGGGACTCTTCAAGGCAAGGAGATAAATGCTGAAGTACTTACTCAGGCCAGGGGACTAGGTATAATAAAAGAGGAGTTGATCATGTTTTCCTCAGTCCTATTATTCTACATTCCACAGAATCTCAGTGTTTGGCACAAAGGATTGGGAGTCTCAGGCCTTTCAAATGGTGGAAATTAGCAAGGATGTGGACAAACCTGTTTAAAAAATCATGGATGGTCCAGCACAAAATGTACCTTATTCATTTCTTTCCATTAGAGCTGGGCCAAAGCCACAAGATGGGAAGCTCTCCCTCCTCCCCCAACCAAAATACTGGCTCTGAAATCATGGTTCAATACCCATCTCAGATTTGGGTGAGAAGAGATTAGTTTCAATTATTTCAGCGCAGATGAGTAATGCACTGCTGGTAATTCTGTAAAATGAATGATGGCTCAGGTAACATAAACCTACCCACCAGCATAGCTATTAAACCTTTGCTGGGATATGGGGATGAGATTGCCTGTGGGAGCTGTGGTGAAAAGGACTAAGTTTGTAAAATAAGCCAAGTGAAAATTGGCCAGGTTCTGCTTTCAAGGAGTACAGATTTGTAGATTTGGGTGTACAGATTTGTAGCTTTGGAGTTTCAGTCCTCTGTGCAGCTATCAGAGACCAGGCACCAGCAGTCCTAAAAAATAAATAATGCCTATACAGTTTGTTCCATACAAGGGGGAATTGCCTAAGCAGAGCTGTATGTAGGGCATCGAGTAACGATGTGGGAGACATGGTAACATTTCTCTGAATATTTTCCACATTTCAGTACGGGCAGGCAGTTGAGAAATGAAGAACTAGAAATACACATACACATTTTTTAAAGTCCCAGTTTCTAAGTTAAACCTGCCAAGGAGCAGTCCAAATTCATGTCCTTGGCTATCCAAGTAGATTTTTCCTTTATACAATTTGCTAAACAGCATAATTACCATGGTAACTAATGCACTGCATTGCTGCTCCTCTCTCACGTACTGTATGCTTTTTGTTTTGAAGATACAAACACAGCCACCAGACTGAATGCATTAATATCGTCCTTTAGAACACTGTTCTAGAGACAGCGCCAAATACATCCCTTATATGACTCCACTGAATTCAGGTTAGCTACACCAGGCATGATACTGGCCCAGGAAAAAGCAGCACAGACAAACATGAAAGACGCAGGGCAAAATGGAGAAAGGAGGAATGAGCAGAGGAAATGGGGGACAAAATAAAATGGGGAGGACTAAAAAGAGACCATAAAGCGGGAGGAAGAGAGAGAAAATGTGAAATTGGGGAAAGGAAAGATAAAGCATTACAGAGATATTGAGAGAAAGAAATACATAGAAGGAGAAGCACCACATAATGTGAAGAAACGAGTAAGACTAACGGATAGCCACCCTGCAGCACTTGACGCACACCCAGTCAACATCAGAAAAAGGTTGCCATGTTGCAGTAAAAATATAGCTGCAATTAGGCGCTAGCATTAACTGACGTCTCTCTCTGTGAAGTCAATTGCTCAACTGTCTCTATGGCTTCTGAACACACCCAAGTTTGCACAGATAGAAGGTATCTTGATGAGCAGCTGCTGATGTGCTAGTTAATTTCGCACTAGCCTGAGGGTTTATCTATTAGTCAGTGAAGTTTGTGTCCTGGAGAATAATGGGTGTTTACATGGAAACACCTGCAGTAGCATGGCCTTCCGATAGTCACTCCTGCTTCTCCTTGCATGGATTTTGGAGGTGTCAGGAAGAGATTATTTATAATTTACAAACAGAAGGAAATGGCACAGGGGAAAATACAGATAGAATATATACACAGTCTGTTTACTGTATGGAGTGATTTCTAGCAGTATTTGGGTGAAGACACTGTGATCTCTCATTTTTCCTATTCCCACAAGCTCTGAGTCCCACATCACAGCAACCTTCCTTTCCACGGAGATGACTCACTCTCTCTGGATCTTATGTATGTTATGTCTTCTGTCACAGAGGGCTGCTGATGAGAAAAGCAGACCACTCCTTGCCCCAGAGGGATTATGAAAGTTGGTCTCCGAGTTACCAGCTTTTTCTCCTGCTCAAGCTTCTCCCAAACACTTGCTTGTTGCACAGTGATTTCCACTGACACGACATTTTTACCAGGTTGCAGAGGAGTCATGTGTAGTGTGAGAAGCACTCCACAAGCCGTGCTTAGTCCTGGAAGGGGCTCACTTGCAGGGGGCATTTGTGTTCTCAATTGTTTCTTTCTGCGAGCAGACCTTATTCCCACAGAGACGAAGGGAAGATGTGCTATGGGTGGATTCTCCCTTCCGGTCTGCATAGGAAGGCATCTTTGGGGGGTTCTCCCAATGTGACCTATGGGACAGGGAATCCAATCCAGCCAGATCTTTTGATAGGATGGAGAAGAGTGAACCAATGTCTGTTCCTTTGCTCCACTTTTCGGGGAAAACTAGCCAAGTGCCAAGTGTATTCAACATAAGGTAACCTGGGCAACTCCCGTCCAAATACCTTTTCCAAACAATGATATTTAGGACATTTCTGTCCAGGCATTTTTACATTTGAAGTATTCACCAAAAATATTTGATTGGGCTCCCATCTCTTCCGCAAACGGTGAGCCAAATCGAGCCCAGGTACTAACCCACTGAAATCAAAAGTTACACAAGTGATGGCTGAAGTTGACTTTGCATATAAGGGGAACCTCTAACACATAATTGTTACCTTACTATTTTCAGCAAGGGACTCCTTTTGTTGAATTCTTTTTTGTGTGTGTAGAAAGAGGAATCACTGAACTAAATTAGAAGATATTTTAAGCCGAGTATGATCTTTAATGAATTTGAACTAAGACGTCATAGAAATTCCTGCTTTTGATGTCTAATGAGTAAATGGCATGGAAACCTCCACAAAGTGCAGAACTTTTTAATAAATATATAGTCCCTTTGTCCAAGACTTCTAAGTTTAAATCAAATGCACAACGACCAGATGTTTTTTACATAACTGTGTTTCAAGATTTTACTGGAAGTGATCTCATCAGACATGGTTAACGTAGGTGTCCAACTGTGCATATTATTTATATCACGAATCAGAGCTTGCAGCTTTAGGACACTGAGCAGCAAACATAACGATTGTTTAAAGTGGATAAAATTTGTGCTAAACCTGCCACTGGGATACGGAGGAGACCAACTGGATGTAATATGCTGACTCTGATGAATGTCAAAAGTGAGGAAATTATATCACTGGTAAACATTTGAACATATTGTTAGGAAAGACTGAGCCACTGTTTCTGAGAAACATATTGAATGTAGCCAATCTAGTAAATCAAAGATTTCACTAGCCTCAAATAGGCAATTAACCACAACTGCCATGAATGATCTGCAGCACGTTGGAGATAGGAGACAGACAGCAACAGAAAAGAAAGATGCAGGTTTTTCCAAGAGAGTTAAACTTGAGATCCATTTTTGAGGAAGCAGCATTTAAACAGGGAAACCTGGCTATGCAATTTTTAAAATAAAATATTTATAATGGAGTTAGGATTTGAATTTTAGAATAAGAAACATAACAGAACTGTAGAGTAAGGTTGTTACATAACCTATCAAGGGTAAGTGACAGTTCTAATTCATGTATTCACACTGCGTGGTTTCTGTTCTGTGTGCACCTGCTGACCTGAGTACACTTGGTAGGGAGATACCTGGCACGCACTTCAACCTCGTGAAGCTGTTGCTGGTAATTATGTGTGATTTGTGCTCACAGGTTAGTCAGGGCTTGGTGGAGACTATATCTTGTCAAAGTTAATTATTAGCGATGTACGTGAACTGCAAGAGACTCCCGTTCATTGCACATCACAGCAGCGTTCAAGAGCGTGAGCCTTCAAGAGCCTCCACAGCTCTGCAAATCTGAGCAAGAACCCTCACAAGAACGCCGTCTCAGGGGCATTCCTGACCTCCGCATTTCTGCTCAGACTGGAAATGCCATGGGAGCGGCCTTCCAGCATAGTAATTTCAGAACCTCCACCACTGATCCAAATTTGCACAGTCTGTGAGTGGTGTCTCCTTCTGACATACAATTGAGTATAATATAGTTAATAGGCAGAGCTTAGAAGAATAACCACAACTTCTCCCACCCCAGTTCAAGTCCTGGCCAGAACCGAGAACTAACAACGAAGCAATAAAGAAGGACAATGAAGGAAATTATGAATTACCTGAACTTTCTCATGCATCATATGGGTTCAGTTCAGAATTGGTTAGAGAAATGGGCAAAATAAGGAACGATGTGTATTTTATCCACATCAATTCATCCAGAACTAGTAAAGCTGAAGATCCACTTTGTCGACAGGTCACACTTTATGCTGTTGATCCCATATATCAAGGATGTGCCAGAATTTTAACATGAAAGGGAGGGAATGTGGTCTAATGGTTTACCAAAAAGCACTGTGAGCACGAGGACCAGCTCTTTTGCCAGTGAAGGATTGGATGACAAGGGCATGGCACATCCACTTACCCTGTAAGAAGTCTAGCGCAAGAGTAGTGGTAGCCTTGGGGTACATATTACTTGCTGCCAGGTGTAGGGATGGCCCAATCCAGTGGCTACTGAAGTCAATGAATTGTGCCACTGGCTTTAGTAGAAGAAGAAGCACCAATATATTAATAGGGTCCAGTTTGTTGCTTAGAGGTCCATGAGTGGGGCGTCGAAGCAATGCCAACAATGGTAGCTGCTGGTATGCGTATAAGTGCTGAATTTGACCCAGGGGTATTCAGTTTTCAGATATTGCCAATTCAATATTGGACTGGATACACTGCAGCTAACAACTACTAGTGGCAATTCCTCCTGGAAGTGGAGTTAATGCGAATTTTGCTAGCAGCACAATTTGGCAGCTGACAGTAATAAGGTTTAAGCTTACCAGAGCTGGATCAGCAATTCAGAAACTGAGGAAGTATATTAATCTTTCCCCCTCTCCCAAAGGTTCTAGTAGAGTTGTCAGACAGCCTGTGTCACACACTGCCATCTACAGCTAGCAGACGTAGTCACTGATACATATTCATGCTGCAAATATTATTAATTTAGATCTCCTGTTCTGTTTGTTATGAAGCGAGCATCTAATTCAACTGGGCTGCAGCAAGCTGTAACGTTGCTAGTCTTAAAAATAGCCACAATGTACAGCTCCCATTTGTGGTGTATTATTTGCACGCGAGATGGTCGTAAGGAGCAGAATTCAAAAGCATTCTGATCATTTTCACAATCTTCATTATTTTCATACCAGCTCCTGTGTACGAAAATGCCAGGATTGGTAAGGTTACAGATTTCAGGCCTGAAATCATCCTGTCACTGATCTTAGGGAGGCAGGATGCAATTACCTGAGCTAGAATTTAGCCAGGACATCGTGAATACCCTCTCTATTGCATCAATACCAAATAACAAGGCTGCTTTTAACTAAGTTTGGAAATGCACTGAGAACTGACAACTGCACAACAGTGCACACTGGTGGGTAAACGCAGTTCAAACAACCCACTGCTGTGCAACTAGCTAGACTTTGATCAGCTTTTTCTCCATCAACATCCACTAGACTGTAATGTAGTAACTTTACCCTTTGCTACTTATAACAGTATGTCTGTGTACAAAGAAAGTAGTTTACCCTTGTGAATCTAGGCTGCATACCATGAACAAAACTGGCTCCCATTGAAGGCAGTGGCAAAAATCCTATTGAGTTCAGTGGGGTCATGACTTCGCCTCATGAAAATGTATCGAGACAGATTTAGCTCTCCAAAGAGGATCATTTGACCTTCCACTGATTTCTTCGCACTATTTTGCTGAGCCCTGACATAGGGAAAAATATTGTTGATGGGTTTTTTTACGATATTATTTGCTATATATATTTTTACACTATTATTTGATATATATTTACAATAACATTTGATCATGGGCAATTGATTTATAAGAAGTATAAATAATCAGATGGCTTCAGGGTCCAGTCATGCCAATGAGGGTTATGTAACTGCTGTACTGAATTCCTCCTGACTAACTGGGCATACAATGTGAAAATAGTTTCAAAACGTTTTTGCTCTAGGGGAAAAAGCTAAAATCGGTTAATGAAGTTACTGAAAAGAGGGACTGCTTTAGCACTGCTAGAAAACAGACCTTAACTTGTTTTTATATTGTATTTTATATTTGTATTTTTGTATTATTGTATTTGTATTTTATATTTGTATTTTTATTTAAAAACCAAGCATATAAAAGCAAAGCAGAGGATTAATAAGTCTTAGTCCAAGGCAAATTTCTGTCAGAGTCAAATGTTTCATCAGACAATATTTTCATTTGCAATCAGTGAGACTAAAAACTCACCACATGGTGAAAGCAACAAGAATCTCTCATAACTTCCTGGCCTACCAGTAAAATGGTATCAATTTACCACATTATTTACCACACGATTATTATCACCAACCCAATTTACCACAACATTATTGAGCTTTTCTCACATTTCCAGCATATTTCTCTAGGAAAGTGATTGTTGATAAGAAACTGGTCAAGTGACTTGCAAAAGGATACTTCCTACTCAGTCCTATCATTTCTTTGCCAGCTTGCCTTTACATATCGTATACAGCTGGATATTATTTATACCTACCTATTTGTGGGCAAATGTTTGTGTCGGGGAGGAAGGAATCATAAGAATATAAGTATCTCAGACTAAACTGGAATAATCGTTTTGATTAGAACATTACATTTGTATCTGTTTTTAAGAGCTGAAGACAACAGAAAGCCCTTTGATCTCTACAGAAATCTTTTCAAAAGAATGAAAACAATTGAGAGGGTTAAAGATAAACTTTCAATGAAGAAAGTTCATGCACAAACAAAAAGCTATTGCTCCCTCTGCTGGCCTGTAATGCAAATATGCAAGGTGTCATAGCAGTGACGTGAAGAAGAGATCTGAGTAAGCTTGAAAGCTTGTCTCTCAACAAAAGCTCATGCCTGCAGAAATAAAATTGGTTAGTCTTTAAAGTGCTTCAGGACTCTTGTTGTTTTTGCTGTATACAGACTAACACGGCTACTCCTCTGGAACTTTTCACCAACAGAGATAGCTCCAATAAAAGAGATTACCTCAACCACCTTGACTGTGTACTGAAAACAGTTATTTATACTCTGGGCTAATAAAATTCTTACTGTCCCCTTGAGAAAACCAGTTATTTTCTGTAATGTGTTTAATGCTTTAACGAAGCAGCTCTCAACCTTTCCAGGCTACTGTACCCCTTTCTGGAGTTGGACTGATACCCCAACTTTCACCTCACTTAAAAAATATTTGCATACAAAATGAGACATAAAAATACAAGTGTCACAGCACACTACTTCTGAAAAATTACGTACTTTCTTGGAATTGGAATTAAAATATTGTACTTTTATTTCAGCAAATAGTATATATCTATATCTAGATCTATATATATCTAGATATAGATATAGTAGTATCAACAAGACATGAAATTTCAGTTTGTACTGACTTTGCTAGTGCTTTTTATGTAGCCTGTTGTATAACACGGCAAATATCTAGATGAATTGATGTACCCCCTGGAAGACCTCTTTCTACCCACAGAGGTCTGTGTACACCTGGTTGAGAACCACTGCTTTCATGTACTGTACATTTCCAATATAGATGAAAACAACATCTTTTTAAAAATATTAGAAAGTTTTCTAATGATAGAATATCTCAGTAATAGATTTTAAAAGCAGTGTTGCATATCTCATATTTTACATATGAAAGGTGACCAATATCAAATATATCCACTATAATTATAAGCAATGTATCATTCTTTTTTTCTAAAATGAGTTACTGTTACTTTATATATGCCTTTTTCAAATTGCCCAAAAGAAGGTTGTTCTTTGTACAAGCATCATAACAGCAAGACATTTCACATATATAAATTGTTCCTTTAAAGGACTCAGTTCTACAGTCTTTGAACTTGATGAAGCTATTGAGATGGGTAAGGACTGCAGCACGAAGCCCTAAGACTGCCTCGAATTTGATCTGCCTGATGTTTGCAGGCAGCTGTTTAATGGAGAGTAAGGGTGTAGCTACGGGTGGGCAAACTTATACCAGCCTCCGGCTGTTTAGGGGATTGCTTTTGCTGCCTCTCTCTGGTGACAGCACTACAACTGTGTTGCAAATTATGCAGGCTTGGCCTGCTAAGACAGACTTTATTTAGCCAGAAGGAAAAAGGAGAGAGAGAGGAAAGAGAAGAAATATGATAGGGAAGGGAAAGGATGCACTGGGAAGGGGTGGAGAGAGTCTCAGATCCCAGGCGGTATTTGGGATTTAGACAAAACAGGTGGGGGGTTATGTCATCTGTCTCCCTCTCTCCAGCCCCATTTTAGGACATCTTTCCAGATTAGGATGAAGAAGGCCCAGGGGGGCAGTGGTCCCAGGAGATGGTACACTTGGCACTCACAAATTTGAAGATGATTCCTTCCCCTTCTCTCGTCTGTCAGTCAGACAGCATCACAGTCCAGTAGCTTTCCTCCCAAAGCTGCCGGGGTCCCCACAAGGGAGTGACGGGAGGAATAGCCCATCCACTCATGATTTCATCCACCAGCTAAGCTGAAAATCCAACACCAACTGTGGTTCACTTCTCTTGTTTACCGGGCATGATCTTAACACAGTCCTTGAGTTACAGCAGTTGGCTTTTCTTCTCTGGATTCATTCCATCTGTCTCCTTTTTGCACCTTGCCCCAGCAACACAATTGAGCTCACAATCAAGGTAAATGTGTAGACCCGGTTATTACAACAACTGAGATCATCTTTTTGTTCTGCGTCTGTCCAGCACCCAACACAAAGGACTCCTTGGCCATGACTGGGATGCCTAGACAGCACCACGATACAAATTGAGAATAAATAATTCTAATCCTCACCACCACCACAATACCGTTATGAGGAAGAACAGTGAAGAAGCCAGTGTCTGTGTCTTCTCTGCCAACTGAATAATTAGTTAATGAGGCCTGGAACGGCCTTTTAATCAAACCTTCCTCAGTGAGGAGAAGCAAGGCATTGTGCCCGTGCTCTGACGCTACTGGATTCCTTATCAGAGGATGCCTTTTACCATGGCAGCTTGTGCTGACCTGACATCCATGCTACTAACCTCCATTCATGCATGAAGCAGCGATGGATATATCCTTCCCAGCACCAGCAGCATCTCCTTGATGTCTTTTATCCTTTACATCAATTGGTCTCTTTCTTTAGTCACACTTCAATCCCAATCTTTTGTAACCAGGAGTCTTTCTGCACCAGAGACCTGATGCAGGAAAGCATCTGTATTCAGAAAGGTGCCATTAACCACTTTGTGACCCATCCGTGCCTAGGGTAGCCACCTGAAAATGCCAAGGTCAGGGCAGACTGTAAAAGGAGAGGAGATTTTCCCCAACACTGGTGGGTGTCACTGAAGTCAGACCTCCCAACCAGCCACAAACAGTGCTTCTGATTCCCCCACACAGGTTATCAAGAAGCTAAAACAAAAATATACACAGCCGCCTCTACTGCATTTCAGGATCTGGCTCCCAATAAGTCACTAGGTCCAGGAAAGAGAGAAGTTATTTAAAACTATGCTCTTTACCAAAAAGGTTCTCCTGTCCCCAAAGGGTCAGCCACAGTACTAAATCAATCTAAGTTTGGATCTTACCCAAAATACCACGCTGCCAACCAATCCTTTAATAACTAAAACTAAAGACATATTATAAAAGGAAAGAAACAAACTGTAAGAGAAATGTTAAATTATTAAAGTAATCTGATGCATACAAATGATTTGAAAGTCCACATAGATCAGGTTTCTAATAGAATTGTGGCGTTTGCGGGCTTGTAGAGTCCCTCTGATGTACATCCAGTACCTGGATGGGTCTCAGACCTTTGTTTCACAGCTTCAGTTGTAAATGAGTTGACTCAGAGGTAGATGAAGACTGAAGACAAAATGGATGCGATGCACCTGCCTTTTATGTCCTTTGGCCTTTGCCATGCTGCTAGTGGAAATTTCCACAAATAAGATGGCGTCCATGGTCACATGAGTAAGTCTTGATGACTCATCAGTAGTCCCAGCTGCTCTCCCCAGGCCCGTTGTACCTATGAGTTTCCTTAATGGGCATTAAACAGGCTAGTGCTGCAGCCATCCTGTCTGGGGAGTCACCCAGACACACAGCACAAGCCGAAATACACATACATCAACCATATCCATAACTGCCAACACACACACACGGCACATGAACATAAACACTATCATCTTACTTAGTAAATTATAGCCTTGGTAACGCTACCTGACACGGCATAACTCACGTGAATGAGCATGTTTTTAACATTTTGATGTTAAATAATATCATAAATGGTCTCCCTAATCTAGCCAGCGTCACACCCTGGCTTAACTTTCGTGAATCAAGGCCTCAGATCGCAGCATTGATCATTATTTCGTGACATTTTCACACACACTAAAAATACACCGTGAATGAACAATGGATATACAATGGCTTAAACACTTGGCAGCATCTTCGCCTAGACAGTGGTTTATAATTATGTAGCTTCCTTTCAGAAACCAGCCAAGAGGCCATTCCCATACATGAAAATAGATACTAGCAGTAAGCAGCATTCTGTCACAGAAGGATCTGCCAGTGAGCCTAGATATTATTTGCATATCTATGAGCAATGCGCCATATATTTGCTACTCAGCAAAACTGCCCTTATGGCTTCTGCAGCTTCTTCTAAAATTAAAGCAGAGGCTCGTATTAAATGGAAGTGAATAATAAGGAGTACAGTAGCTGGATGGTGTATTTATATTTCGTTTTACACTGCTCCCACATGTTTAGTTCCCAGAATACTGCAGATGTCTGTATTGACGATGCATTTGAAAAGTTGTTTGTGGTGGTGTGGGGGTGGGAATCGAGGTGGGGGCAGCTGGCTAAATGAGGTCTGAAGCTTTGAGCACCAGGAGGCATGGGAAACAGTTTGGGATTTTGAGCTAAAATGATCGGAAGTGAAGTAATTCACAAGGTCGACAATTAAAACGATCAGCACAGTGAGACGAATAGGCCAGTGAATGCTTCCCGGAGCTCTTGTTTCAGGCTCTCTGCAGAGAGCACTGCATCACTTAGGCGCAACTCGCATTGTTAAGAGGTTTCTCTGCAACCTCTACGGGCTAGAAACATTTTTTTCTAAATGAAAACTAAGAGTCTGGAGCACAATTCAGCAGGAATTCTGTGGCCTTCTATTTGCAGAATTCCCAGGGTCTCACCTCTGATACACATGCTGCATGGCAGAGGGAGAAGTACAGGAAGTGGAATGGATGGCCCAGGAGGAGAAGAAAAGCAAGTAGGCACTACATTGCTTCCACCACTACCGTAGACCCCCTACTGTAGCAATAGATGGTCAGCTCTTCATGTCTGAGAAGGAGCATACCCCACCGGGAAGAAGGAGGAATGACTTATTCTGGAACATGCAGCTCATAGCTGCCAGTCTGCACCATTCTGACTCCACCGGAGGACTTCTCATGAGGCACCATGGATAGGAGAAACGATGGCAGTATGACATGGGAGCAGCCAGACAGTGCTGGTCCCTGCTGGTACAGATGACCAGATGTGGGTGTGGATATCCTGAGCCTAGCAGATAGCACACTGGACTGGTACTCAGCTGCTCTGCCACAGGCCTGCTGAGAGATGTGGGGAAGCCACTTCACCATCCCTGGGCCTCAGTTTCCTCATGCATAAAATAGAAATAATGATGCTGACCTTCTTTTAAACTGCTTCGAGATTTACTGATGAAAAGCTGTATATAAGCGGTGGGTATTTTTATATCCTGAGAGCCACAGGATTTGGGTCACGATTCACTTAACCAGAGATCAAGCCGTGTAGCGAAGATGTAATCTGAAGAATCTGGAACTAAGTACGTGCCTGCCTTGTGGTTAGCCATCAATCTCCATTGGACATGAAGAAGTGTGAGGGGAATTAAATATGAAGGCCCTGAGTCAGTCCTAAAACAGAATCCAAAAAGCTAAGGAGGAAGCTGCTGCTGTTTAGCTAAAAAGGAAGCACTGGATTTCTACCCACACAGTCCTTTTCACTTTCAGTGTGAGGAACCATTTAGTAAATTATCTGACTCAGCGACCAAAACCACACAAAACATCCCACTGACTTCGCAGCAGGTGTAATACTGCCCTTTCCAGAATGTGGCGTGTTTCTCAGGAGGCTGGTGACAGGATTTGACAGGCCACACTTTCAGTGATATCATCTTTCATCCCCACCAAAGGTTGAGCAACCTGGCCCACTAAACCATGCCTGCATAAACTGACCAGAGGTTCGAACGCCATCTCTGGGTTTGCCTATCTGGGATGCAAATGGGCTTCTCCAGAAGCCTTTTCAGGGCAGTAATGTAAAATGTTGTCAATTGCTTGAGTTTTTGTTACGTGTATGATTTTGATTTTTTGGTTGGTTTGTTTTACAGAACTATTGCAGAATTTCATTAAGGAGGGCTCAACCATGAGCTGCCTGAAGCTACCTCAAGTCACATGGGAGGAAGGGGGCATGAGACACATCCCTAGTCCTCTGCACTGGCCTACCCTCATTGCCAGTCCACATGCCGGGGGAAGAAAAGCTGCCTCCAGGCTTTTACTTCCTCCCCCGAGAAGTGCGTAGACTCTTCGCTCTACATATCCACTCCTCCCCTCAATGCTTGCCCTGCTGTGCTGAGGGGGAACTAAGCTATGCCAAGAAAATGGCTTGCACAGTTTGCTTCTTACACGGAGGAAAGAGAAACAGGGACTCAGCCAGAATTCAGTCCCTGCTCCATTCCTGGGGCAGAGTGGCTACATGAGGACAAAGGGGCAGTGGTGGAATATGAAAGCAGTTTATACATTTTTTTATGGGACACTAATTATTTAGTGTTGTGCATGGAATCTAGCTAGGAGTATGGGATAAAATTGAGTAGTTTGAATATCAGGAACAGTTTTCTGATTGTGAGATGTATTATAGAATAATTTTCCAAGGCAAGTGAAAGAAGCCCTGTCACTTGGGACTTTATAGGGAAGACAGGATGAAATGCACTGCATGGTATTACCTTGCACTAGAAGGGAAATGGAATGGAGGCCTCTTCCATCTTTAACTTCTTTGATTTTATATGCAGTGGCTCCCATTTGGTTTCCTTTTCCCATCTGAACAGGTTTTAACCCACAGGAAAGATGCCCACATTTTCATTCGACCCCTCTATCAGCTCATCCTAAGAGTCTAACTGCCTCAGAGCGAGAAACGTCTGAGTCCCCTTCCTGGATCGGGTCCTGCAGGCAATAGGTGGGGGAAAGCTTATCTTCCCTTGATTTGTGGATCACACTAGGGTATCTAGAGTGAGGCAGTAGTGTCCATGCTCAGAGACAGAACAATGAAGGTCTAGGGAGCTTTTCCAACAGAAGTACAAGTGCCATGTGAGTGCAGTTACTTACATGATTAGATGGCAGCTCAAAGGATTTTGCATATTGCCTAAAACTGGGACTTACGTGCCTAAACTCCAGATTTAGGTGTCTAAGTACCTATGGGGATTGGGGCCGCAGTCTTTACCGGTTTTTTTCTTCAAGACAAAGTGAGTATCAGCAATGTGCTCTTCCCTTCATACTTAGTAAGGCTGTAAGCTTTTCAGAGATAATTGAACGATTAAGCTATCCAGCTCCCATTGCAGTTAATAGGAGTTGTGTGATTAATTTCCCAGCTCCACGTGCAGTGCTGCAGCAATCGATGCTCTGGCAATTGACTGAGCGGGTTTGGTGGAGATGCGCTCAGTTGATTGCTGACCCAACCCTGGTACTCCACCAGAACGAGAAGTTTAAGCTCTGTTAATGGGAGAGGAGTCTCCCATCAACATAGCTTAGTAAAGACAACATGGCTACTCGATGCAAAGTACGTTGATGTCAGTTATGTTACTGACGTAACGTAACTTGCGTACCTTTTGTAGACAGCGCCTCCTAGTGTAGACAGGCCTTGAGACTAGTGAAGCACATATACTTATCTTTCACTAATAGATGAACAATCTGCAGCTTCAACCAACACTTCTATACACTGTGGAATTTAACCTCTGGAGTTCTGACCATCAGGAAGGATCAAAAGACAATTTGGTGCCAGAATATTATTTTCCATACACCAGTGTTAAGCCAAATGTTACACAACTGAGTTCAACGGCATACCTTCACATTGTCAAATACCAGGTGCCAGAACTTTTGAAAATCTGGTCCAAAAATGTCTAAAACTCAGCGGAAACCACCTTAAAAATTTCCCTTTCACTGCTGACTGCTTACTGTGTGTAGTCAATCTGCCCCTCCCAAAACTCACCTGTCATTGAAGAGGTTCCTAAATTGGTAGATGCTTTCAAAATACAGAAGATCTCTTACAGGGGTGTTTGGAAGGATAAATGCATGGATGCTAAGATACTACAGCGCACCACAGAACACTCTGTAAATAAGTTGAACAATCACTTTTACTCCTCTTGGAGGTTTCTTTAGGAATACTTTTAGGGTGAAATCCTGGCCCTAAGGAAACTAATAGCAAACCTGCTCTTGAGTCCAGTGGAATTAGGATATCCTCTGGAACACTTTCTCTGACACTCTCTCTCTCTCTCTCATCTATTATTCTTAACAATTCTGAATGTTAGCTGTGTTATTCTAAGAGAAAACATTCAGGCTTCTGGCTTTGGTCTCTCCAGCCTTCCACACACTCTTACTTACTGGCTCCTAAATTATGGAAGTTAACAAGGTCTAAATATGTTTTTGTATCAGTCTGGCTTTGACTCTCTCACACACAATAAATGCGACAGTCCAAAAGCTATTGCTCCATCTCTTTCTATTACTACTTACTCAGCAAAGGAAAACCAGCCACAGTCAGGACTGATAGCAAACACAAATGTCAACCGTTAATAAGAAATTCACTTGGGTGTCCACGATACATAAATTTGTACTCATTGTTACTGTGTTAATTCATGTGAAAAAAATTGTAACAGAAGGTACAGAACTTGAACAAGGAAGAGATTGTATCCTTGCCTCTCCTGCTCAAGAAAGAAGCTAATGAGCATTCATCTCTTATCTTTGTCCAAGAAGATGGTGTAAAATATTCAAACAAATAACTTAGGAAGTTTAACCCATTCAATTAATTTCATAGTGTCTGAGCAAAATCAGCTGAAAAACAAGCCGAGAAAGTACAAAGGGGCCAAATTTTGCAGTCCGTTCTCAGCAATTATTCCCACTGAACTTCTTCTTCCCACAATAAAGAAAGCAGGATTAGAAAGGGATAGAGTCATATCGGTTAATTTAGGTTTCCAGTGAGCTCTTCACCTCCAGTTTATCAGTCTCACAGAAACAAATTATTAGATTTATCAATTTATCAGAAAGAACAAAAACAAGCTTTCTATTCAGCTGTGTTCTTCTGTGGTATAGCAATGTCTTATATTCAAACGGAGCTGAATTATTTCTTGTGCATGAGTTTGTTGAGTGTTATGAAAAATTGGTCTTTGGAGATCTCTCTGGTAGAAATCTCTATGTGCTGCTATGCTTTCAACCTGAGGAGTAGATGTTGGGCTGCCATTTTCCTCTCCTGATTTAAGTCAGCGTGAGACTGCCTCCTTTGCAGTGCTTTGAAAGTATATGAATCTGGATTGGTTGGAAAGGCAGAGTGGCCTCCAGTGATATTCATAAGTAGCAGGTTTAGGAAAGAGTGCAGTGCTTTCCTGTGAGCACAGAATTGTGGTGCAATACACAGAATGATTTCGTTCGTTTTTTTTGCTGCCTTGATTTCAACTGGTAAGTCTATAAAAAGACTGATGCTGTTTGGATGAATTTACACTGACCCAGATAATGTTGTGTTAAGTTAATTGAGATCTGTGCATGAAAAGCACTGTATAAGAGCTAGTTTCTATTAATTATAATTATTGCTCTCATTAAGACTCTATTTTAATGGCAAATTCTACACAAATCTATTTTTGTAAACTGATATAGTAACATAGATTTTTAATTTAATCTGGTATGATAGTTGAGAAATGTGAAACCAGTAAACACAAGTTAAGAGTTTATTAATATTCTCAGCAAAATGGTGTTATTTTCAGAGGGATAGTTTCCAACAGGGTTTTAAATAGGAATGTGAGGTCTGGAAAATTTGGGATTATTTTCGTTTCCATTTCCCATTTAATTGCTGTACATTAAAAAAAATGAAGCTAAAGAGAACTGAACAGCTTTGGTGTTCGGTAAAATTCTTGGCATTCAGTATTGATCAGATTGACATATTCAGATGTCTATAATGAAATGTTCTGAAATAAATTATTTTGGGAAACATCTGGAATATTTGCTGTGTCTAGTGTTTAACAGACATAGCCCTGTCCTCTGCTGCGTAACTTAGGGATGGGATCAAGTTTGAAAATTAAAAAAAAAACAAAACCCAACCCTACAACCACTCTGACGTGTGTGTGCTCATTTTAAGGGAAATGTTGGGAAAACATCTGAGCAGTTTCTTGACAAACATGTTTCCAGTGGGCAATTATTTTATCCTACTTGCTCTACGTAGAACAAACTCTTCCAAATGATCATGCGGTTTAGGTGTTTTACCCTTTCATTCATTGTGGCACAGCTGACTATTAAGCCTTCTTTTGGGCATTGCTTTCCTAACTATCCTGTCTTTGCTTCCTGGTCACAGTTGGAAGGTGAAAGAAAATTGCCTGTGTAAATGTTATTATTGAGCATGGTATAAGCAAGGTTCTGAAATGCAAGTCTCAGGTGAATGAAATGGGGTCAATGACATCATCCCTTTGCTGTTAATACTGTTGATGGGAAAGGTTTCAGGAAGGTTGAGTTAACAGGGCAGCTGTGTTTGTCATTACGAAGCAAAGGCAGTGTGTTCACATAGAGATATCAGTTAACACACCAATCTTGCAACGTCTAGGCTGGCCCTCTACACTCTGTAGGTTCTTGTGGGACTGGACTCTGCATGGAGACAAGGCTCTGAACTGGCAGAGACTGGGATCCAGATATGAAGTTGGGGGATTTTGCTACGTGCTTCTCAATGAGACATTTGGGAATCTAGTTTAGGCAAATTGTCCCAGCAGCAGCCTGGACCAAGCAGTTCCCTCATAACACACAGCTTGGCCGCCTGCTCACCGCAGAATTCAGTTCACTCTGTTTGGTATTGATATAATTCAGAGAAGGTGGGGAACACTGCAGCTATATACTTTTTTAAATAGCACATGGCCACTTACCATGCTGAGAAGTAATTTTTCAAGTGGTTAAAAGTTTCTTATTCCTGAATGACACGAGCCCTGAAAAACACAAAAACAAAAAAACCCTAAGTGGTTCACCCTCTCCCAGGATGGGTCACATGTCAAATTAAGAGTCCAAAGTAATGTTTAGCAAGGCTCTCGTCACAAACTTTATTACCACTTCTTTATTAGTCAGCTATATTTTGCCACTGCTTTGTAATAGCCAGGATGAACATGTGCATGGTATTTCATAGACTCATAGACTCATAGGTCAGAAGGGACCAATATGATCATCTAGTCTGACCTCCCGCACAAGGCAGGCCACAAAACCCTACCCATACACATTTATAACAACCCCGAACCCATGACTGAGTTATTGAAATCCTCAAAAATGAGATTTGAAGACCTCAAGCTGCAGGGAATCCACCAGCAAGCGACTCATGCCCCATGCTGCAGAGGAAGGCGAAAAACCTCTGTGGCCCCTGCCAATCCGCCCCGGAGGAAAATTCCTTCCCGACCCCAAATATAGCGATCAGCTAAACCCTGAGCATGTGGGCAAGACTCACCAGCCAGCACCCAAAAAAGATTTCTCTGCAGTAACTCAGTTCCCATCCCATCCAGCATTCCCAGAGACCATTGAGCAGACTTATCTGCCGATAATCCAAAATCAATTGCTCAAATTCTGAACAAAGCCTTTTGTACTTGTTAGTTGCTGTGGCTGCTGATCCTGATTATGAATGCACTAGACGATTAGGGAAATGCTATGACTATCGCTACAAAAGATGCTGGGCCGAGTTTGCTACTGGGCTTTGTGGAGGTGATAAAAATCGAAAATGCTGCATGTATTGCCCTCGCCACTGTAAGTACAATGTGAACACTCACGTTTCCTCCAAACAAGCTATTTCATAGTCTACCAATATCGGTTTTCCAAAGAATACAGTTGTAATCCACCAAGACTGGATAAGATTAGTCTTGTTGATTTGGGGACCAGCTGAGCAAGGAATTCCACTTTAAATAATAAACCCTCCGTTCTTTGCAATTGCGTAACAAGCATGGTGCCATTTTGTTAAGGGACCTGGAAGGTGTGGCCAACGCATTTGTAAAGTCCCAGTCATCCCCACCGCACCCTGAACGCTGTATATATTCCGAGAATATATATTCTATATATATACAACCTACACAATCAGTGCATGATGAAAAATAAAGTGTTGGTTTTGCAATCTCAGATGAGAAAAATATGTTATGGGTGGATTAGAAGCCTGTATGAGGGTTAGTTATGCAAGAGGGTTCAAGGACAAGTATTGGGGTGAGTCCTTTAGCATTGGTCTGGACAAGGCTCTGGAGACAATAACTCTTTCATACTCACCATTGCCATTATTCTGTGCCAGAGTCACCACGATTGTGTTTAGTAAAATAAATGATGGATAGTATCAGTTGCTAATGAGATTTTAAACCATGAACATAAGAACAGCCATACTGGGTCAGACCAATGGTCCATGTAGCCCCGGATACAATGGCTAGTACCAGCTGACTCAGAGAGAATGAACAGAACAGGTCATTATCAAGTGATCCATCCCCCATTATCCAATCCCATCTTCTGGCAGTCAGAGGTTTAGTGACACCCAGAGAATGATGTTGCATCCCTGACCATCCTGGCTAATAACCACTGATGGACCAATCCTTCATGGACTTGTCTAATTCTTTTTTTGGACCTTGTTACAGTTTTGACCTTCACAATATCCCCTGGCAAAGAGTTCCACAGGTTAACTGTGCATTGTGTGAAGAAGTATTTCCTTTTGTTTGTTTTAAACCTGCTGCCATTTATTCGAGTGACCTCTATTTCATGTGTTATGCAAAGGAATAAATAACGTTTTCTTATTCACTTTCTGCATGCTATTTCTTTAGGTAAAATGAAAGAGCACACCTGGGTTGTGATCACAGATCATGACTGTTTGCGCCATAAAGGAATATGTCAGTATAACAGCAATTACTGTGGTAGTCCATACAAGCCCTATAAATGCGGGGGACCAACAACACGCCAGTGCTGTTTGCATTGTAAGTGAAATGGCTGGAGTTAATTAAGTAGGATTTGAAAAGCATTTTAGTATCTTCAAATGAAAATATTGTGTATATAGCAAAATATTCACTCAGCTTTATCACTAAAAGCAATTGGCCCTGCCTTATGTATTTATGCTTTGAAATATTTTATGATCTGTGTATTTGGACTGTGAAATGGTTTGTTCTTTGCTTCATATTAATTCCTAGCACTAAATTATGCCTTGTGCATAGAAATGGTCATACATTTTCCTTCTTAACTTTTTTTTGGAAAATAACTGCCTTTTTTTTTTAAACACTCAAAGATTTCACAAAACACTTTTCTTTAAAAAGGCCAGTGTTTCATCAAAATGCAAAATTATTTATCAGCATTCCAGGTTTCTTGGCTTTTTTCCTTTTTAACCCTTTTATTCAGTTTTTCCTTTTTGCTGTTAAGTGCAGTGGAATACAATCTAGAGTGATTGCTTTTCACTGTTTTATTTTATTTTATTCGAACCCTTTCCAAATTTATGAGGACAAGGATGTCTGAGTCCCCTGTATCTGACCTCCTCTTGTGGTTCTCTCACCCAGGTTGGAAAGGCAATTGCTTTACAGCCAGATGTTTGATACTGTACAGTTAAAGAAGGGGGACACGAAAGGAAGAGGGTTGAGGGTGCATCCACCATGTCTGAGAGTCCCATTATAAAATTAAATCTAATCTAATTTTTCATTTTTGTTTTACAGTTTACAGGCCTAAGCAATGACAACTCTCCAAAGGCACACACCTGGTGAGAGAAGAGCCAAGATCATAACCTTAATTCCCAGCCACCAGCTACCACCAATAGACTAGTCTCTTCCTTTCCCAAAATAACTCTGAAGTTTGCTTTATTCTTGCTTCACTGATCTCCATTTCGTGAATTTCCCATATTTTTCTTTAACCACTTTATTATAGCGTTTCCTGTTTTGTCATTCAGCCATGCTCAAGATTTGGTGTCATGAAATGTATTGAGACAGATGTAGCTCTCCAAAGAGTCCCTCCCATTCGTTCAGCCAATTTAGCTGACCCGACATAAGAGAAATTAATTTTGACTCTCTGTTTTGCTGGATTATTTGAAAATGGGAAACTGTAGCATTGCCAGCCTCCAGAGATAAAAAATCATGAGTTGGTCCCCACAAAAATCATGATATTTTCAGGTTGAAAAGTCAGCTCTGATTGTAAACAAAACAGCAAACTTCCTTCTGGCTTCTCAGATGAAAACACACCTACCCTCTCCTCATGCCTAATACAAGGGAACTAGCATCCATTTCCTGTTCCTGTCTTAACTTTCTCAACTCCTAGTTTATTTTGTTTGATAAAAGAATGCCTGGATGGTAAATCATCTGAGAACCACTAACTTAATCAATGCATCATGATTTGTGCTCATACATAGAACCTGAAATCTGATATAAGAAATAACTAATCAATGTTAGCTAATGAGCACCTAACCCGTAACCAGCCACTTTAGAGAGCACGGTGTTATGAAATCTTTTCTCATTAAATATTTTCCCCCAAAAATTAAGTGTTGAAAGTATTCATAATATTCCAGAAATGACCCTCTAATGACAGTGTGTCTATGCAATACCTTATATCATTGACATAAGCAATAATGTCAGAATAAAAAACACTATGAGATTGGAGTAACTTTTCTCAAAAACACACCTCTCTGCTGGAGACTGGGCAGCATTTTAACAGGAGGCCGCT